>CM070721.1:45609507-46142543 GCA_036346275.1 Otatea glauca | reverse complement strand
AAGAGAATACAACGCCACCACACGAATCGAGTAGGGTTCGCCCAACCAATATAAACCTTGTGTCTCCCGCTTGGCTGCGCAGTTCCCCGCTTAGCGCCCACCGAGGGTGCCTCCCGACGAACAAGCTCGGGCCTTGCCTCCGCACTATCCTTCCTCTCTCAAGGTCGACGGTCCCGATCGTCGACAATAATGTAGTACATCACAGACAGTTTGTGGATAAAACCGTATGCGATTACGTCATCTCAGACGGTTTTATCCACAAACTGTTTATGTTTCACAGACGGTTTTTGGATAAAACCGTCTGCAATTACATCATTGCAGACAGTTTTATCGACAAATCGTCTGTGATATTCCTTCCCAAGATAGCTTTGTCTTCCCAAGGAGTTCATATCGCTTTGTCTTCCAAGACAGCCACGCAGTGTTTCGAGTTGATCGGTTCGTCTTCCGGAGAATTAAATTAACTGTCTGTTCCAAGGCAGGCACGCAGTGTTTCGAGTTGACGCTTCGTCTTCCGAAGATCATTAAACCATCTGATAAAATTCCACTTTGAAGACCGTCTTCCCGTAGCGATGGAGTCTAATGTACATATAAGTACTCGATCATCAATCGCATTCCACAGAGATCATCGCCACCATGAGCACCTCATCAGATAACTCCGACACCCCACTGCCTCCACCTTCATCGCCATCGTCGACTTCCTCTCTGCCTTCACCGCCACCGTCGACTTCCCCTCTGCCGCCACCGTCGACTTCGCCTCCTCGTCCTTTGTGGCCTCTGCAGGAATGGCTGCGGCGCCATATCCTCAAATGCACCGGCCGTGCCTTATCGTGGACGATCCCCTCCACCAGCCACCTCGTGCACCACTCCATCCGCCTCAACCGTCAGAAAGAAGTGTCCGACGTCGCCAATAATGATCTCCTCCTCCT
The DNA here is from genome assembly GCA_036346275.1 of Otatea glauca. Taxonomy (NCBI): domain Eukaryota; kingdom Viridiplantae; phylum Streptophyta; class Magnoliopsida; order Poales; family Poaceae; genus Otatea; species Otatea glauca. The sequence continues at coordinate 46,141,617 of CM070721.1, read as the reverse complement.
ACGACGACAGTTATGACTCGTCGGAGGGCTACCGTGATGGCTGGGAGCTGGAGGATGACCCAGATAGAGTTGGGTCGAGCGAGGACCCCGATGGTCGCAGCGATAACTCCGACTCCGACGACGACACCGACGACGACGAGGACTAGATGTAGCGACTAAGTAGTATTTCGCAGTAGTATTTTGGTGGGAAACTTTTGTACATAGCACTCTGTTTATGCTTATGCTTATATATATATAGCATGATGTTTTCAAATGTCTATGATGTGATGGTTTCATCCACAAACCGTCTATGAAGTTCTTGCTTTCATCACAGATGGTTTGTGGTTGAAACCGTTTGAGATGTATGGTACATCGCAGACAGTTTCAACCACAAATCGTCTGTGATGAAAGCAATAACTTCACAGACTGTTTGTAGATGAAATCATCTATAATGATCCAATATAGCAGACGGTTTCATCCACAAACCGTCTGGGATGTGCCCGAAACACATCAGAGACAGTTTTTGTAAAAAACAGTTAGTGATGACATGTCTAATATAACACCTTTTGTAGTAGTGTTATATGCTGCCATTGATGCCACTAAGTAAGAAATAAATCATAGCTTCAATGAAGTTTCTACAGAGCTATTAGTATGCATGTCTTATCTCGACCCACGGAACTTATTCTCCAAGTTTGATGTTGACAAACTTATGCGACTTGCTTAGATTTATACTGATGATTTCACCATAGATGACCGTATATAGTTAAGAACCCAGCTTCAAAACTACATTCTCAATGTTAGGAGAAGCATAAAATTTCGTGGATGTCATAACCTTTCCATTGGTCTATCGCCTTATTGAGCTAACATTGATCCTTCCTGTGGCAACATCATCAGTTGAAAGAATATTTTCAGCAATGAAAATTATCAAGGCAGACTTGCGCAACAAAGTCTTCGATGATTGGCTAAATGACTTGATGGTGTGCTACACTGAATAGGAAGTATTTAAAAGTATTGATGATAAAACAATTATGGATCGCTTCCAAAAGATGAAATCTGGTAGAATGGACTTGCCTTCCTGTCCTAGTCATAGCTAGCGGTTTTGCGGTATGTTGCATTTTATTTCAATGTTTGTAATTATTCATGCTTTTTTAATTACCTCACTAATTTAGCTATTTTTGTTCTACAGATTTCTACTCGCACACATATCAGCATATATGGGCATTCAGGGTGTTATATTCATTACCAAGGTATCTTATGTGTATTTTACATTTTTACTTTGACTCTTGTCTATTTACATATGAATTTCGATTACGCTAAGTATTTTGAATTGCATACATTTTGGTATGGTTTTCTTCTGTTAGCGGACTCTCACGAGCACCCCTTTTAGTTTTATCCTGCGTGCGGCGCCACTGTCTGTCGCTGAGTTAGTCGTCGAAATAGAATCACCGATGATAAAACAAGGCGTCGTTGATGGAGATAACATTGATGTAGCGAGAAGTCGATGTCCAGGTGTGTCATAGCAAGGAAGGTCGCTTAATCGTGACAGCACATGTCGGGCAACAGTGTCAAATGAGAAGCAGAAGAAGTAATAGCAGGAGGACTCAACAGCAGTGGTGGCGTGCAGATCGATGTAGAGAGACAATATAGTACTGTGGTTGCTGGAGAGATAAGAAGAGGGATAATATATGAAGGCAAATACGTGTTGACCCTCGAGAAAAACCAGGACTGCAGAAAAAAGAGTTGCAGCAGCGGTCGTAGAAGCAAAAAGGCCAGGAACATGCGCATGTACCTGGAAAGAAAGAGAGAGTACAGGCGATTAGGGAGAGAAAAAAAATCTTAAGAAGAGACTAGTACTCTTGAATTTTTTCTTAAAATAATATATTTTTTAATTCAAATTACAAAAATATAACAAGAAATCAAGGGGAACAAGTAGAGTGTGTATATTAAAGGGAAACAAGTAGAGTGTGTGTTTTTTAGCCTTTTCGGCGGCCCGTAAAATATCATATCTAAACGGTATTTTTATGAACAGTGAACCACATTTGATCTTTGATATATGCACTACCTATTATGGAAAAATATGTAATTTACACCTTGCTTTCCATCTAATTTTCACTAGTGCAATAACCCTAAGTATTATAGTCGGCAACAACTCATGTCATGTTTTTTAGCCTTTTCGGCGGCCTGTAAAACATCATGTCTAAACGGAATTTTTATGAACAGTGGACCACATTTGATCTTTGATATATGCACTACCATAACAACTCATGTTATGAATAGTTCCTACAAAACACTTAAATTATTTGTTGAACAGACATAAGGACACATACACCGAAAGTTCAGATGATAAAATAAGCAATAGATTAGATTATATTACAAGGGCATTACAACAGTGACGAAATTGCTTGACGAACTAACTAACGAAAGCACTGTTTGTCATGGTGGAACAAATGATCGTTCCGCCTATGTGGGTACAGCCAGAATGATGTCCTATATTTTCTGCATATTACCTAACCCGTGTAAATTTTGAGATTTATATTCGGACACCGCTCAATCCCTACTATGAAAGAACTCTATGGGGATCTGCAGTGCTCCCAACTATCGCCGAATGGGTGGCCTATACCGTACGTCTCGGGTGTATAAGACAACATTTTTTGGTCATTTTTATGTGGATTTCTACCCTCCCATATGGCATGTCATCCCGATTCTCGGCGTCCCCTATGTTAATACCACCCGGGTTCCCGGATGATCTGTGTAACGCGTCAAGGATTTGTTGCGTGGTGCGGACCTCGGCCGACTGCTTCCCCTTGTCCCTTCCTCTTCGAGAGGAGGTACCTCTTTCACCTCTCGCTATGCTGGTCGCTGGCGGAGACTTGCCGAGACGCCCGCTTATTTCGCTCGCACTCCACTATATGGTGCAGGAGGTGTGTGTTGGGCTTATCTCAGACAACCTAAGCGCGCCTGCACCAATGCAAGATGCCCGCTTGGTCGTTGAATAATACCGTAGGGCGCACTCGAGGTCTAGCTTTTCTGGGCGGTAGTAGCATCATAGAGAGGGTTCCTCCCCCTGTTATCCCATATAGGAAGTTTGAGATATGGGTGGTACGCTCTGGTCCACTGGGTTGAAGTAGCCGCACCATTCATCTCTACCAAGGGCACCGATAGAATCTCCGTCCGCTAGATCATCGTGGGTGTATCAACCACCGCCCGCAGTCGTGTTCGCAAAGTCGGGCTTTCGGGTGGCCCTTAAGGAGGTTTCTCCTTTGACTCGAGCAATTTCGCAATTTTCTTTTGAACTCCGTATGCGATGAACCGTTTAGAATTACTACTTTGTGAGTGAAACATGAGTATGTCGCATGAAACTCATCGATTGGTTGGCCTTGCCCACCGCCCCGAACTCGACGATCTAGAGCAGGACATGTCCTCGCGCCTCTCCCACCGGTGAAGTTCTCGCGAAGCGGGATAAATTCAGAGTAACGCTGCTCCACTCGCCGATCTATTGGAAGAAGCAACACCGGTCCCAGCCGAGAAAAGAAAGAACAATGCATGAAATGGTATCACATTCAGATTGTATGGACACCAGAGGTTTACCCTTAAGAGCGGCACAATAGTAGTGAGCGCGGGCGGCCGTCTCTCCGTGGGTAGATTGCATCATCTTCGCCAAGGTTGCAATGATTGGGTCGGGGGCACCCGCAGAATCGGAGCGCCAACGCTACTAGTATCCGGCACTCGGGCGATGACTTCGCTGTCAAGAGGCGACGAGAGAACGACATCGCGCCCTAATTTGTGTAGATTCATTGACGGTATTGCCGGTTTGGCGTGTTGATGTCTACCTCGCCGGTTTTATAGTGGTGGTGAGGGGTTACTCCACACAACTACAGTACTGAGGGATCGGCATCCTCTGTTAAAAGCTGCACGACGTGTCACCCATCATCAAAGTTGCACGACAAGGCTGACAAAGCCGATGCATGTGATTTGTCTAATCTACCGACAAGGTCAGACGCCTGCGAGTAGGCTATTGGCTCAAAAGTCACGACGCTAGTACTTCGTTATGCTTGAAAGGTGGCTATCAGAATAAAGAATAACAATATTTCATAACCAAAAGTAAGAGGTTACTATCATAACAAAAATATATCGTATACATAAGATTAAAAGTATGTCACAATGTAATAACTAAATACATAAGCAAAAATAACATAACAAACTACTGTGCCCTGCTTCGGGCGCTCGGATCGAAGGCTCTCGCGAACTCGCCTCGCGAGTAGGTGAATCGCTACGGTGCGTGGTGAGCCCTCCGTGGTCTAGCCGAGGTGTAGCGATCTGACCGAGAAGGTTACATCGGTGGTGGTGCTCCTCGAATCGCTGGCGATCCAGCTCATCTCGATCGGCCAAGTATCTCGACACGCCACCATCGCCGAGGTCGAATTGCATGGGTCTGATCATCAAACCGCCTCGAGTCGCTGCAAGTGTGAAGCCGCAGAGGAGAACCACCGTGCTCGTAAGCCTCGTAAGAAGTGAAGAATTGTTGGTAACATTCAAAAATAATTAGAAAACATACAAAGTGTGACGGCACTCACTCCGATGTGAGGGGCTAGACTAGCGTGTCCAGCAGCCTCGCCTCGCCGCGTAAGTCGGCGTGACGGTGGGACGGGAGGCCATAGTGTGTGAAGATGTACCGAGCACTCTTCCTCGCAGTAGCGCACGCCGTGAGCGCCGCCACCACATCGCGAGGCGGCGGCATCCTCGCCAACTCGAGGGTGCGCTCGCGCCTCCCCAACCTCGCGAAGAAGGAGGTTACGCCCTTCTCGTCACGCCTACCCCACGAGATGCAGAAAGGAATCTCTGACCCTCGTAGTACCGGCCAGCACATCAGTCCCCAAAACTACATTACTTAATTAACCTAACACATTAACTGAAAATACAATACTAAAATACATCGACATTAGACAAAACTTACCGCATCGTGCGTAACCGAGTCCGTATGGCGGGATACGTGTCCTCACCCCGGGATGTGTCTAGGAGGATCCGGGTCGACACGTACCAAACGCACACGGGTACGGGAAGTGTACCACTGTCGGTACCCTTGGTACGTCTGTGGGTCGTACGACGCATCATCCTCCCCACTCCTCGACCCATGGCAACATACGTACGTGCCATGGGGCACCCCCATGCCCGCCCCTTCTAGTCTGCCTACAGATAAGCAAAAATATAACATTATTACATGTCATTACACCGCATGCATTAGAGAACATCGGCGTAGGGAACTTACGTGTGGACGCCGGTGGGGACCCACCGCCGACTCGGATCGGGAACTCGCTATAGACCGAACTGCCTCATCACTTGATGGACAGCGTAGCCCTCGACTAGGACGTCGAACACGAGGAACCGACGTGTACGCCAGTACGCCGCATCGCGTGTGCATAGGGTGAACAACCCACCTGTCACACGTAGCTCAACGTCTTCCGCTGTGTACGGTGTCCAGCGTACGCGGTCCTCGGTGAGGTGGTCGAACGCAGCGATGAACTGCGGGTAGCTAAGCCGCACCGTGCTGTGTGCCCACCAAGGCTGCAGTGACGACAGAAAAATCAACATTACCATTAGTGCTGACAAAATGTTAAAGCGTAAGTTTCACAATCATGGTTTGCAATATCTTACCCGTCGGTGGCACCAGATGGTGCCTATAGTCGGCGCGTCGACATCATCGTCACCAGCGTGTACAAGAGGACTCGTGTCGATGCTGGGACGCCCGATCTAGAACCTCTTGTATGCCCAAAGCTGCATAAGCAGTGGACACCCGGTGAGGATCGACCCGTCGGCGATCCGCCCACAGCCGTCACAGAGCCCACGGTACATCGCGCAGAGGACCGCTAACCCCCAGGAGTACTGCGGCACGATGTCAAGGGGTGCATCCGCGATCACCCGCTGGACCGACGGTGCTCGCCCACGCTATCCCCGTGGGAGCTCGTGAACATGCACCAGCCAAACAGCCAGAGCAGGTACGCCTCAAGGTGACGGCTCACCCTCTGCTCGTCCGTAGGCTCGACGATGTGTGTTCGCCTGTAAATTTAAGTTTTCTTGTTAGTTTAGTCAATATATGCGAAGTTACGTTTGAAAGGTTAGTTGCTTACCACGAACTGTCGAAGCCACCTGTCCATATACTCAAAGTTACTCAGATCCGCACCCTCTGAACCATACATGACAACCCCTTCTCCATAAAAGATTCTAAATGGAACTCGTTCAGACATATTTGCGAACTTATTCAATAACACACGAATGAATTACTCTTCATAAAAAGTACTATATCTATTTGCTAAAAAAAACTATACGTATGTATATCTACACTTCAAGAAATATATATCTATCTACATTCCTAAAAATATACATCTCTCTACTTCTATTTCTAAAAAACATCTATATTCCTACAAATATCGGTACTTCGGAACCAAGTGTGCCCATTACTAATGCAAAAAACCATTACGCCCTTAAATTTTCAAGTTGTTCAATTAGCACTAGATTCTTAAAACTATGCGAAAAATATCTACGTTACTAAAAAAAATCATCTCTCTACTTCTATTTCTAAAAAATATCTACAGCCCTAAAAATATAGAAATATGCACTTCGATCTCAAATTTAACTGCATGTAACCATCACCTGTAAGTTTAACTATATCTAAAATTTACACGAACTAACTATATTAATAAAAACATAACTACATTTAACTAGGTCTAACCATAACCTCTAAAATTTAATTCTACAATGATTTGTTGCTAAATACTAGAGCGCTGCTACATCCGCTACAGGAATGCAGCCCTAAACACTAAACAAATTGCTAAACAGTAAACAAAATAAACCCTAAACACTACACAGATATTTAAAATAAACACAATATTTAGCTAAACACTATATTTAGCTATATTTAAAACAAACACTATATTTAGAAATACAGTCCTAAACAGTAAACAAATTACTAAATCCTAAACACTACATAGATATTTAAAATAAACACAATATTGAGCTAAACACTATATTTACATATATTTAAAACAAACACTATATTTAGGAATACAGCCCTAAAAAGTAAACAAATTACTAAACCCTATACATAATAAACACTATATTTAGCTAGATCTAACCCTAAACTATAACAAAATAAACGCTAAAAAATTTTACCTACTGTCTGGCCCGGCGCTCCTCCTCCTCCCTTTCTTCTTCTTCTCTTCCTCCCTCTTTTCTTTTTCTTCTCCCTCCCTTTCTCTTTCTTCGGCCGAAGAATGGACCCGAGGGCACTGCGGTCACGTGAATTTAAAGTGGGTTCAAGTCGCCCTCTGGTAGGGCAACATGGGCCCGCGCTCGCTCTCGTCGTCCACTGAGAGATCGATTTAGTTGTTGTCGCCCTTTGGGAGGGCGACATGGTCTCAGCTGGCACTAATCGCCTTTTAGGAGGGCGACAAGTGTCCTTATCGCCGTACCAAAGAGCGACATCTCCCTGTCGCCCAACCAACGGGCGACAGGAGTATATTTTCGAAATATTTACATTTCATGGTATATTTTTGTGATTTGATTAAAAAATATATTATTTAAAAAAAATTCTAGGACTCTGCATGCATGCGTGCATGCCATGCATGGTTGTGCAACTTGTGCTAAGTGCTAACGCAAGCAGAAAAGCTAAGGATGGGATGCTCCGCGCGAATGAGAAGTTGAGATCCAGATTTTTGCGCACTGTTCGAGGTAGAAGAGAAGATGCATGGCTGCGAGAGGAGAAATTTTTACTATTCTAGTCCGATAGGTTTTAATTTTTTCGAGTTTAGCGGTTGATCTGATGAAATTGTAAAAATAGCCTCTGAACTGTATAATCTAGCGGACCCAGAGCGTGGGATTTTTTTTTTCTTTTTTTAACCGGAGTTCCAACAGACGCCATCTGCTGGAACTATTTTTTTTTTATTTTTTTCGGACTTCCAGCAATGTTTGGAACCGCCGGAAGTCCGGGTGGGGGCTCGGGGGTGGGGGGGCAGGGGTGATGGAAGTGGGAAAAACATTTGTAGGACTCCATCAACGTTGAAAAATTTCCAAATTTTTTGTGGAGGTTCCTTACATATCAATGATATTTTCATAAAAATTTCAGAAGATTATCACATATGAGAAATTTTTAAAAATTCGAACATTGCAACTGTCTTGATGAAACGCTGGCAAGTAAGTTTTAACCGAACGAAAAATGAAACAAACCACGTTAGAAAATTTTAAAATTTTTTGTCTACAGTTATGATGCATCATTAATATTCTCATAAAATTTTCTGATTATGAACAAGCTTTATGAATATTTTAAAATTTAGACAGTGCTACTTTCCTAATTAAAACCTCCTCATATGTGATAATGTTTGAATTTTTAAAACCTCCTTATAGTTAAAACTTACTTGTCAGCGTTTCATCAAGACAGTTGCAATGTTTGAATTTTTAAAACTTCCTTATATGTGATAATCTTCTAAAATTTTTATGGAAATATCATTGATATGTCAAGAACCTCCACAAAAAATTTAGAAATTTTTCAACTTCGAAAAAAAAATTTCCCCCTGCCACTCCCTGCCCCCCCACCCCCGCCCCTATCCGGAGTTCCAGCGGTTCCAAACTGCTGGAACTCCGAAAAAAATTAAAAAAATAGTTCCCGCTGGAACTCCGGTTAAAAAAATAAAAAAAATCCCGCGTTCTGGGTCCACTGGATTATACTATTCAGAGGTTATGTTTGCAATTTCGTCAGATCAACGGCTAAACCTGAAAAAATTATAATCCGTCGAGCTAAAACAGTAAAAATTTCTTGAGAAGAAGCGGCAGGTCCACGAGAACTTGGAGTGGATTGGTTCCAATTTACGGGGAGAGAGAAAAAAAAAGGAAAAATAGAACAACAAACCGATGACGGCGGACGCCGGCGGAGTTCACACCGGCCGAAGAGATACAGGGAGAGACGACGAAGCGACGGTTAATCACGGTTAGCGAGCTGACGTGATGGACAGTGGACAAGTAGCTATTGATGAAGAATAAGAAACTGATGCATTGATCAAAGAGAAAGAAAGGAGACCATCAGTCTACAATGTGTAGTCTCATGAGATTAACATCTTCTCTCACGGGCATAACGTGTAACGGAATTTGACGGTGGCTAAGAACAGGCTTAGATGTAAAAACTCGGTTTGATACCAGGAAGGATGATATAATTGTTGGATATATTACTTGAGTCTTGGAGGGCATATATGTTGGGAAAAAAATACGGTATTAACAATTTTCTTATTATTTTAATCCAAACTTAACTATTAACTAGTGACCAATTTTGCCATATGAAGTAAATAGAGACAGGAGCATGATATTTATAAATATATCAAAACATAGAAACTACTCATGTATAGTCCCTCCTGTCACAAATAATTGTCAATGTGGATATAGGTGCCGTCAAAATTTTGAAACTTTGACTGTCAACATCTTTTAAAATATTTAAATTGCATACATGAAAATGATATATTTAGATTTGTTTCGAAAAATACTTTCATAATATTATAATTTATTGGGTTTTAAAAATATTTGATAATAGAAATTAGTGATTAAAATTGTGTTTTGAAGACCATATCGATGTCCAAAATGACAACTAGTTGTGACCAAAGGGAATACTAAATATTCATACATGGCAAAAGACAATAAACCGTAGCATGCAACTAGCAACATAGGCCAAGCTGTTAAAAATTGTTTTGCTCTCAGATGTCGGCCTGACTGAGTTAACAGGTGTAACACCCTAAAATTTGCTCTAATTTAAATTTTGAAGTATTTTTTATTTTTGAGAATTTCTGAGAATTTATTAGAATTTAAATTGGATTTACTTATTTCTCACCTCGGTTGAATTTCAAAAAATTCATGCAAAAGTTTATACAAAGTTTTATTGAAAATATTTTATATGAGTTCCAAATGTCTCAAAGTATTTTCTAGAATTTTTTTGGATTTTTTCGGGTATTTTTGCTATTTATTTTGGCTTTATTTATTTATCCGAGTTATTTTTAATCGTAAATGTTTTAAAATCGGATGAATGCGAATGGGCCGAGCTCACATCGTGTTTCGCTACGGCCACCAAGTGCTGAACCCTAGTCGCCAAGGCCGAGCCGTCCGATCAATTCGCGGCCGCTGTTGCGCCACGCCGCCGAAGCGCATGCGCGCTGTCGGATCTTGGCCGCGCGGACGCCCGTGATTGCGCCACATCGATCGCTTCGCGAGATCACTGAGCTAATGCCGCCGACCGCGCTCGCTTTCGCCTCAGAAGCGCACGCCGAGGCCCTTAAGCCGCGCTGATGAGCGCGTTTTGCGAGGACTCAACGCCGCCGCTTTGACTCCTTGCACGCACGCCGAGACACCTCTAGCGCCCGCTTTTGCTCGCCGTAGTTACGCCTCGGCCATTGTCGTTTTTGAGCTACCGCCGCCGCCCATCGCCTTCCGCTGTTCGACAAAGGTACCGGGTTCATCGAAGAAAGCCGCGCCGATCCGGTACTTCTTCGCACCGAGAGCCGCCATAACGCCGCCGCCGAGGTCGCCTTCCTCGCCCGCAACTTCTTCGTCTCGAGCCGCGCCGACTTCGCCAACTCCTCACCATCCGATCATCATCCAACCGCCGTGCGGTGAGTCCACGTCGCCTCCACTCTCAGATATGTTTAGATCGTTTCATGACCGTTAGATCTAGATTAAACGGTAGAGATTGGGTTTAATTTCGTAACGCGCTTAGATCTAAGCCATTGATCGGTAATGGACGCCAGAGGATTGAGCCACGCTGCGCCATGCACGGTAAACAACTCGAATACCGAGACCGTTGGATTGAATCTCGCATGGCGAGGATTAGATCTAGGATCGCCTTGAATGCGTTGCTCATTTTTGAACGCGCGCGGTGAGATTGCGCCAACCCTTGCCGAATCAGGATCAGACGCGTGCGCACGTTGACTAGGAACCGGACCAAATCCTGACCGTCGATTTTGAACGAGCCGCCGCGATGTCGACGCGTGTCGTTGCGTAAAAACGAGGCGTCTTAGTGGAGGCGCGGTGCTGGCCGTTGGATCTGAGTGATCGTTGGATGCGCGACGCGTGTCGCGTAGATATCGAGGCAGTGCGGTGTGGCGCGTGGATCTGGCCGTTGATTCAATGAACGGCTCAGATCTTGCCGCGTGGATCCGCTGTTCTGGTGGACCGAGTCCACGGTAGACCAGAGCCGAGCCGTGAACCGAGCCCATAGACCGAGACGACGTGGTGGCACCAGAGGATGCCACGTGTCATGCTGACGTCATCGCTGACGTCATAAATATTATTATATATAAAAATATTTTGGCCAAAATTCTTTTCTATGCTGACGTCATCATGATGCGATGCTGACGTCATAAATGCGATTTATCAGTATAAAAATAATTTGGAAAAATCGGATTTTCTAATTTCTGTATTTTCATATTTTATTCAAACTTCAAATGGCTATAACTTTTGCATTTTAACTCGGATTTGGGTGATTCAAATTTCTAAAAATTCATAAAATTGTGACCTATTTAATGATGAATTTTATTTTAATTTTTGAGGTAATTTAGTCTTCTGTATTAGCTATTTATTGCATATATTGTTTGTACGCGTAGACGCAAATTTGCCGGAAGGTTTCGAGGAAGAGTTCGTCGCCCAAGACCAAGCTTCGGAACACGACCAGCAACTCTTTGAAGGCAAGTGATGCTTTGATCATTTTGATCCCAGACTTTAAAATGTAATTTATGCTTTGAAATTATGCATGCTTATTTATTAAAAATGAATTTAAATTAATTTGGGATAATGTAGTTAATCAACCCATTTTGTTATGCCACCTTAAAATTATTAATTGTATGCCCTAAATCATTGTCACCCTAAGATTGATTATATTAGTTGGATGTTAATACTATGCCAACACGGGAGGCTAGACCGTGAATAGATGCTTAGCCTGGCAACGGATCATGAATAATCTTTCGGAAAAATACTACAATATTGACTAATGGAATATTGAATGTATTTTGAAAGTGATGTGATGTTGCCACCTGATGACATTGAAGTATGGAGACCTGTGTGGTTCCATACCGATGTTGAGTTATTACTAGCATGTGTTGCACAATAATCAACTGGGTGGGAAATGATTTAGACTGAGGCAAGTGGCAAGAGGCTGTGTGCCAGGTGGGCTTGTGTGGCATTGGGTTGATGAGTGTTGTGAGTCTGTGTGCCACAATGGGTCAGGTGCCATCTTGTTGAGGCCGGAAGTCTTGCCTTGGCCGATTAAGGACTTCACCTTGCAAGCCTTTGATCTGAGTCACCCGTACAACCACATGTCTGGTATGGGACAGACCTAGTTGCTTAGGGTTCTGATATCTTTCCTCTGATACCTCGGGGTGACAGTGCACGGGGGTGTATCTGTACGGGGGAGCGTACCTGTGCTACGGCTTGGTGCCCATCCAACGGTGTTTGGCCTGTCCTATACTTCGGCTCTGTGTGAGGGAAGTGATAGTGAAGGCAATACCGGAGAGGTTCTTTGGTTAAGGTAGAGGTTCCTGAAAAGCTTTGTTGCGGACAATCACTTGTGTGGTGAGCGGCTGTATCTTGTGGGTAAAGTGTACAACCTCTGCAGAGTGTCAAAACTATTCGAATAGCCGTGCTCGCGGTAATGAGCATTGCTCGGGGATTACAGTCAAGGGGTAGATCTTCATAAATAAAAATGTGGAAAGGGTGGCTGTGTGCCAATGCTAAAAATGAACTGTTAAGGTTGTGTGCCGAGAATCTTCGAAGAAAAACTATTTGAAGATATTAGTACTATCATAACTGTTTTACTGCTTTAATCTAAATAAAATACTGGTTTAAAATGCTGTTTAATGCAAAAGAACTAATTAAGCCAATCCTTTGGAATAAGCTTTGCATATAGTAATAGCGCTGCATTACTTGTTGAGTACCTTGTGTACTCACCCCTCCTTGCTTATCAACACCAACATCAGTGGAGGAGTCTACACCAGCCTGGGAGGAGGAGTACATTGAGGATCCGGGCAATTAGGGGCAGCTCCTGGCTGTTCGTGGCAAGATGAAGGCTTCCACGATATTTATTTTGTTCCGCCGCTATTTCGCTTACTCAATAATGTAAGCCTGCGTGGTCGATTTTATATAAGGAGACCATAAGGTCGCATAACTCGCTTTATATAAGTGTTGCACTATTTATTTTTATATCATTGTGAATGTCCGTGATGTGCAACCTCAGAAAGACTGTGTGTGCTAGCGTGATCTCGACTAGCACTAATACAGTAGGGTCCGGATTTGCGTATTCGGTCCCGACAATGTGCCTCCTCGCCACTAGAGACAGGATTACTGACTAATTTGTGACAATCTATCTGTATAGTCTTACCAATTTTAGACTGCAAAATCAGCAAATTAATTTACTTCAATGTTAATTTAATTAATACTCTAACAGTTGATGTATAAACTCCATGCATCATGCTCACTGAACAATATACCAATAACATAAGCAATAACAGAACAAATATTCACAGCAGCCAAGATATGCTCGATCCGTCATTACTCTATCTTGCACCGTACCCACCTTGATCCCATCCATAGGGTATTGAACCATACACAGGATGTTTATTCGGGAAGCTCAAATGACTGGAAGACTAGCTACTACACCATGAACCTACGTCATCCTGGGGCTGTGTTGTTTGTCGTCCACCCCTACCACTCATCGTGTCCTTCCCTGTACTACGAGTCTGCCTCTATGAGCCCCTCCTCAGGGTGCTCCCCCCTGTTGTGATCCTTCCAGTGATTGTGGCTGTGAACGGAGCCGAAGGGAGTAGCGGGCAGCGTCCGTCACATAGTCGCCTCTAGAGTCTGTCGCAGAGCTACTATCAGCGGTTTCCTGATACTACACATTCTGAGGAGGTGTATCCGTATCGTCATCACTGCCGATGTCAGGCTCATCATCACTTTAGGCCTTTCCTTTTCCCTTGACGCACTGGTTGCCCGATAATTTCGCCAACCCACCTAAAGCTCGTGCTAGCATGATGTCGTCGGTAGCACGCTTCCTCTTCCTTGTGTGCGTCTCACCGATCGTAAACTCGACTCAATCTAGGAGGCTCTTCCCACCTGTGGCAAATTGGAGGTAATGTTAACACCGTTGTGAGATTTCGACATAAAAGATTACCAAGTAGAATAGAACACAATTCCATGTTACCTGTGACCTTGTTCATCTCTTCTAGTGGGATGGTGTCAATCACGAATCTTGTTGGGAGAGGTGGGTCGTACCCACTGTCCTCGCCGAAGAAGCCCGAGATCTCGGTAAATGCTACTGAGATTTGAAGTTTTCTGTCCGGAGAAGGCCGAAAGTTGGCCGAAGGTGGCCGGATTTTGGCTGGAGAACGTCGGCGATAGTGTGGAGAACCATGGCATTTCTTTGCAAGTTTTTTGCATTGTTCTGAGCACGCAAAATTTTTGAAATTTTTTGTGGATTAGTCGTGAAGCATCCGTAATATTCTTATAAAATTTTTAGATCAAACCTAACGAATTTCCAAAAATTATGACAGTGCTACTTCGCAGTTTTCGAACTTTAGAGTGCATGCTTGTACAGTTTACAATTTTTGATTGAACAACCAAAACTATTTTAAATTTTTTGAAACTTTTAGACAAGGGGTCTGAGGAAATTAAGCTCTCCTAAAAATTTTAGATCATAATCAAACTCGAAAAAATTTATAAAATTTTGACACGGTTACTACCTCATTTATACTCATTCTTTTAGTTTTATTTTATAAAGATAACAAATGAAGATAAAATATTTTGAAATTTTTCTATATTATCCTAGACTTCTTAAGATAGTACCGTAAATTTTTCATATTATTATAAAGGTTGTACAATTTTATAAAAATCTAACAGTGTTTCTGCATTTTAAAAAATATCTTAAAAATTCGGTTTTTCAACAAATTTTCTTGGAAGATCATATTATTAAGGGTTATTGACCAAATCCGATCATCCAAATTCAAAATTCGGACAAAAAAATCCAAGATTTGGTCGAAAATAATGAAATCTCGCCAAAATTAGATTACCGTAGAATTTCAAAGTTTTTTAATTTTTTTAATGTGACCGATATTTTGAAAACCGTCGATGGGCAGAATCCGACATCTCGGCGGGGGTTTTATCCTTTGCCTACACGAGACGGGCCCAAAAGCGGCGGGACCGCGAGGGTGAGAGTGTTGAGGAACCTCGCTATCGAATAGTCCGGGGTTCCCGAACAGATCTGAGGTGGAGAACAGAAAGAGAGAGAGACACGTGTTTAGGGAGAGCGAAAGCGGAAATTCTTTATTGCTAATGAATTCTGTACATAGGGGGGACCCCCCTCCTCCTTTTATAGCGCTCATCCAGGGTTTTGGCTAAGGGACCACATGGGCCTTCCAATGGGCTATTAGGGTTTCTTAACACTCCCCCTTGGGCCCTTTGCCGCGAGATGCATATGCCTCATTAAAACTCCGAAAAACCCAAGTGGGAAAAATACTTGGAGAAAGAGTACATAGCATACGCTTTACTATGTTGCACGAATTGCCTCGTTAAAACCTTATGCAAGAAAACTTCATGAAAAACTTGCTAAGGAAAAAGAGTACAATTCTCCCAACTTCAATTGCTAATCTTCATGATTCATGTTGGGTATTCATAATTCATGCTCGAGATTTATGTGGGAGTATGTGAAATATCTCCCCCTGAAATCTGCACTTCTCTAAGTCTCATCATCCCAATTCCTTTCACGCACCTTTCAAAGGTAGATGCTGGGAGTGATTTAGTGAATAAATCTGCAAGATTTTCACATGACTTAGTATGCAATATCTTGATCTCATTCATCTTATGCAATTCGTGAGCATAGAAGAACTTGGGGTTGATATGCTTCGTGAGATTACTCTTCACATAACCCATCTGTGCTTGGGCAACACAAGCTGCATTATCTTCATAAATTATTGTGGAGTTTGCTCAATGTTCAAACCACATGACTTCGGATGTGGTGGACCATTCTTCTGAGCCATGCACATTCACGAGATGCTTCATATAAAGCGATGATTTCCGAGTGGTTTGTCGACGCCGAGACGAGAGTCCGCTAGACGACTTCCAAGAAATTGCTGTTCCTCCACATAGGAAAACATAGCGCTTGGGACTTGCCAGATGCGTGGTCGATAAATACTCAAAGATCGGCATAGCCAACCAAATTCAATTCATTATTTCTTCTAAAGAATGTACCAAGGTCTTTGCTTCCTTGGAGGTAACTAAGATGTCCTTGATCCCTTTCCAATGCCTTTTGGTGGGTTCGCCTTTGCATCGAGCTAGCAAATTCACAATAACGCAATGTCCGGTCTAGTGCTATTCGCAAGGTACATGAGCGCCCAATCGCACTCAAATATGGGAATTCTCGCTCCCGTGACTTCCTCCCCTCTTCTCTAGGTCTCAGATGGGTCTAGGTGCGCTTGGAGTGACCTTCCACCATTGGAGTCTTCGCAGATATGCCTTTTCAAATCCAAACCTTTCCAACACTTTCTGTGTAGGTTGATTGATGTACCAAGATTCCTCCTTGACATGTTCAAGCCGCAAGCCTAAACAAAATTTGGTTTTACCCAAATCTTTCATTTCAAACTCGGACTTCAAGTATGAGCATGTCTCTTCAATTTCTTCATCCGTCCCAATGATGTTCAAGTCATCTACATAGACGGAGATTATACTGTAATCCATTCGGGATCATCAGATAAACACACATGGACAATCTTCATTGCTTGTGTAGCCTTTCTTGCGAGAAAGTCACTCAAGCGATTGTACCACATTCTTCCCGATCGCTTCAAATTCATACACAGTGATTTCTCCAATTTCACATCAGATAGGTTTCTATTTGCTCCGTCTTGGTTGGGATAGGAATTCCTTAGGTACTTTCATGTATATCTCCGAATCCAAGTTTCCATCTGTGTATGTGACAACATCCATTAGCTTCATTCTCAACTTCAAGTTGATCGCCATTGAGATCAAATATCTAAAGGTAATTCCTCCCATGACCGGAGAATAGGTTTCTTCATAATCAACTCCGGGACGTTGAGTGAAACCTTGAGCTACAAGCCTTGCTTTGTACCATAACTTCGTTGTTTTCATTTCTCTTCCAACAAAGACCCATTTGTGACCTCACGGGCTTATATGGGGAGGTGTGCGGCATACTGGCCCAAACACCTCTCTCTTGTTCGGAGAGACTAACTCGCAGTTGATTGCCTTTTTCCATTCTTCCCAATCTAGCCTTTTCTTGCACTCTGCTAGAGATGCAGTGCTCGGGATCATGATCAATGATCGAGGCAATCTTCTTTGCGAAGTATGCATCAACGCTGGTCGTTGCTCTATTCAGGATTCTCCTGTTACTACAAAGTTTATGGCCATTTCTTCATGGGGTGCTTCATGCACTTCTACTTGCTCTTCGCCGCTTTTCCCTATCGCAGAGCAAGTTCCTTTAGCTTTTCATCGCCTATGTGTGCGCACACATTATTTTTGCGGCTTCTGCAGTGGAAGATTCAAGTCCGGAATTGCCTTTCTGTTGGCTTCTTTCCGGTGCAGTCTCAACTGCTCCCCTTCTTTCCTTGGGGTATTTTCGTGATTGGTTGTGGTAAGTCCTCTCGCCAGCTTTTCTCGCACGCCTCCGGTACTTTGGGTTTGAAGAGCCGATTGCTCGCTCTTTTTCTTTGAGGCCTCTGAGCAGGTTGAGGGATACCTTCTATTTTCTTTGGTATTTCCACCCTCTCGGTGCATTCCTTATGGGTACATGCGACTTAACCACGCCTTCGGATCACAAAATGATCAGGCAGTTCATTTGCTAAATTTCGCAAATCAATTATCTTTCGACTTCTTGATTTGCTTCATTAGTTCGGGGTCATGTGCGGGATCCCGGTGGAATGCCATATGATTTCCGGCATTTTTCATCCAAAGGTTGATTTCTCCCTAATGACGGAAACGATCCTCGTCAAAGATGCAATCAATGAACCGTCAGATGCAAGTCTCCAATCATGGGTTCCAAATACCGATTATGGATGCACTCTCATAACCAACGATATCCTGCACTTCATGAGAGGGCCCATTGTTGTTCACGAGGGGGTGGTATAGGTACATATACCATACACCCAAATTTTCTAAGATGGGAGATCTTGGGATGATCCTGCACAAGCCGTGCATAGGAGAATGGATGTTGTAGGCGATGGTCCAAATTGATAAAGCCTGCTGCGCGCAGATCGCGTGTCCCCAACAAGTGTTGGGCAAGTTACAACTCGCAAAAGCGGTCCGCAATGAACTTAATCCTCTTTATTAGTGCTTCGCTAGTCCATTCTCGCGTATGGACGTGCGGACGGAGTGCTCAATCGCTATCCTGTTGTTGTGCAATAATCATCAAATGCCTTTGAAGTAAATTCTCCGGCATTGTCCATTCTAATGGACTTCACGCGATGATCGTGGAAAGCATTCTTAATTTTATGATCTGCGAGATCGCCTTTGCAAAAGCATGGTTTCTTGTTGACAACAAGCATACATGCGACCATTTCGAGGAAGCATCGATGAGCACCATAAAGTATCGAAACGGCCCCGACAGGGCTGAATCGGACCGCAAATATCCCCGGATGCGTTCCAGAATGCAGGATTTCACTTTGCACTTTCATGACAGAGGGTCTAGTTATTAATTTCCGGTGGCACATGCAGGCACACAAAATCTTCATGATTCGGGAAATTTTTAACGTTAATGCCATGACCTTGTGAGTTGTTCACTATATTTCTCATCATTCTAAGACCAGATGACCTAATCTACCATGCCATAAAGAAAATAACTCGAGCTTCTAAAAATAGTCTTCAAGGAAGTATACACTTGGGTGCATAAATATTCGTGTAGTACAACCCAGATTCATATGAGGGACATTTTTCCAATACCATTTTTCCACATACCGCGTGCTTCACAATGCACAAGTATTCTTTGCCATTTTCTTCATTGGTTTCTACGTGAAAACCGTTGGCGCGGATGTCTTTAAAGCTTAAGAGAGCGCGTTGATTCCGGTACAAAAGGGCTTCTTCAATTACCAAAGTTGTACCCATAGGCAATATAATAGTGGCTCTTCCGAGCCGATTACATATGAGTCGCTTCGCGATCGTAGTAATCTTTCCAGCGTTCTTCGTGATCGACCGAAATACTTAGACTCTCTTAAGATGGTATTTGTTGTGCCACTATCAACAATGCATATCTCTTCCATTTGGGCGCTACACGATTTCTAGATAAAAGAAATATAATTCTAATCGATAGAGGCAAAACAATCCAAATATTACTTGCAAAATTGAAGAATATCGAATAAAGAATAACTTGCATATTTATTCAAGAGAGAAGTATGCTCTTCTAGAGCTTACACTCCTTTGTTCAAAGAAAATGCTAACAACCAAAACTAAAAGAAGTGCATTAAATGTAATCATAAAATATGCATTAATTTCTCGCTTCTATATCGTCGCAAGTTTTCTTCATTTGCCATAATCATGGCTGCAGATCAATGTCCGTGCTATTCTCGTGAGGATGAGGCAAGTGGGGTGTCTACATCCATGACATCATCTTCACCGATGTTGGCGGCGCGCCTCTGCGGGCGTTTTCCTTTGCCTTCTTCTTAGCCCGATATCGTTGATCGCTTCCTTGGATTCTCGACATATCTTGACCAATGTCCCCAAGTGCCACACTTGAAGCACGCCAGTTCTCGCTGTCCATACGGCTTGGCGTGGCGTCTTTTCTTTGTCATCCTCTTCACGTGGGCTTTGACTTTCCTTTGGCCCGGGCCTCTCTTTTCCACCCCGCTTGCCCTTCTTTCTATGAGTGGGCTTTTCACCTTGTAGCTATTGGCATTGACTTCGTGTCGCTGCCTCGTCCAGTGGTCATGAGACATAGTTCTTGCGTAGAACATCGTCTTGCGATTCCGCAACTTGCATTACATCAATCGATTCGCTATACTCCTTGTATGCGCCCCGACGATAGTGCGTGCACTGGATAGCATTAGGGTGGAAAGTGGAGAGAGTTTTTCAATCTTCTCTTCATCGCTGATCTTCTTGCCACATAGAGAGATTGGTACAAATTACATGCAAGGCGTAATTGTACTCGCCATCGCTCAAGTCCGCAAACCTCAAAGCGCACTCCAATCTTGCTGTGCTTGAGGCAAGATGGTGTACTTGAGCTTTTCAACCGCTCAAGTGCGGTCCAAAGCTCAGTGCACTCTCCTCACCATATATTCATTCTTTAGAGTGGCCGAGAGGTGGTGCTCGAGAAAATGCAGAGCTTGATCGCTCGCAATGCAGAGGTTTTGCGATCGCGAGGACCCTAGACCAATCGCGAACGGAGCTTCTTGCCCCAAGAACAATCTTTACGTCCGATGCCCAAGTGAGGTAGTTCGACTGCAAGGGCCGCTTCTTCAAACTCACGATTCACAATGCCGACATCTGCATGATTTCAAAATTCTGGTTTAAATTACTGCGTGTAATCTGATAGAAAATGGTTGCAAAAGGCATAAAGTGCAGAAAATAAATTCATATGCATTGCATTATATTAAATAAAGCAACAGATTCAAATTCATAAAGAAAAATTCATAAAACAGAGAAAAGAAGCAAGAAAAATTAAAAACAGAGCCAAATAAATCTTCTTGATTTTTTGGCAATTTTTCAAAATTTTCTGCAATTTTTCTGCAATTTTTTTTCTTTTCTTTCTTCTTTTTCTTTTCTTTCTTCTTTTTCTTTTCTTTTCTTCCTCACGAACCGCCTCGGGCCGCTTTTTTTTTCTCTTTTTCTTGCGCGTGGCCTCTTGGCCCATCTGGGGCGCCTTCTTCTTCCGCCTTGAAGACCGGCCTTTTTCCTTCTTGGCCGGCGGCTAGGTTCCCACTTCCTAGCCGCGCGATTCTTCCGCAGCGGCACGCGAGCATGCCGGGTGCAAAGACGCGGCGGCGGCGGCCGTCTTGGCGTTGATTGCGCTGGCTTGGGCAGCACTGGGCGCTGCAAGTGAGCCGAGGGCCGAGGCGGCCGGCGGCGCTGGGCGGGTCGACGACGACGCCGCCGCCTGCCGGGCGAGCCGGCCGGACGTCGGGCTGCGGCGGCGGCGGGCGGAGGCGCCGGGCGGATTTGTAACTTTGAAGCCGAGAGCCGCCGTCTTCCTGGCGCGCGGCGGGCGGAGGCGCCGGCGGCATTGTGGCTTGAAGCCGAGAGCCGCCGTCTTCCGCGGCGCGGCGGGCGAGGCGTCGGCGGCGTTGTGGCTTGAAGCCGGGCGCCGCCGTCTTCCTGGCGCGCGCGGCGGCGGGAAGCCGAGGCGACTTCGGTGCCGGTCCGGCGGCAGCGGCGCAGACGGCGGCGGCGCTTTCCGAGCGGAGGCCTGAAGCGGCGGGCGATGGACCGACGGCACGGCTTCAAGCTGGCGGGCGGGCGGTTTACGGCGACGGCGCAGATGGATTCGGCCGCGAGCTGGCCGGACGGGCGCGATCGACAAGCGGCGGTCCGTCCGAGAAGGAGCGCTGACGGCGCGGCCGCGGCGCGCGACGGAGGTCGAGGCTGTCGCGGGCGGCGTGGCGACGCTTTGCCGACGGCTCCGAGCCGGCGGTGCTTCAAGCGAAGGCGGCCGCGAGCGCCAAGACAATGAGGCGGCGGCTGGCCGGGCTTCAAGCCGGCGTGCACGCGAACCGGGGTTTCGCGCAGTGCTTCTGTGACTTCATGTCATGCACGCAAACCGAGGCAGTGACGGTTGCACGCTGCGAGCGCGGGAACCGAAACGCATATTTCCCTCTTTTTTTGTGGATGATGCATGTACTGATGTTGCTTGTAGCTTCGTGCCACGTGATGCGAACATAAAACAGATGCGAACAGTAGATGCATGCATAGGAACGACAGCGATTAGAAACAATCACCGATTCTCACCTCTTCTCACCTTTCCAATTCTGATCTCCGTAGAGCTTCGTGCTGATAACGTGTTGAGGAACCTCGCTATCGAATAGTCCGGGGTTCCCGAACAGACCTGAGGTGGAGAACAGAAAGAGAGAGAGACACGTGTTTAGGGAGAGCGAAAGCGGAAATTGTTTATTGCTAATGAATTCTGTACATAGAGGAGACCCCCTTCTCCTTTTATATCGCTCATCTAGGGTTTTGGCTAAAGGACCACATGAGCCTTCCAATAGGCTATTAGGGTTTCTTAACAGAGAGCACACATCTTTTCGCCCGCTCGAGAGCGCTTTTTCCCCACCCCGCCTATCTATTCGCTGGGCACGCGGGGGTACGTGTAAGGCCACGGGCGGAAGCCTCCGGAGGCCGCTCACGCGTCGCGCCCCGACTCGCCACACCCGTCCGCCCTCGCTTTCTCCCCGCGCGCGGGCGCGGCATCACCATGGGATGTCCCATTATAATGACCCCTCCGGTGACCTCCACGTACCCAACCCAACGACCCCTTGCCTTCTTCGGCCACGCAGCCGCTTCCTTTTTCTGTACCCCTTTTGCCTTTACGCCCCTTCCCCGTTACCACATTTAGAAGCCACATCTTTCTCGGGATAGTTTGGTGAGACAACTAGCGAGCTAGCCGCACAGCCTTCAAGTGTGTGGAGATATATATAGAGTGAGATCGATGGCGGTGAGCGGCGGCGGCGGAGGGGCGGCGGCGCCATTCGTGTGGAAGACGTACCGAATGGTGGAGGAACCGGAGACGGACGGGGTGATCGGGTGGGGGAGGGGGAACAACAGCTTCGTCGTTGCCGACCCCTTCATCTTCTCGCAGACGCTGCTGCCGGCCCACTTCAAGCACAACAACTTCTCCAGCTTCGTCCGCCAGCTCAACACCTATGTCAGTTCAATCCATCGATTAGATTTCTAGCTCGATTCATTCGTCAATCTTGCACATATGCTGCTTAATTGTTCTTGCTGTTAATTTTAACCCTCCGTGGGAGGGGATCTAGAGTATATGATGGATCTGTACATACTCTCTGTGTATGTGAGATTCTTGGGAAAGAAAATAGCAAGTGTTGTGGTGGTCGGCGTACGTGTCAATTTGTAGACTGGATCAGAAAGCCATGTGATGTATTTGAGAAAAACTAAGTGCCTTTTGATGGAGCGAAAAGCAGAAAATATTCTACTCGCTACATATATACACGAAATTTTCGATACACCTTTACTTCAGTTGTGGAGATTGAATAATGAAATTCGTCAAGGAACGAGATACGGATATATTATGGCGAAATTTTTTGGGGAAACACGGCACATTTTATTTGTTCCGTGAACTCCGCGCACAAATTACTTGTTGTAGCCCTGCGTCCAATCTGTCGTCCACAATTTTGTTTATCCGAATTCATCCCTGTGCGAAGGAACTTTCCCAAGTGCGCCACACCGGCGAATGGCGAGTGATAACGTCTGGTTTTCTTCAATTTTCTGTAGAGAACCAAAATATCACTTACGAGGCCGTGACAAGTATAGAGACCTTTTGTAGATTTAATTTTGACAATCTGCCAAGAACTCCGCTAGTTTTCCCCCTGATTCTATTATTTTCGCTTGCAATCAGGGCTTCCGCAAGGTGGATCCGGACCGGTGGGAGTTCGCCCACTCCTTGTTCCTCCGTGGCCAGACCCACCTCCTGCGCAACATCGTCCGTCGCGGCAGCGCTGCCGGCGGCTGCGGCAAGAGCAGGGACGCGGCGGGCGACCACGCCGAGGACGACATGATGATGATGGCGACGGAGGTGGTGCGGCTGAAGCAGGAGCAGCGGACAATCGACGACAAGGTGGCCTCCATGTGGCGCCGCATGCAGGAGACCGAACGCAGGCCGAAGCAGATGCTCGCCTTCCTCCTCAAGGTCGCCGGCGATCGCGACAGGCTGCACCGCCTCATCGGTGGAGGCGGCAGCGCCGGCAGCAACGTCGCCGCAGCCGTCGAAGGGTTCGGCTGTGTCGAGCCGGCCGAGGGCGGCGAGAAGCGGGCGAGGCTGCTGCTCGACGGCGACTTCGGCGGTGCGGGCGCGTTTGGGCCGGAGGCCGTCGACTTCGCCGGATTCTACACCGGCGGCGACGCGTTCACCGACGTGTCGGTGGACGTTGCCGCGGGGTCAAGCGGCGGCGGTGCCGGGTGCTCGTTCGCTTACGGGGTGGACAGCTGGTACTGACCGACGAACGACATGTGCCGCCCGTGCTAACTTGCTGCTTGGATTTTGCTGTTGTTTTCGCCGAATTCTTGGCATCGCGTGGCTGCCGCTTCGAGCGAGCATGCTCGCATGAAAGCAAGTAGGTTCCAAATTGCCATGATGGCATGAACTGCGTGGAGGTTTCATCGGGTCTTGTTTTGCTGGGTCTTTAACTTGCTTGGGGCGTGCGACTTATCCAAGCTGAATAAGATGATGCTATAAAAACTGTGTGGGTGAATGGAGTGTTCTGGAAGGAGCGAATGGTTATTGGCTTACGGTGTATATTGCATGAATATGATCGTAGTAGAGGTCGAGTCCAACGAGCCCTTCGATGTAAATAGTATAGTGCCAGTGCTAACGCTACGACGATAGTATATTCGTTTATCAATTAAATGAGAAGATAAGTATGAATATAATACTTAATAATAAATAATCTTGTGATCATATTGTACGTACTATATATTTGGAATGAGAGCGAATCAAATAAGAAAATAAATAAAGAGGATCTATGGTGACGTGGACTTGGAGCGTGGGCAGGCTGGTGGGCGTGAACGGGCGCCGACGCTGTAGCGTTGTGGTCATGGTGACGCGGACTTGGAGCATGCGCCAGCAGATTGGAATGAACCGGCGTCGGAGCAGAAGTATGATGGCCGTGATGAGTTGATCCCGGGGTACCATCGTGACAGGGAGCGCTTGGTGGGTGAACAGGCGCCGGACCGTGATGACCATGGTGGTGAGGAGGGCTCGGCGCCGGAGCATGATCACCATCATGATGACGAGGGCTCGGCGCGGAGAGGCCGGCGCCTCGGCCATGCAGGGTATTGTCGACGGTGGCGAATGACGACGATGGTGGCGAGGGCAGGCGCGAGGCCGCGACGACCGCCCCGGTAGTGGTGGTCACGTGGCGCCGTGGACGGCGCAACCAAAGAACGGTCAAGAAGATTGCCATCACCACGCCATTGGTGAGATTGGCGTGGACATGGCTAAAAGCTAGACACCTACTAACTCGCCTTGCAATCACAGGAGGAAGCGCGTATATATAGCCACAAAACGAATATTAATTTGTTTCCAAGCAACTTGGAAACATTGGCAAGAAGGAGAACAGCCATATCGTCATAACCATGGCAAGTTTTTAATCTTCGATTCGCTGTATTAGGATCGTATATAGACTGTTGGAGAGGTATGGAAGGACGTACGCTACTGTGCATGATACATTCCTTATGTTAGTTTGATTGATTCGTTCGCTGATCGCTGGTTGGCAGCTGTGACTCCTGGAAACAAATCAGTGTCATTTGATCGATCACAAATTCACTACGCATGTAATTCGTGATCGTATTTTTTTTCGAATATGGAACATGCATGCATGTAATGTATGATACTTTCCTTTTTCAGGACGTTTATTTCCTTTTTCTTGATCCAGGACGTTTGTTTCCTTTTTCTTGATTCTGTTTCCTTTTCCTTCAGGATGAGTTAGACACACTAAATAACGGCCATCGGATGTGGGTGAGTAAAACTGAGGAAAGATCTGAGATGTTTATTTTGATGAATGCAAGTTTCTGGGGATGTTTTGCTGGGTGCACGAACATTGGGCCATCTCTAATGAGGTGCATTATTTAGAGTGGACGTAAAAAAATTGCTTAGGTGCATTATAAAGGGACTAGTATAGTGCCAGTGCTAACGCTACGACGGTAGTACATCCGCTTATCAATTAAATGAGAAGATAAGTATGAATATAACACTTAATAGTAAATAATCTTGTGATCACATTGTACGTACTACATATTTGGAAGGAGAGCGAATCAAACAAGGAAATAAATAGGGAAGATCCATATGCAAGGAAACGTAATTGAATTTTTTATCGTCCGACCAAAAGCGTATGTACTACATATTTGGAAGGAGAGCGAATCAAACAAGGAAATAAACAGGGAGGATCCGCATGCAAGGAAACCAGAATTGAATTTTTTACTGTTCTTGCATCGTGATCGTATTTTTCTTCCGAATATAACCTTTTTCGAGATTTTTCTACGATCTAGCCCCATATAGCCTAATTTCAGCAGCATGAGAGCGCTGATTTTTTTTCATTTTTATTCACTAACCGGCGGTTTGTGAGTGCTTCATTTAAATTTTTCAATTTTTCTCGCGGAACGGCCGGCATGAAGCTACTGCTTAATTTTTATCTTTTTCCTTCTGATCCAACGGTCCATGAGCACGCTTTATTTTTCCATATTTTTCCAAAATTATTGGTGGGATCGCATCGCTTGAATTTTTTTCATTTTTCTCCCACGCTTGAATTTTTCAAATACCACCAAGCATTTATTTTTTTGCCAAAATTATTGCTTAACGAACACCGCTTGATTGTTTTTTATTTTTCGAATTTTTACTTGTGTTGGCATTATCGTTATAATTTTTTTCAATCACTCGCGACGATGAATTTACGATTGTAGCCTCGAGAAAAAATTCAATGAGCGATGGCGCAGTATTATTTACCAACGCCGTGCTCGAACTTTTACTATATTAGTATCGTCGTTATAATTTTTCCGAATCAGCTCTCGGGCAATGAATTTGCGATTGTAGCCTTGAGACGTAAAAATCGCAGAGAGGTGCTATAATTTTTTCCGCGTTTCCTTTTCCCAAAGACGTAATATATGGTCCTTTCCTTTTCCAGACGTTTATTTCTTTTCCTTGATTCCAAGACGCTTGTTTCTTTTCCTTGTTGATCTTTGGAGGTGAGAGAAGGTGTTGTAGGGGCCACAGGATGATTTCGAAAATAAATCGCTCGTCGACCACCGGATCCGCAAGAAAAAAGATAAAATTAAACAAGGTTTCGCCACTACGTTCCGCGAGAAAAATTGAAAAAATTAAGCAAAGACTCACGCATGCTTGGTTCCTTAGATAAAAATAAAACAAAATTCAACGCCTCCGTGCGGCCAAATTAGGCTCTATGGGGCTAGATCTGTAAAAAAAATCTCGAGAAGGGTCATATCCGGAAAAAAATACGATCACAATGCCAGGACAATAAAAAATTCAAGTCTTGTTTCCTTGCATGTGGATCTTCGTGTTTATTTCTTTGTTTGATTTACCCTCCTTCCAAATATGTAGTACGTGCAATTTTGGTCAGTAAAAAATTCAAATCTGGTTTCCTTGCATGCGGATCCTCCTTATTTATTTCCTTATTTGATTCGCTCTCCTTCCAAATATGTAGGTGAGGGAGGTCTGTTTTGGGCCACAGGGATGATTAGACACACTAAATAATGGCCATCGGATGTGGGTGAGTAAAACTGAGGAAAGATCTGAGACGTTCATTTTGATGAATGCAAGTTTCTGGGGACGTTTTGCTGGGTGCACGAACATTGGACCATCTCTAATGAGGTGCATTATTTAGGGTGGACGTAGGAAAAATTGCTTAGGTGTATTATAAGGGGTATAGATTTACGTGTAGCAGGCTTCCAATTTGCAAACAAAATGACGTTAAGACAATGCAGTAGCATCAGTCATTTCAATCTCCTAGAAGTTTTACCGGTCCTCCTTGAAAGAAGGATTTGGAATAAGCCACACGGGGGCTGCATGTTACTCGTGTATATATAGCATGTGTACGAGATTACACGGACATCCCTGCCCATACTAACCATATTAGGCGCGATATACGGCAATTATATCGTCTAACACTCCCCACAGTCGCAACGCGAGGAACTCGGACGTTGAGACTATCCCGAAAATTCAAAAATAACGACGACGGCAGGCCCTTAGTGAAGATGTCGGCAAATTGGCATGACGAAGGAACTTGGAGAACCTGCACGTGCCCCTGACCAACACGATTACAAACGAAATGCATGTCAATCTCGATATGCTTTGTACGCTGGTGCTGAATGGGATTCGTCGACATGTAGATGGCACTGACATTGTCGTAGAATACCACGGAGGCCATGGGGAGTGGTCACTGAAGCTCTTGCAGAAGCTGCCGAACCCAATTAGTCTCGGCAACGGCATTTGCAACAGCGTGGTATTCCGCTTCGGCATTGGAGCGAGACACAGTGTGCTATCTTTTTGAAGACTAGGACACAAGGTTGTCGCCGAGGAATACACAGTAACCAGAAGTAGAGCGACGCGTGTCCAGGCAACCTGCCCAGTCGGCGTCGGTGTAGGCAACAAGAGTGTTGGCCGAAAAAGGACTAAGCCGCAGGCCGTGATGAAGAGTACCTTGGACATACCTCAAGACGCATTTGAGGAACAGGAGATGTTGTTCACGCGGATTGTGCATATGAAGACATACTTGCTGCACGGCGTAGGGGAGCAAAAATGCAGTACCCAATGTGTTATGCAGAACAAAGAGCGAGGTATTAGAATTTGAACATGTGAAGCCAATGGTCGCAAAGAAAGTAGCAAAGCGATGGTACCATGCGCGAGGAGCTTGCTTGAGACCGTAGAGAGAGTGATTCAAGTGACACATGTGGTGAGGTTGTGAAGGATCGATGAAGCTAGTTGGTTGTCGACAGAACACGACCTCAGACAAGGTACCATGCAAGAAAGCACTTTTGACGTCGAGCTGATGAATTGGCCAATTGATGGAGAGAGCGATGGAGAGGATAATGCGGATGGTAGCCGGTTTAACAACCGGGCTAAAAGTCTCCACAAAATCGACGCCCTAGTGCTACAAGAATCCCTGAAGCACCCAACGTGCTTTGTATCGCTCAAGCGTGCCATCGGGGCAAAGTTTATGGTGAAATATCCATTTACCAGACACGAGATTGGCATTGGATGGAGGTGGCACAAGATCCCAGGTGTTGTTCTTGAGAAGAGCCTGATACTTGACTGGCATGGCGTCAAGACAATTAGGATCCTTGAGTGCATTGCTCACAGATTTGGGGATAGGTGAGTACATGCCAAGAGAGATGGCATGAAGATTGAGACGATCTGCGGGTGGGATGATGAGACCAGCGCGGCGGCGAGTGAGCATTTGATGCGTGGTGACTGGAGGAGCAGCAATAGTGGTGTTGCAGACGTGATCGGTGGTCCAAGCACAAGTGTAGGTGGTAAAGCAGGTGCAACAACAGTGTTTGGTGCGTGCACGATAGCAGGAGTGGATCCGGACTCGAGCACAGGTGTGTGCTCATACGGGAGAACTAGCACTACAGGATGTGGTGTAGGAGCTGGAGTAAGGACCGGAGAATGCAGCGGTACAGGAGCATGAATCGGTGGAACAAGAGCATGAACCGGTGGAGGGAATTCCTGCAAAAAAAATCATAGGAGTCTACAGGAGGAGGTGCGCCGGTGGCAAAGGGAAAAGAGAACTCATTGAATGTCACGAGAAATAATGACGTGACGAGAAGATATGGCTATGTAGCGATATCCTTTGTGATGGCAAGAATAACCGAGAAACAAACAGGCACTTGACCGAGGAGCGAGCTTGTGTGGCATGTTTGGATAGCATAAACAGCCAAAGACACGCAAGTCAGAGTAAGATGGTGTTGTGTAAAAAAGAGCAAAATATGGGGAAGGAGCAGACAACGGTTTAGTAGGAAGATGATTGAGAAGATGGGTAGCTGCATGGAGGGCTTCAACCCAGAAAGATGGTGGCATGCTGGCTTGGAAGAGGAGAGTGCGAAAAATGTCATTGACAGTGCGGATGACGCGTTTGGCTTTGTCATTTTGCTGAGAAGTATAAGGACACGAGAAATGGAGGTGGAAACCATGCGTAGCAGCGAGGTTGTGAAGCATGAGATTGTCAAATTGGTGACCATTGTCACATTGGATTGTTTGCAGCGAGGTGTCGAATTGAGTAATGACAAGTGCACGAAAGGAAGCAAGATGACCAAACACTTCAGATTTTTGTTGTAAAGGAAAAGTCCAGAGATAATGTGTGAAACCATCAAGAATAACAAGGAAATATTTAAAGCTGGACACATTGGTAATAGGCGATGTCCAAAGATCACAATGGATAATTTCAAACAGACAAGTAGTATGACTAAGAGATGGAGAAAATTGCAGCCGAACATGGCGCCCTAACTAACAAGCATGACAAACAGTAGTGTCTTTTATTTGTTTGTGGCATGGGACAGCGGAGGAAGTAGCCAAGCGGCGAAGAGCATCATGACTGGGGTGGCCGAGTCATCGATGCCAGAGGGTGGAGGAGTCGGTGGAGACTGTAAAAGCGCAAGGTGGTGTAGTGAGGCAGTGGAAAGGGTAGAGATCGCTCGTGCTACTGCACCTGAGAATCTCGCTTTTGGTTGGAAGATCCTTCACAGAAAAACCATGGCGATCAAATTCGACGGAACAATTATTGTCAGAAGAGAATTTTCAAATAGAAACGAGGTTTTTTATTATGCGATTAGTGACTAAGACATTACGCAAATGGAGAGGACGATGAGAAAGAAAGGATGGTAGAGTGGCATGACCAGATGTTGTGACGGGAAGAAAGGAACCATCGCCAACAACGACACGCTGAAAAGGGGTGTGGGAAGAGGAGTGGAGATTAGCAGAGTCAGCGAACATGTGTGCAGTAGCACCGGTATCCATGTACCAGTCATTGTTGGGTTGCTGCAGCGTCATGATGTTGAAGTGGTTGACGAGCGCAGAAGCATCCCACGATGATGTAGGGGACAGAGCAGGGGAGGACATGGTGTAGCTCCCATGCGGCACACCCTGGTAGAAGATTGGTGGATGGGGGTTTCGTGCGGCATTGCGACGAAACCTTGCGAAGGATGTGGTGCAGAAATGCCAAGATGCGGACCGAGAAGACCACCAGTGGGGGGAGGTAGGGACTGGTGCAGGCCACATGAGTATGGCGCCTGACCAAGGGTTGAAAACCGAGGGCCACGATTAGCCACCGTAATGCTGCCATTACTGGTGCCAGAAGGCCGCTTGTTTTTCTACCCTTTGCCCTTGTTGCCGTCTTGGGAATTAGTGTTATGGCTGGAGCCACCTGGTCCATACTGGCCACCATTGGAACGGTTACAGTAGGTCGGAGCACCATTGCACCAGGTGGAATTGGAGCCAAAACCACCAACTGTATTGTTGGAGTAGAAGGCAAAGGCCAAGGAGTCACCACCCGGTGATGGCTTAAGCTCCTGAAGAAGCAGCATATTGCGAGTCTGAAGAAAACTCGGGAGGGGGTTCAACAAGGGCACAAGAGTGGCCACATTGTCGAACCGTGAGTTTAGGCCCTTGAGGGTGTTGAAGACGAGATTTCCATTGGTGACTAGGGCACCAATGTTGGCGAGGGCGTCGGTGATTGTCTTTTGCTTGTGGCAATAATCGGTGATGGAGTGATCACCTTGCACGAGGTTGTGGAACTCCTGCCCGAGGTACATGGCATGAGCTTTATGGTTGTCCCGGAAGAGATCCTCAATGTGCTTCCACACCTTGTATGCCGAGGTCGTATCTTTCATCACCATGTCAAGGATATCGGTGGCGATGGAGCCATAGAGCCAGTGGAGCACAGAAGAGTCGAGGTGAAGCCACTCAGAGTCGGCGAGAGGAATTGCCATTGTGAGATGGTCGGAGAGCGCATACTTATCGATGGCCACTCGGAACAGGGTGTGCCACTTCGCATAGTTTGATGCCTTGAATTCGAGGGTGATAGGAACCAGAGCTTTGACATTATGGACAGCAGACGCTTGAGCCCAAAGGTAGGCGAGGGGGTTGGGACTTGTGACGTCGGAGGAGCTGGACGCATCGTCGCCCATGGTGTCTGATGTGAGAGAAGCGGTGGCCGCTGGAAGGTAGGAAGATGCGGATGCGAAAGCAGGTTCAAACGCTAACTAATACCATGAAAGAAGGATTTGGAATAAGCCACACCTGGGGCTGCCTATTACTCATGTACATATAGCATGTGCACAAGATTACACGGGATAACATCCTTGCCGATACTAACCATATTAGGCGGATATATATGCTATACTTATCCTTCTAAGTATGGTTAGCTGGGATTATAGGATACGGCAATTATATTGCCTAACACTCCTAGTAGGAATTGCAATCCCAGTTTCACCTCTTTTTCCCCAATGCAATCATTAACTATTTAAACAGGTTTATTTTAGCATTTTATATATGTTCGAATGATCACGTTTAAAATTTTGGCAAAAGTTTTGAGATACTTTTTAATTTACGAAGGAAGGTCGTGCTGTTCCAACAATTCACCGACAAAAAATACTGACTAGTACCACCAAGATCTTCCCTGGTCTACCAACGTTGCCTAGGAAAGTCATGTTTGCTTTCTCCTACCAACTCATGGTCTTTATACCCTTAACCATTTAATCTTATAACACATGGTAGAATAAATCAACAATTTCTTTATTTAGCTACATGTCATGATTTAAAAGTGCCCCAAGCAAGAGTCTGTTAGTATAAATCAACAGCCTCTCTGTTTGACTTCATGATTTAAAAGAGGTCCAAGCAAAATTCTAATGGTGACAAGGTCCCTAACCATCGGCACTACAGTACAAGCTATCAAACTCTTCCCTGCACCTCAGCAATAATCCCATGCTCATGTGGACTGAGGACTAGCGGCGAATCCAACGGGGGTCCATCAGATTGGAGCCTACCCTTTGTTGGCACAAAACACCCCACCCCCTCGAAATCCCTGCCGACCACCGGTAACCCATGACATGCCAATGGCTTGTTGAGAAAGAAGAAGCATAGGAAGAAAGAAGAAGTGGGCCTTTGCCCAAGCTCACAAGGCCTAGTCGAGCCTAACAAGTAGCATCTGTTGATCCACAGATCCAATCCAAGGATCCAACATTCCAACCCACCTCACGTTCCCTGAATCTCCAAATCCTCAAATGCACGATGAAATCCAATCTCTAATCGAACTAACGAGCTGAGACTACGCACCTCGCGGTTGGAAGTGGGTAGCGACGTAGCTTGATGAGGGGAAGTCGGGCGGGCTGGAGCGCGGGCGACAGGCCTAGGGCGTCATCGCTGAGGGGAGGAGGGCCTAGGGCATCACCGCCGAGGAGAGGGGGGCCTAGCCGTCTAGGGTAACGCCATGGAGGGCTGGAGGGGCCAGTCGCCGCCGCGAGCTGAGGAGGGAGAAGTTAGATCTGGCCATCTGGCTCTCTGGTGGGAGAGGACATGGGGGAGGAGAGAATGCATGGGGAGTGGGGATAGTGGGAGACACGGAGGACTGAGCTACCGTGCTGACTACCGACTGAAGAACCGAGTTAAGTAACAGAGGTCTAACGGAGGGAGTACTGTGCCAATGCCCGACTGCCCGAAACCGAGACTTTGAGGGGGACTATTGTAGGTTGTTTACTGGTGGTGTTGTACTGTGTTGTGGTGTGCCAACAAAGGTAATTTGTTAAGTGCCTAACTTAGATTCAGAATACTTTTGTAAGTCTTTAATATTTACTATTTAAGTTCTATAGTAGTAATATAGTTGTATTATTTTTTTAGTAATTCAAGTAGTACTCTCCCTACTGATGAAGGAACAACTCAACCAAAGAGGCTTCGATTAGAATTTAATCCTAATGAAATTATCATCGATCCAACACATTGTACGCTAAATTAAGATTATGCCAATAAAATTCGAGATCAAATGAGGAGGGCATATTTGTCGAACAGTCTAACTCGACCAATTGGGCATGCATTTTCAAAGACATTGGGTGGAAAATACGGAGATCCTTTCAAGAACAATGGTTTAATAAGTTTTATCAGTTGGAATATAGTGTGGAAAGGGATGCCGTATTTTGTTTCTATTGTTTTCTTTTCAAGAAATCGTTATAAACCCACACATTTAGGAATGATGTATTTACAAAAGTTGAGTTCTCTCGTTGGAAGATGGCTTTAGATGCTTTCAATAAACATGTTGGTGGTCCAAATAGTTTCCACAACATTGCAAGGGGTCCGTGTGAAAACATCAAAAACCAACAATCTAGTGTGCCCAGTAAATTGAATACTTACACTAAGGAGGCAGATATTGCATATAAAATTCATTTGACAACATCTTTAGATTGTGCAAGATATCTTATAGCACAACATGAAGCTTTTCATGGACATGATGAATCATCTACTTTTATTAATAAGGGCAATTTCAAAGAGTTGTTGGATAGGTACAAAGATAAGGAGGAAGTGAAGGAAGCATTTGATACAGCTCCAGGGCATGTAGTTATGATTTCTTCAAATATTCAAAAGGAGCTTTCCAAATGTTGTGCACAAGGGGTAACTGGAGTGATTAAGAGTGAGATTGGAGATAGAAATTTCGCTATGCTTATTGATGAGTCTAGAGATGAATCAACAAAGGAGCAAATGGTAGTTATTATGAGGTTAGTTGCATATCTTTTTTTAGTCATACAATTTATACATTGTTGTGTTGTTCTAACTTTGCAAAATTTGGGATATGTAGATTTGTCAACAATCAAGGGAAGGTCATAGAAAGATTTTTTGCTATTAAGCATATCACAAATTATACATCTGCAGCATCGAAGGAAGCTTTGGTTGGTGTTCTTGGTTTACATGGTTTACACATTTCCAGGCTACGTGGCTAGGGCTATGATGGAGCTTCAAATATGAGATGTGAATTTAGTGGCTTGTAAAAACTTATTCGAGATGAGAATTCATTGGCTTTCTACGTGCACTGTTCCGCTCACCAGTTGCAGTTGGTGGTTGTCACTGTTGCAAGTTGTAGTAGAGCTATTGCTAATTTCTTCAACTATGTTCCTCTTATAGTAACTGTTGTGAGTGCCTCTATCAAAATAAAAAAGTTTTGATTGAAAAGCATCACGATGTATTGTTGTAGAAGTTGGAGAATGGTTTGATTTCAGCTAGGACAGGGTTGCATCAGGATGCTAGCCTAGCTAAACTTGGATATACTTGGTGGGGCTCACACCTCACATTGCTTCATATATACCAAATGTGGGAGGCAGTGGTGGATGTGCTAGAGTTTATAAGTGAAGATGTATGTCAAAATTCAAGTCATAGTAGAGCAGTAGGTTTGTTAAAGAAGATGGAATGTTTTGAATTTGTATTCATCATGCATTTCTTAATATCCTTGTTGAGCACTACAAATGAGCTATCATTTACTTTGCAACGAAAGTAACAAGACATTGTTGAAGCTATGGTCTTGATAGACAACGTGAAAGAACACTTGCAAGATATGAGGGACAATGGGTGGAAGTCATTGTTTGAACAAGTCAAAATCTTTTGTGAAGCCTATGGTATTGATGTGCCAAACATGGATGATATTATTGGGGTAATGGGTAAATCTGTACGTCGGAAGCATATAGTGACTCAACATCATTATTACAAAGTTGACATTTTCAATGCTGCTCTTGATGCAACTATGCATGAAATGAATAATCGCTTCAATGAAGTTTCCTTGGAGTTATTTATATCCATGTTTTGTCTTGATCCAAGCGACTCCTTCTCTAAGTTTGATGTTGATAAATTTGTTCGACTTGCTGAGATTATGCTGATAATTTCACGGTAGCTGACCGGTTCTTATTAAGAAGTCAGCTTCAAACCTTCATTCACAATATTAGGAGAAGTGAGGAATTTCATGTATATCGTGATATTTCAAAACTCACTGAAATGATTGTTGAAACAACAAAAAGATAGAACTTTTTCATTGGTATATCGCCTCATTGAGTTGACATTGATCATTCCATTGGCAATGGCATCTGTTGAGAGAATATTTTTGGAAATAAATATGATCAAAATAGATTTACATAAGATTTTTGCCATATTTCTCTTTTTTGACATCTTTTTTACCATATTTATATGAATTTGAATTGTACAAGATTATATTTGATATGTTTGTCTCAATTTAACTTCGTTTTTTGAGCCTACCCTCTATTTTGATCCTGGCTTTGCCAGTACCGAGGACTGATGTGAAGTGGTACAACGACAACTGAATACATCACCTCTAGACTCTAGGCTTCCATTAGCAAATGATCTGCAATAGTGACTACTGCCATGTGCACACTAATTTAATCTTGTACCAGATAACCAGAAGGTCGCACTAGAGTAGACTCAAGAGCCGTTTGCAATACCTGAAGATTAAGCTTGCAAAGTCCCTTGAGATCCACATGTAGCAGGGTTCACAAAATCGGTTTGGAAAAAAATCGCCTGAAATTCTAAATTCGAAAATCGGAAATATCGAGTCAAAAATCGTAGAGTTTCAAAATCAAATTCTTTGAATTTTTTTAGAAAAATCGACCGTTTTCATGGAAATTTGGTCAATTTGCATGAAAAATCAGGAAAATCGACGAACTAGTTCAACTTTTTTGCGGTCGATTTTTTTGAGCGATTTTCGTTGGTTTTCTTCAAAAAGAGACCGATTCTCACCGATTTTCGGCCGGTTTATGTTGAACAAAATTATCCAAAATTTTGAATTGTTTTTGAACCACACCGATACGACTGAAAATCGCAAAAATCGAGCGATTTTCGTCAATTTTGTGAACCATGGTACATAGTACAATACTATTGTAACTTTATGCAATTAATCATCCTTGCAAGCTTGCCCTATTCAACTCCCTACAGTAAAAAAAAGAATGATGCCTTAAGTGCATGCAGTCAAATCTATGCCTATACTAATTAAACACTCTAAAGTAGCTCCAATATTTACCAGAAAGATTTGACCGTCTATATGCCATAACGGCTTAGATTAAAGAAAGAGTCTATATCAAATACAATCTAAATTAACTGAAATTTGTAATAAAAATAAGGAAAATTATCAATTTGATTTCCATACAATTTTTAAATTGAATTCATAAATAACTAAAATTTAGAATAATAACTATATAAAAATTAGCAAATTAAAACAAAGAGTCCATGTCAAGTACAATCTAAATTAAATGAAATTCAGAATAGATAATTAAGGAAAATTAGCAAATTTACATCCATATGGTTTTCAATGTAAATCCATAAATAATAAAAATTTAGAATAATAAATAATTGTAACATCCCAAAAATCCACCAAAATGAAACACAAACTCATCAAGATGCTTTCATGATTTATTTGATTTTCTATTTAAAAAAAGGATTTCCAACAACCTAGTTATTAAGTGTGATCTTCAAAATTCAAATTTGAAACATATCAAAACCTAGAGATATTTTATTTAAATCCCAAATAACCCATGGAACTCCTATTAAAATTTTCATAAAATTGTGAATTTATTTGATACTTCTGGAAATCAAATACAGCTTGTCTTCATTAGAACAGAGGCACTAAATGATTTTTATAAAATTCATCAGGGCTGATCATGCTCTGAATTTTTTTTGGAGACTTTATTATTGCCTCAGTATCATACAAAAAATGTTAATAAAAGTTTGAGCTATTTTGATAACTTTAGAAAATGCTACAATCTTTCAGCCATAAGATTCAAATCCTAATTGAGAATTCAGAAATTCCAAAAAAGGGAAAACATATGCACCAAAAGCCGAGTCTACTGGAGGAAGGTGTAAAGCACCAAATCTGCTTTCCCTAGAGAGCCCTCTCCTCTCTTCCCTTATCTCTAGCATTTGGTCCCCCTCCTACCCTAGGCCCACATGGCAGCGACCCACCCTACTCCTGTGCGCACCGTGACGCTAGGGCACTCCCACGGCTCATTATGCATGCACCATGCTGCGCCAGCATGCCCAAGCTCCAAAGGAACACC
This sequence comes from Otatea glauca, assembly GCA_036346275.1. NCBI lineage: Eukaryota > Viridiplantae > Streptophyta > Magnoliopsida > Poales > Poaceae > Otatea > Otatea glauca. The sequence continues at coordinate 46,103,853 of CM070721.1, read as the reverse complement.
ACCATGTCACTGCCATATCTGTCGTGGCAACGCTGACCTCCACCGCGCCTTGCTGTGCCAAGAGCAGGCCTACGACTACTTGGAACTTGCGCCGCCTGTGCCTCAGCCAAGCCGTCATGTCCCCGCTGAGCCTGTTGCTGTAGCCCTTTGCCCCGCTATCTCTGTCGCTGCCCAGGTGCTCGCGTGCACATTATTCACAGGATTTCCTACGTCTACCAGCTACGGCGTCCTTTTCTCCCTATCCGCCGGACCTCGTCCTCTGCCCCATGGCCAATCCTACCTATTTAAGGTACGCCATGTCCGTACCAAACTCCCTCGCACTCTCCCACTCCCCCTTTCCCCTCTGTTCCGTGCCCGAGCCGTTAGTGCATCAAAGGAGCTCCATTGCAGCGAAGAACTCCCAAAGCCAAGCGAGCCCAATTGAGCTTCTTTGGTGAGCCAAATTTGGATTCCTTTGGACTAAAGCTTCTTTGGGGTACCTTAACAACTTGCTGTCCTGTCTTGTAGCTTGGATCCCCAAGATTGCTATCGCCCTACTCATCTTCTGTAACATCCCGAAAAATTTAAACACAGATAAAAAAAATTTAAAAAAATTAAAATGCACAAAATTAAAAAATAATAATTGAAACTAAGATTTTAATATAAATTCCTATCTTTTTCCTTATTTTCTTGAATTTTGGTCTTTAGGAAAGAACATTTACATTATTGAAATTCTCTTCCAAAATGAACAAACTATGAAAATGAATTTGATTTATGATCTTATTTTGAATTTCCATATTTTCTAAAGTTTTCTCGGATTTTGATCTTTATGAAAATGCTTTCATGTTGATTGGATTTCTCTTTTCCAAAATGTAAAAACCAAATCACATAAGAGAAAAATCCAGAAAATTTTAGATAAATCCTAATCCATCTCCAAAATGATCACAAAAATTCTCAAAAAAATTTGAAAAAATTTATTACCTCAAGAAAATCAAAAACAACATTTAAACAAAGAACATGAACCATGTTCGGTTTGTTCAAAAACATCTATGCAAGATAATTCTCTCAAATTTGTATGCAGCTTTATGAAGCCTCTAAGAAATTGGCACAAAAAGTTTCAAAGGAATTTGTGCATATTTAATGTATGTGTAAAATCAAAAACAGTGATAGGAACAGTAGGCTTATCATAAATTATTAAAAATGTACGAGCGCGATAACCCATTGAATTTTTTTTTGAAAGCACTCACAGTACCTAGGAAATCGACATAAATTTGTTTAGAAAAATAAAAGCTCATTTGATGCATTTGAAAAATCAAAAATAGAAAACACAAATAACTTAAATGATCAGTGTCAGAATTCTATAAAAATAAATAGATTTTATCATGATCGGAATATGTTATGGTAGCCTATTTATACCATTAGGACCACACAAAAAAAAATTCAAAAGAATTAGACCTCATTTGAAACCTAGAAAAATAAAAATCAGGAAACAAATAATGGACACCGTGTCATTGTTAGAATTTTAATAAATTGCAAAAATGTGATAATCGTCTAAAATTTCTAGGGTAAAATGATGATTTCCTTGGGAATATACAAAAAGTTTGAAAAAAATTTCAACCAATTTTGACAACTCAATTGATTTGAAAGTCTTGCCCTGTCCAGAGAGGGATTCCAGTAAACCCGGTTTGCTTCACTGCCATGTGGGCCTCCCTCCTATCCAACCCCACCTACCAGTGTCACCAACACCTCACTGCTTGTCTCATTCACGGCTGAGCATTGCTTCACTCCCCTGCCCAAGACCAGCCACGGCAAGCCAAAGCCGTCGGCTTCGCTGCCGTGGTGTGCGCTGCGCCATGCCACCTTGTCCTCCTTGTCACCCGAGCTCTGACCTCCCCCATGGCCCTACCACAGCAACGTGCCGCACGTGCTCTACACCGAGAACACCGCGCCACTGTCCCCGCCGCCTCTGCCTCGCCCAGTTCACTCCTTGCTGTCCACCACCTTAAACCGTCTATAAAAGCCACTAAGCACACCTTGAGCTCCCTGTGCTTCTGCACTCACCCCACAACCCGAGCCTAGCTCAAAGCTTTGCCCAATTTTCCTCCTAAACTGCCATTGCTGTCGTCAGCTAAAACTCGAGTTAGAAGTTCAATTGGGCAATTTGGTGGATAAAACACCAATCAACTCACCCACTAGCACCCTGGGTACTCCCAAAACTTTTTGCCAACCTTGATTTCGGCTCTCATCACCTACAGCTCCGTCACACCAAGCATCATCTTCTCTGAAGCTAGTCACCGATGGCAGCTCCCTCCGAAGCTCCTCCGCCAAGGTGAACCACCAAAATGGACTCCCTGCAGCCACTTATGCTTATCCCCACCCTGGATTAGGTTGAGTAGTTGCCATTTCCTTCTGCCACCGATCGACCATAAGCACTGTGGGATATAGATTCCAGGGGATCCTCAGGAAAGGCCCAAGATGAAGGCCCAGAAGATATGTTCCACGTCAGGCTTCTTAACCGTACGGAAAGGGATATATCATAACGGAAGTTGAACTTGTGTTTAGAAATGATGGATACAGTTGTAATCCGAGTCGTTAGAAGGATAGATAAAGATGTAAACTCGTCAGAATCGACTAGAATCTTGTAACCGATCGGAATCTCTTATCCGAATGGGACTCTGTAAGCCGCCTCACCCCTACTATATAAGGGAGAGGGTGGGCAACAACAGAGGGATGAAGCCATAGAGCATAAAACACCTCATATCGCCCGGAGCACATTGCGCTTTGAGCATCTTTGGATCCAAGAGATCCGCATAATCCCAAAGACACGTGATTAGGGTATTATCTCCTCCGCGAGAGCCTGAACCTGTCTAAATCCCTTGTCTTGTGTGACCTTCGAGTTTGAGATCGAGCGCCTACCCCATAAATTCATTGCCGACTACAAAAGTCGACAGTTAGCGCGCCAGGTAGGGGGAGCTCTTCGATCTTTTCTACAGACTCGATGGCGTCAACTGGCGGATTCATCTCCGGCCAAGCTTTCCACTTCGGAAGCCTGGATTTCGTCGTTAATATGCATGGAGAGCTTGTCACCGATAAAACCGATCCAATCGCGTAATCCGGCGAACCATCTCGTACATTACTCAATTATCTCGAAACCGATCGCCTCCATTAGGAGCGGCTGCGATTTTCGCGGCATCTTCTCAATTGAAGGGCAGAAGACCGATCTCCATCAAGAAGATCGTGACGTCGCGGAAGAAGATTGCCGACATAAGGGTAAGGAGATCAAAATGCGGTCTCTCCGATCTATGGGTCGCAATGCCCTGGAGGACATCCTGCAATCTAAGTTGGGAGATCAGTCCATCTTCCGCACACCGATGCAAAACGTCGTCGCTTCGAAGACGCTCCTCGACGCTCTGGACCCGATGATTGCATCGGATACCCAAGAGCCCGATTGTGGCTCACATCAAGGCCATGGTGACGGCGGCAGCTATCCAGCAAAATCAGGAGAAGCCGGCTGGAGAAGCGCACTCGCGCTCTAACGCAGCCACTCGTGTCGCCAGCAGTCGGACTGCAACCAGCTGGAGTGTTGGCAGTCGGCGCCACGCACCGCCTACTGGAGACGCTCGACAGATCCTTGACCGCGACCTCCGCCAGGACATCACGGCCAAGTGATGAGAGCGGAATGAGGAAGAAAGACATGGACGCCGCGACGACTACAAGCGTTTCGGCATAAGCTACGATCGGCGAAACGATCGAATGCACGATGACCACGACGATCGCAGAGTTCATCATCGTTGGAGTGAAAGTGACGACGAACGCCGAGTCAATGACTCGCCGCGCCGAACCTCACCTCGACGTTTTGACGGTCATCACCGAGCTAGAAGATCTCCACGCCGGAGTCCACCCCGGCAAGATGAAAGATCCATCGATGGGATCCGAGCGTTCACTCCCCGGCTTCGCCGAGTGGTTTGGCCCGACGGATTCAACCCCAAAGGCATTGTAAAGTTCAACGGGGAACGAGACCCAGAAGCTTGGTTGCAGGTCTACGCCCTGGCGGTCAAGGCAGTAGGAGGAAATCAGACCGTCATGGCAAACTATTTGCCGGTCAATCTCAGCCCCTCGACACAAGCATGGCTCACGGGCCTTCCTGCCAACTCGGTAGACTCCTGGAGTGACTTGTGCGAGCAATTCATCGCCAAATTTCAGGGGACCTATGAGAGGCCCGGTACTCCGTGGGACCTGTATCAGCTGCACCAAAAGAAGGATGAAACGCTGAGAGACTTCATCCGGCGCTTCATGCAGAAGAAGAACACCGTCAGAGATGTGTTAGAGGCGGTGGTGGTGGCGGCCTTCCAGAAAGGGTAGCGATCCCGATCTTATTAAAAATGTCCAGAAGCCCCGACCTCGTAAAGAAATGTTTGCGTTAGCCGACCGCTATGCCACGGCCTCGGATGCTCGCCGAGCGGCAAGAAGATCATCCCACACAAAGAGCAAGGGCGATAAGCCCGAGTCCTCTAAACACAAGGATAGGAAGCGCAGGCGAGGAGTGGTCGCGATAGCCGAGCATAACCAGCCCGATCCACTGAGAGAGGCACCGACTACAAAGACCGTCATGAAAGCGATCTGTCCTTTCCACCCCAAGGAAAGCACGCCGCCAAGGGCGCTTCACTCAAGCGTTTTTTGCGCGAAGTCAACGGCAACCAGCCCGACCAAGGCGCGGTTGCTCTAGCGAAGAAGAAGGAACTCCCGGATGAAGAAGATTTCCGAGCCCGAGCAGAGCCGAACTACATCTACGGGGCTCAATCGATACGAGTCCAAGCGGAAGCAAAACTTACCGCCGGAGATCAACGATGGAACCGGCGACTCCTCAATATCCGAAATGGTGCGAGGTCCCGATCACCTTTGACCGTAGAGATCACCCAAAGAGGCCCCACATCCGGTAAGTTTCTCTCGTACTTGACCCGGTTATGCGCGCGTGAAGCTCAAGAGGTTACGATCGACGGTGGAAGTGGGCTCAACGTCTGTTCGCGTAACTTTCGACGACATGAGCATCCCCGTTCGAGCCGAGGCCAAGCACCCACCTTTCCACGGAGTAATCCCGGGCGTATGCCCTCCCCTCTCTGACAGATTTCATTACCCGTACGCTCGAACCAAGGATAATTTCGGACCGAATTCATCAATTTTGAGGTAGCCAATTTCGAGACGGCGTATCATGCCATCTTGGGAAGGCCTGGCCTAGCCAGATTCATGGCCATACCTCATTACACTTACTCAGTGTTGAAGATGCGGGGACCCAAAGGAGTTATCACACTTCGTGGCGACATCAAGCAATCCTCGCAATGCGACCGGGAGAATCATGAACTTGCCGAATTGCAGGAAGCAGGTACCCAGGCAAAAAACATCCAGGCTGAGGCTACCACGCTCCAAGACGAAGGAGAAGTACCATCAAAAAAGTAGGCCACCTCGGGAATTAAGCCTGGCGAAGGAACTAAAAGGATCATTCTTGACCCGTCTGTCACGTCTAAAACAACCGTGATCGGGACAGGGCTCGAGGACAAATAGGAAAGCGTGCTCATCACCTTCCTCCAAGCTAACAGGGACATTTTCGCCTGGAAACCATCATGTATACCGGGTGTACCAAGGGAGGTGATCAAGCACTCTCTCCATGTTGATGAGAAGTCAAAACCCGTCAAACAAAGGCTTCGGCGGTTCGCTCCGGATCGTCGGAACGCCATAAAACAGGAAATCACGAAACTCCTAGCCGTAGGTTTCATCAAAGAAGTGTATCATCCTGATTGGTTAGCAAATCCTGTGTTAGTTCAAAAGAAGAATAAAACTTGGCGATAAAGGCCGATTATATCTTGATCTCAACAAGGCGTGCCCGAAGGATCTCTTTGGACTGCCCCGAATTGATCAGGTGGTAGATTCGACTGCCGGTTGTGAAATTTTGAGTTTTCTTGACGCATACTCGGGCTATCACCAGATTCGCCTAAAGGAGGAAGATCATATCAAGACCTCGTTCATCATGCCTTTTGGAGCTTACTGTTACACCACGATGGCATTCGGGCTAAAAAACGCTGGCGCGACCTATCAGCGTGCGATACAGCGGTGTTTTCACACCCAGCTCGGGCGCAACGTGGAGGCGTATGTAGATGACGTTGTCGTAAAAACTCGGGAAAGGAAAGATCTTATCATCGACCTAGCCGAGACTTTCGAAAGTTTAAGGGCTTTCAACATGAAGCTGAATCCTGAGAAGTGTATTTTCGGAGTATCTTCGGGAAAACTGCTCGGATTTATCGTGTCACAACGAGGCATTGAAGCCAACCTGGAGAAAGTTAAGGCCATATAAAATATATGGAACCGCCGACTAACCAAAAAGACGTCCAGAAGCTTACAGGGTGTATGGCCGCTCTAAGCAGGTTCATCTCCCGACTGGGTATGCGAGGTATGCCTTTCTTCAAACTACTCAAGAAACAAGATAAGTTTCAGTGGACATTGGAAGCGCAACAAGCATTTGAAGATCTGAAGACCTTCCTGACGACACCCCCCGTGTTAGTCTCACCAATGCCAGAAGAACCCCTATTACTTTATATCGCGGCAACGGCACATGTAGTCACACGCGATCATCGTGAGAGAGGAGGAAACGGCTCAGTGCACGAGTCCAAAGACCGGTATACTTCGTCAGTGAAGTCCTAAGTGAATCCAAGGTACGGTATCCACAAGTGCAGAAGCTATTATACGCCGTACTCCTTACATCTCGCAAGCTTAAACACTACTTCCAAGAGCATGTCATTTCGGTAGTCACCTCCTTCCCGATCAGAGACATACTTCACAACCAGGAGGCCACTGGGAGAATTGCCAGATGGGCAGTTGAGCTCGGGGCTTTTGACATTCAATTCAAGCCCCGCACGGCCATCAAATCCCAAGCACTCGCTGACTTTACTGCCGAGTGGACAGAATTGCAGCACCCGGCGATTACTAAAGATCTCGAGTATTGGACGATGTACTTTGACGGTTCCCTCATGCTCAGCGGCGCGGGGGCTGGTATAGTGCTCATATCACCAAGTGGAGAAAGATTGAGGTATGTCCTCCAAATATTTTTTCCTGCATCCAACAACGCCGCCGAGTATGAGGCACTCATTCACGGACCCCGTATCGCCATATCTCTCGGCATTCGACGACTGGCGGTTCGCGGAGATTCGATGCTCATGGTCAATCAAGTGCAGAAGGAATGGTCTTGCATTGAGGACAACATGGCGGCATATTGCCAATAAGTGCGCAAGCTAGAAAGCAACTTCGATAGACTCGAGCTCATTCACGTGCTTCGATGGGACAACGAAGCAGCTGACGAATTGGCGAAGATGGGATCCTGCCGGTCCAAGGTACCCGTGGGAATATTTGTAGAAGAAATTCATAAACCCACGATTAGCGCTCGGCCAAAAGCAGACAGTCCAGTAGAAAAAGGGGAAGAGGCAGAGGTCTTGATTATTACCCCGGATTGGACATCTCCATACCTGGACTACCTGATAGAAGACAAGCTACCCGAGGATCGCGTTCAAGCCGAGCGGATCATGCGCCGAAGCAAGAGTTATGTAGTCGTTGGAAAGGAGCTTTATCGTAAAAGCTCCTCTGGCATACTGCGACGATGCATATCGGGACAAAAAGGGAAAGACCTGCTCAAAGAAATCCACTCAGGAATTTGTGGGAAGCATGCGGCGTCATCGACCCTGGTCGGAAAAGCCTATCGCCAAGGGTTCTTTTGGCCGACTGCAGTCACAGATGCGGAGGACATCGTCCGGACATGCGAAGGATGTCAGTTTTTCGCATGTCAAATGAACAAGCCAGCGCAGGAATTACAGACTATCCCGATTACGTGGCCATTTGCGGTCTGGGGGCTCGACATGGTGGGACCTTTGAAAAAGGCTCAAGGAGGCTATACTCATCTCTTCGTTGCCATTGATAAATTCACCAAATGGATTGAGGCAAAGGCCTGAGAATTCTTTCACGAGATCGTGGTTAGATTTGGCGTACCCAACCGAATCATCACGGATAATGGCACTCAGTTCAGAGGCGAAGTATTTCAAGATTGGTGCGAGGAGCTGGGCATAAAAATTTGCTTCGCGTAAGTCGCGCACCCCCGAAGTAACAGACAGGTTGAGCGAGCTAATGGCATTGTGCTCCAAGGCATAAAAGAAAGAATTTTCGATCGACTCCAACCATATGCTACTCGGTGGGTCAAAGAACTGCCTTCAGTACTCTGGGGGCTATGAACTACCCCCAGCAGAGCAACCGGGCAGTCACCTTTCTTTCTGGTATATGGCACAGAAGCGGTCTTACCAACCGAGTTAAAATTTGGATCCCCGCGGGTTCGGAGTTATGAAGAGATCGCTCGAAGACAGTGGCTAGAAGACCTCGATGATTGGAAGAAGCCAGGATATCGCAACAATTAGTTCGGCAAAATACCTCCAAGGCTTACGACGTTATCATCGACGCAATGTAAAGAGCCGCGCGTTCTCCAAAGGAGATCTAGTCCTAAGGAGGAATCAAAAGAGCGAACATAAACTCTCCCCAAGTTGGGAGGGCCCTTACATCATCGATGAAATAATTCATCCCGGAGCTTATAAACTTAAGCGAGAAGATGGATCGACAATCAACAATACTTGGAATATAGAACAGCTACGTCGCTTTTTCACTTAAGTTTTGTACTTCTTTTAATCCTTTGTGAATAAAAGTTCGATTGAAAAGTCGTTTTATATAACCTCTTTTATAATCATGAATTCGAGTGCTTCGCTCTTATGTTAAGACTCGTGGACAAGATCTATGAATCATATCCCGAGCACGGGGCCGGAGTCGATGAACAAAGGTCTCTGGTCAAACCACTCAAGATGTATACTTTCATGAAGGAGAAACAGGGAACACTTTTTATGCCTTTAAAGGTCAAGAGTCTCTACAATCGACAAAGAAGTATCCCCGACTTCCTCCCGAGCTCGGCGGCCGATCTTCGTCAACATCACGAGCGTAGCCTTCCTTAAGGGCCTCAAGATCCACTCGGGATAGAGGACTTGGTGATCGCCAGTGGTCTGGTGGCACCGTTGGCATTTATTTCCTTCAAAGAGTTCTTGAGGGCCCAGGGCTTCCTTCACCGGACGACGACTTCACCTGGCCGAGTGGCCTCTCGCCATCCGGATGAAGTGAACTCGGCAGGGGCTAGAAGCGTTCGAGCTCGGGCGCAGAAGCTTCGAGAGCTTTAACTCTCGCCGAAGGCGGCATCTGCGCTGAGTTTTGACCTTATAATCTGCAAGGCAAAGCATTAGAGAGGATAGTAAGGGATCAAACAAAGACTAGTTGATGACTACACCTTCAAAATACTTCTCGGCTTAACAAGGAATCCTCCGCGGCTTTAAGTTTTCCTTCGAGCTTCGCGAAAGCCGAGTCCCGAGCTGGAGCAAACACAAGAGATCGGCAAGATAGTCGACTAAGCAAAAAACATGAAACAACCCAAGAGATAGCTACCTCGGAGGGAGTCCGCGATTTCTGGAGTTCGGACCGAAGGGATCGCAGCTCGGCCGCATACTCGGCTTTGATGCGTTCTAGGTCGGCCAGATACTCCTGGCGCATCCGGATTTCAGGGAGCATCCTTTGAATGTACTCGAACTTTCGCTCGAAGCGCTCCCCTATTTTCTATAATCATCATAGCAAAAGGTAAACGCGTGGCAGAAGGGCGGAAGCAGGGACACAGCGGTCTTGGAGGAATGCTCACCTGGGCGGCATGCGCACAAGCCTTGGCATGGATGAAAAAATCATCCCTCTCTCTTTGCTCTTCCTCCGGGTCGTCCAAAAGCTTCAAACCCTCGTCATCGGCAAAGGCGGTATCTGTTATTAGCCGGGGGCGAGCAGGGGCTGGCGGGACTCGGTGAATTTCTTCAACCTCAGGGGACGAGCAGGAGGCCGGCTCAGGAGCAACGGGATCTGTTGCAGGGGCAACGCGAGCAGGAGACGGCGCTGGGGGACTAGGAGACACTTCGCGCCCTCGAAGCGATTTCGTCAGTATGAATTTGGGAGGTCTAACCTCAGCAGGGCCCCCAGGCGGAGACCCGACGGGCGCATCAAGCGAAGGGTCCCTGTGAAGAAGAAGCGTCAGCAAGACCGAAGAATAAAAAAGGAGTCAACGGAGTAACGGACCTGTTGGATTTCCTCATTCTCATCGGGGGCTTCTTGCGAATAGCTGGCCCACCCCCGGAAGAACCACTCGGACTGCCGCCGGTGGTGCCGGGCTTCTCTTGAAAACCCGCCGAGCTCGCAAGGCGGATCTTGGATTTGGGACCGACCGGGGCGTCGGGGCCACGAGGTCATCGGACAATGTTTTCTTCCCCTTTTTCGCAGCGGGGCTCCCTGCTGGAGACCGCGCCCGATGCTTCGGAGAACAGCCTGGGCGAGGAGGCATTTCCAGAAGGGGAGGAATACTGAAGAACACGATGCGATCCTGAAAATGAAAGTCAAGAGTTAGCAAAACTTCAGAGAACAAGGAAACGTAAGGTTCCCAATAAAATTCGCCTACCGCAGGAGGGGGCGTGAGATGTTGAAGGATTTCGGGCACTTGACAGATAATATGTTGATGCTTGGGATAAAGAGTTCTCCAGCCCTGGTGCATAACTTCTCCCTTGGCAAGTCGTCGGGCAGTTCCCGGGTCGGGTCATTTTTTCCCCTATAAGCGAATCCCATATGAACTCGCTCCTTCAGGGGCTGCACCCGGCGGGCGATGAAGTGGAGGGCCAAACCCACTCCTGTAAGCACGCTACCCTTCAGCTTTCCGATCAATACCAAGAGTTCAGACACTTGATCCATGTCGGAAGAATTAGGGGTAGAACCCCAGAAAATAGACACATTGGGACGGCGCCCAGTGAACGGAGGCAAAGATGACTCGAGGTTGGCGCAGTAGAACCATTCCCGATGCCAGCCCTTGTTGGAGGTCTTGACAGGGATGGCAAAGTAGTCCTTCTTCAGTCCTTCTCGCAGCTGGAATCCAGCGCCCCCAATATCCTTGGGGTCATTTTTGGAGGGATAGGGCTTCAGGAGATAAAGGTGACGAAAGAGGTCGAAATGGGGGCTAATGCCCAGAAAAGCTTCACAAAGGTGGACAAAGAGGGAAATTTGAAGGATAGAGTTGGGGTTTAGATTCACCAATTCTATCTCATAAAAGAAAAGAAGGCCGAGAAGGAAAGAACCGATCGAAAGACCAAGGCCGCGGTGGAAAAAGGATTCGAAAACCACCACCTCCTCGGAGCGGGGAGTCGGGACGGATTCACCGGCGGCCGGGCGTGCGGAGATCAGGGCCAAATCTGGCAAGATCCCGTCATCTACCATGGATTTCAGCTTCTCCTCGGTTGTTGTCGAGGTCGTCCAATCTTGTGGTGAAGGCGGAGAAGGAGTAGAGGAAGACATTCTTGCAGAAAGATTGACAGCGACTCGAGAAGGCAAGAACAGCGAAGGTTGACCTTGGTGGCGGAGAGTTCAGGGAGGCGAGAAGGTGAAAGGAGAAAAGGCTCGGCGGAAAGATGAACTGTCGGGCGTCGTATGACCTAGTTTTTAAAGAGAGAACAATAAGGTCTCTGCCGAATCGACGGGAAAAGGCTGCGAAATGTCTCACCCTTTCAGATTCCACATAAATGATTTGCAGGCCTGTCACCTCGACTTACGGGGTTTGACAGGATTTGACCGGATCGCGTTGAAGCCACGTCGCCCCCACGATGGGGCTTGTTTCCACTTCACCGTATTAAGCGGGATGTGGATAGTTTCAACTTGAATAAAACTTATCTTCTTGCAGTACGCCCCACGTTGGGCCTTCGGGTGGTTACCGCATGACGGAATCATGTACCGCAGGATTGAGCCCAAACGGGCACAGATCCATGGGCGTGCTCCACGAGGGTCGAGAATGTTGTTATTCGTTTTAAACAAGTACGGATGCCCTTCGTATCTAAATGTGATACGCTCCAAGAGAGCTTAAGCCAGGTCCGACATCAGTCGGGAAAGGGTATCACTCGGCCAAGAGCCGTCAAGAGTAATATGCTCCAAGAGAGCCTAAGCTGAACCTGACATCAGTCGGGAAAGGGTATCACTCGGCCATGAGTCGTCTAAACGTGATACGCTCCAAGAGAGCCTAAGCCGCTTCCGATATCAGTCGGGAAAAGATATCACTCGGCCAAGAGCCATATGAAATCATGATACGCTCCAAGAGAGCTGGGCTGTGCTCTAGGACGTGGGTATCATTCGGCCATGAGCCAAGAAGAACCTTGGCGTGATGCAAACTGAGTTACGGACTATGCTTTGCAGCAGCTGGACACAGGACTGCTTGGCCAGGGCCACGATGCACTCTGAATTGGCATCAGGCTACGTCCATCGAAAGTCCGAGTTGGACATCTTCTAGCCTTGAGACGGCGATGAGTGTTGCATGACTCGGGATTGCGCAGAGTCAGACGAACTTCATGTTGACCCTAAACTACGTCTCGCAGCGGTCAAATGTGTCATCAATTTCAAGTCACGAACAAAATCCAAGATGCCGTATAACGGGTCCAATCCACTGCCAAAAGACCAAACAGAGATTCTTCGACAAAAGGTATTTTATTACATTATACAAAATGCCCAAAGTACTATGTATGGAAATTGTATACACAGGAGGGCTACACTTCCCCGCGGCGCACCCAGCCCAGTATCTCGACGAGGGGTTCCCTAACCCTACTAAGGGCGGGCACGACCTCAAGGAAAGTGTTGATTGCCTCGCGGTCACACTGCTTCGCCTCTTCCTCCAGCAGCGCTTCGAAAGCTCGATCAAATTCCTCCCAACGCTTAACTAGCACGGGTGCGCCTTCACTTGATGATACCACTGTGGCATGATGAAGGCTAAAGCTAAAAGCAAAAAGATGGAGGATAGAAAGCGAATGGATACATCTCCAAGTATTACAACGCCTTTTTATAGCCAATTCAGACGAAATCGAAGCAAGAGCCGGGATATTAAGCGTCGGAAGCTGAAGAGGTTTGGTGTTAATGCAACTTCAGAAGACGAAGAGTTTTTTCCGGCTGAACAAGTTGGCATGGGAAAACAAGACAACCTCGAAGACTGCCCGATGACTGTCAAGCGATGAAAATTAAAGACTTCGGGCGGGAAAAGTATCAAATCTACGTTTGTGACATGATAAGAAGTCCGTGAGGCTGCTCGCGATAAATCAGCTCGGTAAAAGATTTGCACTTGAGAAAAGCAAAGGACGAAATTTATGATCAAGTTCTTCATAATTCGCCTGTTGCAAAAGGATGGTTTTTTTCGATTGGATAAGGAAACCAGTCGGGATTTCAGGCAGGGAGCCCAGAGAAAGGCAGTCGGATCATGAAGCACTCGGGGGCTGTTGTGGGATATAGATTCCAGGGGATCCTCAGGAAAGGCCCAAGATGAAGGCCCAGAAGATATGTTCCACGTCAGGCTTCTTAACCGTACGGAAAGGGATATATAATAACGGAAGTTGAACTTGTGTTTAGAAATGATGGATACAGTTGTAATCCGAGTCGTTAGAAGGATAGATAAAGATGTAAACTTTGTCCTATAACCGACTAGAATCTTGTAACCGATCGGAATCTCTTATCCGATTGGGACTCTGTAAGCCGCCTCACCCCCACTATATAAGGGAGAGGGTGGGCAACAACAGAGGGATGAAGCCATAGAGCATAAAACACCTCATATCGCCCGGAGCACATTGCGCTTTGAGCATCTTTGGATCCAAGAGATCCGCATAATCCCAGCACACAGGATTAGGGTATTATCTCCTCCGCGAGAGCCTGAACCTGTCTAAATCCCTTGTCTTGTGTGACCTTCGAGTTTGAGATCGAGCGCTTACCCCATAAATTCATTGCCGACTACAAAAGTCGACAAGCACCGCCGCACAAGCTCGGTGGCAAGCACCTTCTGATCACCACCGGCCAAGACCAAGCCCACCATCAGACGCGTCGTGACACGCTGGAGCTCGTTGTGCCCTCGGCCGAGCATGATCCCCACGGTAGCAACGCTGGCGAGCTGCCCTAGCCGTCCTCTGCCTTTAGCTCCCTAGCAGGTAGGGACTCCATGTCAGCCGCGCGCGAACCACATGAACCATTCAAAATGTTGAATATGCCTTCTCTATTTAGGAAACGTACTTTCCTATTTTCAACAATTTTTCAAACATGAATTAATTCAAACATTAATAACTTTTACAATATAGCTCCGAATACAGTGACACAAATTTATAAATTCATGTTAAATCATGTAGTTTCAGATTATGCAAAAATATTTCAAAGTTGTCCACTGTATAACTTCAAAATTCAAATTTGAATTATAGACCAAGAATATGCCTTACATTGTGCAAATGGACTTCAAAGTTAGTGAAACAAAATTTCTATATACTCTTGAAACCATAAGCAATCTATTTTTGTAAAAACATTTAGGATTAGACCAAGTTTGAATTAAATTTGCAAGTAGGTCCTCATTTAATACATAAGAAATTAAATAGTTGTAACCAGAGCATATAAATTCAAAATTTAGTAAAATCAATTCCTAAACCCTTTTTGAACCATAATGTCCTTGATTATGCAAAAATATTTTAGGTTTGATTTAGTATGAGCCAAGAATATAAAAAGACATTAATTGCTATGCACATGTAACTAGTATATATAGCCAGATTACACAAATAAAGGTTAATATATGCAAAACCAGTTTCAAGACACTTCTAGGGTCAAGACCTGCTAATACTACAAAAATGGTTGCATGGATAGGTAAGTTGCATTCGCAAATCTAATCTTTAGAAATGCATAAGATTATAAAATGAATTCAATATATCAAATAGACACTAATACCAATAGGACTAGCTTAAAAGTACTCCCTAAGACAAGGCCATCCTATTTTGTAGAAATGATTCTATTTAAACATGCTTTGCATCTGAATCCTATTAAAAACCTAACCCTTAATAATATAAACCCTAAATCCATAACACAAACAAATGGACTCAAATGACAAGAAAGCATTATTCAAAATCTTTTTATCACCGGAACCTTCTTTTTATTTGACTTCTTTTTGCCTCTTATTGTTGTTATTGTTGTATTACGTCAATGTAACACCCCGACATGACACGTGCCCTGAATGTCACCACAATTACTAACAAATGTACATGCAATATCAGCAAGCATCTTAAAAACAAATCTCACATCTTCAATAATCCATAAACCAGAAACAATGAGCACATCTAAATAAGCAACTACAAACTTTAATCTCATTCATACTAGCAACTAGAAGGGCATTCTAGCAATTAATTTTAGCAACATCAACATCACATAACTAGGTCAAAGATTATGCTCAACAAATATCATATTTTAATCATCAAGACCAAATAGATCACACCCAAATGTTAAACATTGATCCATGATTGTACTATCTAAATTATTCATTAAGGTGGGATTGCTCCAAAGCTATATATCATGGAAGGGCAATATGAGTGACATGGTGAAGCTAAATCCCATCCCCGCATGACGTCCTCAAAGTACCTAAAACAATGAATAAACAAACGTGAGTCCAAAACTCAGCAAAATACATACATTGATGAAAGTCACGAATTTTCTCAACAGCAACATACAACAGGATTCAATATATGTACAATTATTCTCATGTGCAATGCATCATGCTTTCATGCTAAAAAATGCACTTTTCATAGCCTATAACGGTATAGCTTGAGTGCACACCCATCGGTGTCACACCCTTTCTTTCCCTACCATCCCAGTGGAGGGGCATATAAGTAGGTTTCGCTCCCATCCATCCCTGTGGATGGGACTACTTGGTAGGTCTTGAAACAGAGCACTCCGAATTAGTCGTATGACCTCATATGGCTTTGTCACCAACCTGGCTCGAATTCTTTTCTTGTCATGAATGCAAATGATGTAGCATAATATCACAATTTTTACATTCACCATGCAACCATACTAACCAATAACTATAAACAACATGTTCTCACCATCATACAAGCATTTCGATCATGATAAAATAGCAACCACATATCTCGTAAATAAATTCAACAAGATAGCAAATCATTCATTTAATTTGAAGTATAATTCAACCAACTTCGGTCGTACAATATAATTGCCTCTTTACCACGTGAAGAGGAGGGGTGTGAGCTCGAAACCTCACCCAGACTCACACCACCTACAGCAAACACACCTCCTCAAAAAGATGCCACAACAGTACATACACAAAAAATAACAATAACGCAACTACGCACCATCTCCGGGATAAACTACCCTTCTTGACAACCAAATACCCTCTTTCTGTCCTAACAATCAGAATGCCATAAATTTTAACCCAAAAGCCCAAAAATGAAAATTCATAGAATTTAAATAAGCTATACAAAAATACCTACAACCTTCTAGTTATCCATATTATTTAATGATATCATCTAATCCTTCGAATTCAACCCAAAAAACCGATCTGACGACAGACTAGACAACATAATTCACAATTTCGTAACTATTTTTATACAACTCCAAATTAATAAAAATATGATATTTTTGAAATCTATAGGAAATTTCCTAGCTATCTCTAGTTATTGAAATAATTTAATTCAGCCTCCAATTAGCCCTAATCTGCTAATTACCGTGACTGCTGCTAACAGGCACAGATTCTGGACAGCAGTGCTTCAAAAGGCCAAAACGTTTAAAACACTTAACCAAAATATGTGTTTTCGATCTCTAATTATACTTAAGACAACGATCTACAACTTTCAAAACACCCAACCCCTCTGAAAATGACAATAAAAAATTCAAAACTTAGATCTAAAATCGTAATCGGCACTTCACGAGTCCAGAACCAATCCAAACCTACAATCCCCCAAATCAAACCTAGTCTCAATAATAAAACAGGAAATCCTAGGGGAATAAAACCATATTACAGCCCCCAAAACCCATACCACCTAGAAAACAATTTTACCTTCCCGAAGACCCGCAAGATCAACGCCGAGATGCGAGAGGAGGGAGGGAGGGCGCCCAAGGAAGAGGAGGGAACTGCTATGCTAAGGGCAGGGAGGGGGTGCCACTGCTGTAGGGAGGAGGTGGGAGGGGTGAGGAGAGGTGGGAGGAGTGGGTTTGGGTTTTACTAGAGACCTCCCCACACATGGGCCAAGAAACCAAACTCTAGCAGCCCAAAAACGTACCCACAAGGACAAAACAGCCCACAAAACACCATATTTCGGCACAGAATAATAACAACCAATTGGAATATTACAGTCAATCACATGTAGACATCTACGTGTCCGAGGATACTCTTGTCAACTTCTACCCCGAGTCGAATCTTGAACTAGCAGGGCAAGGCAAGCACCCCCCCCTTTGACCATATTGATCCAAGTGTTTTAATTTTGTTTTGTTTTGTTAAATCTATTTAAGCATGAGCCTATTTTCTGTAAATTCGCTATATTGTGGTACTGGTAGTGATAACCCTATCTCATGGAACTTCCTTAATAAATATTGACATGTGAACCTTGACAACCCTAGAATAAGGTTAGACAATACATAATGTCAACATGGGATATGCGATTACCTAAAGATCATGCTTCTCCATGCTTAGTAGATGGGAAGTTAAATGAAGAGAAATATTGTTTTTTATAATTTAAAAATGTTGGATATGACATTAAAGGTAACTGATATTTTGGTTAAATATGAAAACAAAACTATGGTTTTGATGTGGGCGATTATTGGCAATAGCCAGATGTGCATGGGACTTATATGTAGATAGAGGGAGATTATCTCCTAGGTCAAATTAAAGACCGAACATAGTGTTGTATGATCCAATCCGTACAACCACAAGTGTTGGTATGGGACAGCCTTAACCTATTAAGTTACTTAGATTTAGCTTTGCACATTGGAAGGCTGGAGATATACAGGCTTTCTGAGACTGATTGCTTGTAAGGGCTTCCACACAGAGTTGTGGGTAAATGCATACCAATACAACGGTGTATGCCATACTATGAGGAGAAGTGGGATAATAGGGAGTATAACCATTTATCGTATAGAGAATGTATGAATATCTTCTGCCGCCATAGTATGGGTTTGTCGTCATCGGGCTGGTGCAAAGTTAGGTCTATGTAATGTAACAGTTACGTCATGACTATCTATGGCACACCAAAGGAAGTGTGTTAATAGCTTGCAAAAAGAGTCGGCCATGTCTTGTGGGTAAAGCTGTACACCTCTGTAGAGTTTAAATCTTTTCGAAAAGCTATGCCCGCAGTCGTGTGAGACTTGGTTAACTAACACTAGTTAGAAGTTTTGGTATTTTTAAAATAGTTTGAATTGGAGATATTTGTTGAAAAGTTTTTGTTTCAGATTTTATGCCAGGTAATGGCAACAAGATGATGTTATTCTCACATTCATGGAGGACTGTGAGTTATACTATGCTATGCTACTCTTATTTATTTATATACTTGTCAAACTTGCTCTTACAAAATTTTGTTTGCAAATTACTACTTGATTTATATGTTCAACTTTTCTTTACACAAAGTAACCATAGAAGCCTCTTTTGACATAGCCTGTATTTACTGTACTTTTGCGATACACCTTAAGTCTTGCTGAGTACGAAAGTACTCACCCTTACTTATTTGTTGGTTTAGTTGATAAGAGGCCCCCGAAGATATATGCTTCACCGCAGGATAGGGAATTTCGATGATTTGATTTTCTAGGGTTTATACCTTGTCAATTGCCTGAGGGTTTGTATGACCAGACCACAAGGCTTTTGGATTTTCGCTGCAACTTACTCTGAATTGTAAGACTATGTTGTATATATATAGCTTCCGCTTTAATAATATTGTGTATAGATCTGCTACCAATGTTGTAAATATGCATACTAGCCACTGATCATAGGACTAGTACTGTATGCACATAGATCATCCTTCTTAGTACTTCGTACCAAAAAGAAGGGTCGCTACATCTTCTTCCCTGACTCTGGTCAACGACACCAAGCCATCTCAGGGCTTCCTCAACACTGCAAGGGACCAAAATGGGTTTCTAGAGCTTCCCTAGCCCTTTCCCCTCTTCTTCCTAAGCTCGATCAAGCTTCTCCCACCCTCGCAGCTACCCGCCATGACCACCACCACTTCTCGCTGCCATCAGCCATCTCCAACCACCCTTAGCAATCGTCAACCTTTCCCCTGAGTTCCCCATGCTCCCCTAAAGCTACCCGTACCACCCACTCCCCGTCAATCCTAGTCGGTCGCCGCCAGCGAGCTCCTTTCCGCCTTGCCCTGTGTTGGGTCTATGACAAGTGGGCCCAACATGTTAATCCCCTCTCCCTCTCACACCTGAGCCACTGATAGCTGGTCCCACATTCCAGTCATTTTATTTAAATCAAATTTTAACTTCTATGTCTATGACAAATGGGCCTGAAGGTAAATAAAATAATTAAAACATAAAAACCGAATCGGTATTTTAAAATGGGTCACTGACATGTCAGCCTCTACAATTAAATCAAAAAATCCGTAAAATGAGAAATACGCTTTTGCTGTTAGAAAACATATTTTTCTATTTCCGATGATTTTTCAGCACATTCAAAATTCACATGCTTATAACTTTTGAAAATGAACTCCAAATGAGTGAAACCAATTTCTAAATTTTTCTAAAATCATGGACTTTCTGTTTCTAAAAGAATATTTGAATTTTGACTTTATTTGAATTCAGTTGCTTCTTATTATCGCTTTGCGTTGAACTGCGTGTAGACACCGACGCTCCAGAAAACTTCACTATCGACCTCGACTCCACTCATGAACTCAACGAGCAAGGTAAGCACCCTCTTTGATCATGTTGATCATTCTATTTCACTTAATTTATGTTTTTTCATAAATCTATGTATGCATATGTGTATTTTTACTAAATTTGCTATATTGTGAATATCGGTAGATAATCCTATTTGTTGTATGAAACTTTCTTGATAAATACATAAATGCCAACCTTGAAAACCATAAGATAAGGGCTAGGCAATATCTAATATCAACTTGGGTATATTCCATTATATGTACAATTGCTTAGCCATGCCTTAGAAATGGGAGATCAAATGTTTAGGTACATATTTGTTCATGGGATGGAAATTTTGACATATTTTCCTCAGTATTTTGGTAAATCAAAACTTAAGAAAAACTAAAGTTTTGA
The DNA here is from genome assembly GCA_036346275.1 of Otatea glauca. Lineage (NCBI taxonomy): Eukaryota > Viridiplantae > Streptophyta > Magnoliopsida > Poales > Poaceae > Otatea > Otatea glauca. The sequence continues at coordinate 46,083,684 of CM070721.1, read as the reverse complement.
CGCAAGTGAGTTATTTATATAATCTGTAAAGTACGAGGGATAGACTTGGACGTAATGTAGGGGGAGTTCTCGCCTAGGTTAATTAAGGACCGAACTATTGTGTTGTTTTTAAGTTGAGACATCTGTACAACCACAAGTGTTATTATGGAGTAGCCCTAACCTATTAAGTCGCTTGGGTCTAGCTTTGCACATTGAAAGCTTGGAGTAGTACAGTCATTTTGGGGAAATATGCTCGTAGGTGTGTCCAAACAGAGGTGCAGGGAAAACACATACTAATACAACGGTGTATGCCTTGCTTTGAGGGGAATTGTATGATAGGGATGTATTGTCATGGTTACTGTGTGAATGACAAGGATGGACTATCATGGCTACTGTGTGTGAATTTTATTTTTGCCACCATAGCAAGGGTCAAACATCATTGGGCTGGTGCAAAGTTAGGTCTATGCGATGTAACTGTTCATGTCATGATCTTTCGGTCATGTGCTAAAGGAAGCGCGAAAATAACGGCAAAAAGAGTTGATCATGTCTTGTAGGTAAAGTTGTACATCTCTGCAAAGCGTAAAATATTTTTGAAAATCCACGCCGGCGGTCAAGGGCAGTTCGGTAAAGTCATCACTTAGTTAGATTTGAATCTTTTTTGCAAAACAATAATTATTGGAAATTGGTGGGTAGCCCTGTTTCAGATACTATGCCAAGATGGCAAAAAATGATCGTTGATCACAATCAAGGAGGATTGTAAGTTACTCTTATTACTGTCACTTGCTACTTTCATACTTGTCAAATGCTCTCTACAAATTCCGGTTGCAATGTAGTACTTGGTATCTCTGATTAAATTTTGCTTTATGCAAAACAACCTGGTAGGATAGCCATTCTTTGACATTGCCTTACTTTATGCTTGTATGTATAGTCTACCTTTTTCTGGCTATGCATATATTTATATTTTTTGATACAATACAAGTCTTGTGGAGTACGATGTTATGATACCATATTATAAATAGTATTTGTATTCATCATGAGACCAATAGATCAGTATATATACATGTACATGCGGATACAAAAGAAAAACTTATATAAGTCAATATATATATAAGGTAATATAAGATACTAGCAATCTCTATACAAGGCAATATACTGTCTACTAGTATATAAACCTACGGACACAAACATGTATATACTTCGGTGCAGTACAACACATGCTGAATTTAACCCAGATAAGTGTACCATAGCCACCAAAATTGGATTATACATCCCGCACAGACCTACAAAATATGACTTAACTGATACTTGGCATGTCCATTCAGAACTTATAGCAGTTTCTGCTCTAAATTGTTGACAACTTGACATAAGCCATCCAAGTAAGCATTCACCTACTCAGATAACCACTCAAAAGTTTATACTCCAGTCAGTCAGTCAGTCACAAACTGTTGATGTTTTGGACATGATACATTCTCCAAAACAAAACTTTAACCACAAATTTCTATTGTCATATATTTATAAGCCTAGTAAATTATAATATTGTAAAAGTACTTTTCGAGATAAATCTGCACATATCATTTTAATGTTCAATCTAAATATTCATATAGATATCTGATATTGATAGCCAAAGATTAAGTTTGGCTGCACCACAACCACATCTGAAACGTCGCTTAATTTTGATTTCTGACTTGAGGGCGTAGCATTTAAATTTCACTAAAGAAAAGCATTTCTACTCTTGGTTGTTATGCATTGCGGAGCTATTATTGCTCTAAAACTGTGGATGAAACTATATATGGATAAAAGTGAACATTTCTCCACGCACCTCATCTGTTTTACTGAAAGGCATACTGTTAATTTTATTAGTTGTACCCAACAGGTAACAAATAATCATTTTCAAGGTTAGGTGAACTCATTTGATGCTTTACAAGTCAAATTTTCTATCAACGCAATAAATTTGGTTACTTTCAGATTCATTGTTACCATTATACTGTTAATTATCTGATTTGCATTTGTATTTGTTTGATTGTAGTTGATTTGCTCTTTTTTTAGTCTGAACAGTCAAGGCAGATAACTTTCCGCTCATGTGAAAAGAAAACTATAGCTATTCCAGGGGAAAGAAAGAGAACACAGGAACAGGATGGGTGTTATGCTAGAACAGGCTTTAGAAATGTGGTATTATCTATAAATAATTCATTATCCAAAACTAAAATGATCCGAGGTACTAATTTCTGGGGCTACTATCTTATGGTAGACTAGAAGATAGATAAGGTATTTGTGGGGCTACCACATTACGGTGGACTACAAGGCAACCTTTTTCTTATGGTCTCATTGGCTAAAATCAATTCAATGATTATAATAGTTCACAATTCACCCCCCAAGACAAAAAGAGAGAGAGAGAGATAACATTAGGAGTTTATGAATTCTGCTATAACCAAATTTGGTACTAGTGAATCCTATGTACATCCCACTTATCCAAATTTGTTTTCATTTTTGTTCAAGCCAATCTATGTCGTACAATTGACCGATTCTCAAATCAATTGTGATAGCAAGACTATTACGAGCTGCCAGAGCAGCAATAACCATTATGAAAAATGCAGAAACCACGCCAGAAACATCATGAATAGGCATTTTCAACCAATATAAGAAGCCACAGTAATCACTTTCTAATTAGCTACTGCGGGAGATTTGCTTCAGACAACACAAAAACGCTCACTGAGTAATCAGATTGAAGTAGTTCAGCCTATTTAAACCATATGATCTATCTGTCCCAAACACAAACAGTGTAATTCCCGTACTGTCAGCACCGAAGACAATACAAAGAATAGGGGCGGGCATTTTTAAACCGAAACCGAATTACCGAACCGAACCGAACCGAATTAACCGATTATTTCGGTTTATTCGGTTTTCGGTTCGGTTTTTGTTTTGGTATAATTCGGTTTTCGGTATTCGGTTCGGTTTTTGACTTCCAAAAACCGAAATAACCGAATAACCCACATACAATACCACTTTTATAATATTCTTCCTAAAATTACTAAACAATTCTCATGTTCTAATACATTTATATATATGTTTGGTATATTCAAATGTTCTATTATAATTATATTGTAATAATCTATGAATATTGTGTAGGTTTAACCCTACTCTATGTTGCGATATGAGAATGACTAAATCTAATCTACCTAGTGTTTATTCATATTTCGGTTAATCGAAAAACCGAATTAACCGAACCGAAATATTTCGGTTAATTCGGTTCGGTTTTTTATTTTAGTCTGAGAAATTCGGTTGCTAGTTTCCAAAAACCAAATTATTTTAAAACCGAAAAAACCGAACCGATCAAACCGAAAAAACCGAATGCCCACCCCTAACAAAGAACACGTGATCCAAAAGTTCAAATAGGTGAAATGGTGAATAAGTCGATTGCTGGAGTCGAATTATACATACAAAAGAAGGTTAGTAACGTAGACTTCAGCACTGAACCACATTACTCACATCAATTACGACTCATTTGGATCAAATATCATGTGCATGCAGTAACCTGAAATACTGCAGAGCTGTCCAGAAATATAGATATTCAAGCTTCAAATAGAAGCAAATTCCGGAGTACCTTTCACTTGACCTGTATCTAAAACTTCTATATCCCCCTCATCAACAGTTAAGGACACGAAACCTTATCACACGGGCATGTTCTACACTCGAAATAGGCAAACCGACCCAGAAATCACCACAATGGAGCCACAATTCCAGGCATAATTCCATTAGGTACGATCAAATGGAAGACTTGGTGGGCACCGCGCATTGGATCACGAAACCCTAACCGCTCTAGGCGTATCCAGGCCATTCCTAACATTTCGGAGGCCCTAGGGCAAAACGAAAGTGGAGGCTCTGGGTAGGAACTGACATTTTAGATACCTCAATTCTGTTTAGGACAGTTTCAAGCATTTCCATATCTAAAGCCTAATGCGCATCAATAACATGTGCGAACACTTTCATAAAACCGACATCCTAATGTAGTATTGTATGAACAAGACTATACGTGATAAACTTCTCTTGTAAGTTGGAAGTGATATATAACTTAAGGCCTCACATGAAACTCGAAAAATTTATATATAGCTATATGAAATGAGTTGTTTTCTATGAAACTCATGCATTCTAAATATTGTCTAAAGACTATGAAACTACATAAAAAACGTTTTTATGGGATTTTTCGGTTAGCCAAGAGCAATTATCAGCCGACACTGAAAGCCCAAAGCACCAACCTTTAACCAAAAAATTCTTCATATTCTTTAACTGATAAGGAACTTTCTATTAGTCACCAAACACAACCAACCGGTCAACATAGGCACTGGAAATCCAAATTACCAATCTTGAATCAAATGTTTTCTTCATATTCTTTAACCAAGGAATTCGAATATATAAAGAACCACCAATTGTCAAATTCTTTCTCAGCTTAATTAGCAGGTAGTAAGATGCAAGCGAGTTGTGTCGAGCTAGCCATCGATCTTGTGATCGAGCATTCATTCGTTTAGTTTATTGTGAATGCCAAATGCAGGTGTTTCCAAATGGCGAGTTGTCAAGTTGAGCACTTGGACTGGCTTGGACAAGTTCTCAGTATTGTTACTGGTGGTCTCATTCTTTGTTCTTGCTAGTGGCTGCTTGGGAGTTGATGATTGTCGGGGATTGGTAGCCACAGCGCGGGCGAATACCCCTCGGACTCAAGGCCGTCTCCCATGAGTCCGATGCGTGCGTCCCCGGGCTCGAGTCCGTATCCGGCGAGCTCGGGCTCGGGCAGGAGGATAAAGCTCCAACCCGAGCTCGGCGCTATAACACTCGTACCCTCCAGACCGAGCCATTTCTTGTAACGGTCCGTTAGGGAGGAGTAGAAACTTTCCCCTGCATGGGGACTAGGGTCAACAACTCATGTCAAATCCCCCTGCGTGGGGACTAGGGTCAACAACTCATGTCAAATCCCCCTGTGTGGGGACTAGGGTCAACAACTCATGTCAAATCCCCCTGCGTGGGGACTAGAGCCAACCACTCACGTCAGCTCGCAACGACTGCCTGACGTCAGCCTCGGGCCCAAGCAACAGGAACCCCAAGGGGGCTCTCGAAGGATAAAGGGGGAGAGGACGAAAGAGAGAGAGGGAGACACACTAACTCTCGAGCATAGCCAAGCTAGAGCTCTCGTTTGTACTCTCCACAGAGCATTATATTCATCTTTCGCCTCAGGGCAAGACTAGAGTAAAGCTTTTACCCGGACTAGGGGGCTCGAACCAGTATAATCGGGGTGTCCCCAGCTCTCCTCATCCCGATCGTTCCTCCCCGACATACGCGCAACACCCCTTCCCGGACGAGCACAACCTTGGGCTCCGCCCTCACACAATCCTCCCCACCTCCCTCGCGGTCGGCGGTCCTAATCGCTAACAATGATATAGGCCTATATCCATATGTACTTCAATTTGTACATCTCACTATGAATCTACACAGGCTATATATGATATATATATACATAGGTTAGGGCCCCTAGCTCTCATAGGCCCTAGGCGATCGCACTTGTAGCCCATGCCCCTAGGCCGGCCTTGGGCATATACCCACCAAATAGTCCACAGAAGAGTAATAAAATCAGAGAGCCACCTAATTCGTGCTCTATCATTCTGGCTATTTTGTGTGGATTAGTCCCGGTTTAAGATTCTACGATTGTTCGGATAGCGGGCAGAAGTTTTTAAGCTTTGGATCATCTCTCCCAAACGTACTGGTCACATCCAACCTTGGTAGGTTAAAGATGATTATCCTGGCTGTTTGCAGGTAGTTAACATTCCACACCGATCCTACTGAAGGTCAACAGGTAGGCTACTCTAGCAAAAATTCAAAATTTTCTACCGTGTAAGCAAGGAACCACTACAAGTTATAGATCATGGAATTACCACTAGACACATAGACATCTAGCGGAAGTAGAGTCGATGTAGCGCATTGGTGCGGTTGTAGTTGTACTAGCCTTGCGCCTTCTCCAACAGCTCCTCGTGACCGTCATAGGTTGTGGATCGTCCTCATCACCATCATGGTTGTGGATCATTCTAGCACTGAAGCTTTGCAGCAATGCCTCCAAATATCCACACATACGGGGCAGGAACGCCACGCACCGAAGTGATAGCGCTGGCTGCGCTATTTTGGGTGAAGGAGGTGTGATGGCTAGGGTTTCGGGAATTCCAAATTCCTATGGTCTCTCTTAACCCTAAAGTCACCATCCCCTCTCTTTATATAGATGCCACACAATGGGTCTCTACATTATAGGCCCAATAGGAACTCAAAGCTCATCAGAATTCGGATCACCATCCGAGTAAGTCTCAACCCTTTAATCGTGCGACCCTACAGGTTCACGTATACTTGGACATGACCCGAGTACTCTTAGGGTGTGTTTGGTTGGTAGGATGAATTTGAATGGGATGGGATCAATAATACAAAGGCTTATATTAAACCCCTCATCACTGATGGCTTTGAAAAACCATCTGTGATAGTTGATTATCACTTATGATTTTAGCGAAAAACCATCAAAGATGACTACCATTGACATCACTGACAGTTTTTGGCTAAAATCTTTAGTGATGTGAGCATCATCACAGACGGTTTTAACCAAGAACCGTCTGTGATGTGGGGTACATCACAGATGGTTCTATTATAGAACTATTTGTGATGAGTCGCACATCACAGACGGTTCTAAGAAAGAATCGTCTATAATTCATATAGATCACAAACGATTCTATTGTAGAACCATCTGTGATAACTTCACTATGAATATAACCGTTCGCACCATCTCTCCAGACCCTAGCCTCCCGCACGCGCTATCTCGTCGCCTTCTCTCCAAACCCTAGCCTCCTCCTCCTCCCTACCGTCGGATATGCCATCCCTGTCGCTAGATCGTACATCCCCGCAGCCGAATCCTCCTTCACGTCATCGGCCGATGCCTTCCCCATCGTTGATTCTTCCTCTACTGGTTCGGAGACGCCTCCTCCTTGTGTCGTTCGGCTTCACCGCCTCCCCGTTGGCCTGCTCTACCTCCTCCCCCGGATCTGATACCGCATCCTCCCCTAGTTCCCCGACTCCCCCAGGTCTATGTGCTATCTTATATGTGTGCTCTCTTATTCTTCCGTGGATTGATGGGATAATATTTGTGGTGGACAATTTAGGATCCACATGACATGTTTATACTTAATTTTAAAATGACATGTATTTACCGTTAGGTGCATATTTATACTTAATTTTAGAATTTATTGTAAGGTGCATGTTTATACTTAATTTTAGAATTTACCATAAGTTGCTTTAGAGTCTGGTCATGTGGATTTTAATATTGTTTCTCAGAGTAAGGTCTAGGGGTTTTTTTGGTCAGTTTATATATTGATGGTTACACCAATTATAATCCCTTTATGTAGACAATTTGATATGCACATGTTTGTATGTTATCAACTATAGTGAAGGGACCTAGAGTGATTATAATTTAGGCTATTGTGAAACTTTCAATGTCATGCGTAACGCACGGACACATGCCTAGTGTTCACTTAATGTTTGTATAAGACCCCAACTGTCTTTAGTTGTTAGAAGCTTGCATGTCTCAGTGCGGTGTTTATGCCCTCAAACTTATCCTCTTTATCACACCTCTCATACTTATCCTCTCATTCTAAGCTCTTAATCCATCTGTATGGTGCATGTTTACACTTAATTTTGTTATGCTGACTTTAAATTTGATTTTTTGATCCCCATGAGCTAGCTGCCCTTCCCCTTGAGCCCTTGCACCACATGGATGTTTTTCCCCGGATGTACATATTACTACTCAATGATGCTATGGGTCTATTAATGAACTAAAACAATTAAAGTAGCGAATGTAGCCTTGAACTATATAGTTGCTTTCGGTTAATGGTAGAAAGTATTGCTTTTATTTTACTGTCTTTGTGCTTGATCATCATATTCAGTATTCAGTAATTCTAAGAACATGACATATAATTCTAATAATATGATTTGTTTAAGTAAATAGATGCCTTGTTCTTAGAACTTTTAATCTTTCTGTGATCATATCATATTTTGTTATATATGATCTATTTGACCATTATCTTGGTCTGTATGGGTAATTGAAGTTGCCCATAGTGTTTTCCTTTTTTGTATTTGTTTCTACACCCATACACTAGAAGAACACATAGATATTATTCATAATATAATTTTGATAGTGCATAATTTAGGAAGATAAGAGTTCAATGCCTTATTTGCTTAGTTAATTGTTTAGTTCAATTTTAATTACATGACCCTGGTGTAGTGGCGGTAAGAGATTGTCTCTAACTGCCCTACACCTTGTGGAGAGGAGGTTGAAGGTCTAACCTTTAGCAGCCCGAAACCTGAGAGCATTCTATCATACAATTACTAATTAATCTGTTAAGTGTGCTTAGTTAATTGTCTAGTTCAATTTTAATTACATGACCCTAGTGTAGTGGAGGTAAGAGATTGTCTCTAGCAGCCCTACACCTTGTGGCGAGGAGGCTGAAGGTCTAAACTTTAGCAGCCCGAAACCTGAGAGCACTCTATCATATAATTACTAATTAATCTGTTAAGTAGACATAATTCAATGTCAAGTCGACATAATAAGTACGAATTGCTTTATCCTTTCAATTATGCTGTTTTTGCAAGATTTGAATTGTGCACATTATATTACAAAAACATTTATATGTTTAACTTCTGTCGTGATTCATCATATATACATTATATGTCCTAGCGACTGCAAATTGCACACATATATAAAATAGAGTCTACAAAGAAGATAAATGACATGGAAAAGCTGTTAGATGCTAAACAAAAACTTGAGGTGGAGATAGAATAACTGAAGAGAAAGTTTGAGTTAACAGAAAAGATTTATGAGATAAAACAAAAACTGAAAGACATAGATGATAAATCGCAAGATATTGATTCTCTTAATAAGGCACTCATCATTAAGGAGCGTAGGGCAAATGCAGAGCTGGAATAAACCAAAGCTGAGCTTATAGATATAATGTAAAAGTTTCTAGTATGTAATTCGACGTGGTTACTGATAATATAACAAGACATCCTTTTCACAACAATATGATCGCTTTTGTAGAGATTAAGAGATATGACTAGAAGTCAACCAGTTATTGGTGTCAAACAAATAGGCACTGTGCTGGAGCTGTGGAACTTCAGGGAGAACCGAAAAGCCTCTATTGTGGAAGATGTGGCACAGATAATGGCAGACATGGAAAAGCCCTATGTTGACCTTATCTTGATCTATCAAATAATTAATGTTGTTTCTCAATGTATGCCTGTTGATATTTATGGTATCATAGCTTGTCAATGTATTGATTACTGAAATTGTCCTCACTATTTGCTCATCTTGAATTAATCCAATTATTGAATAGTGTTGAGCTTGCTTGTTGAAACCAAAAAATTTTCTACCTCTCTTGGTAGAACTTCTATTATTAGTATCTGTTGTTCGAAATTTTCTTCTCTTTAGATATTTCTGCAACGACATTTACAAGACACAACCAGTTATAGATTTTGTAATTGAATATCAAAACATCTTAGATAAATTGAGGCAACAGCTTGTATGATGAGGATGGTCTTAAAATATGAACATTTGTAGCACTTTCATCACTTTTCTTATTCTAATGTTGATGGATTCTAGGTAAAATCTAATTCCATCCATAGTTCATTATGAAAGTTATCATGCTCTGATTTATCGCTTCCACTTCATCCTCATCCACGAATGAGAATATCATAGGCAACCTATTTTCACTCTGGACTTGTGTAGGAACATGATCACTCTAGTCCTATTCCTGCACAAGACCAAAGTGAAATAGGCTGTCTATGGTATTCTTATTCGGGGATGATAATGATGCGAAAGATAAATAAGAGCATGACAACTTTTAGGACGAACTGTGGATGGAATTGGATTTTACCTTGGAATCCATCAACATTAGAATAAGAAAGGGGATGAAAGTGCTACAAATGTTCATATTTTAAGATCATCCTCATCAGACAAGCTGTTGGCTCGATTCATATAGGATGTTTTGATATTCAATTGCAAAATCTATAACTGGTTGTGCCTTGTAAATATCATTGTAGAAATATCTAAGGAGAAAAAAATTCAAACAATAGATACTAACCATAAAAGTTCTACCAAGAGAGTTAGAAAAAAACATATTACAGATGGTTCTATTTAAAAACCGTCTATGATCAACATATATCACAGACGGTTCTAGATAAAAACCATCTATGATATGTGTTTTCATACTCGATTCAGAAACCGTCTATGATATGTGTCGCATTATCACTGACACATGCTTACAGGCGGTTCAGAAAACTGTCTGTGATGACATTTTTGAATCATATGTAATAGCCTTCTCTGTAGTAGTGAATGGTCCTGTACCATTTGGTTCCATTATTTTGGATGAATAGAATGATTCAGCATCTATAAAGAACATTCCTCAAATTTATATCCCACTATCTAGGATAGAATGGTTCCATTCAAGCAATGCAAACTGTCTGTGAAGTTCTTGCTTCCATCATAGACGATTTATGGATAAAATCGTCTGTGATGATCTGACATCACAGACGGTTTTATTCACAAACTGTCTGCGATGTGCCCGAAACACATCACAGATGATTTTCGTAAAAAAACAATAAGTGATGACGTATCTAGTATAACCCCTTATCACAGACAGTTTTATCCACAAACCGTCTATAATGGTTAGCCAACCAGTGAATCATTCAGAACAGTAAAACGAAACATCGTATATATATATAAGCATCACAATATATATACAAAAATTTCCCTCCAAAAGTTTTGGATGGGAAAGACTACTGGGAAATACTACTTAGTCGATCTGATCTGCGTCGTCACCGGAGTCTTCGTTGCGACCGTCAGGGTCCTCGTTCGAATCGGCTCTATCTGGGTCATCCTCCAGCTCCCAACCATCACGATAGCCCTCCGATGAGTCGTGGTTATCGTGGTCGTCATCGTTAGAGATTTATGTTGGCGGCGGACGCTTCTGCCCGATGACGGTGCTTGAGGCGGAGGGAGCGGTACTGCCCGAGGAGGCAGGCGACGAACTAACTAGCGGATTCATTGATATGGCACCGACGTGGCACCGCAGCCATTACCGTAGGGGTCTCGGAGGTGAAGACAGTGACGGTGGCGGAGAGTTAGTCAGCGGTACTAGAGGCGAAGGTGGTGGCGGAGCCGTCGTCGGAGGCTGGGCGGCGGACCCGACAGAGGAAGGAAGTCTTTTTTGTTACTCATGGCAGCGTCGAATGCAATTGCAATTAACGATCAAGTAGGGGATGTGGAATGCTATCGATCGATCGAGTATATATCGTCGCAAAAGTGCAATTAATGATCTGCATTGAGGAAACGAAACGCTTGGAACACGGTCTTCAAAGTGGAATTTGAACTGATGGTTTAATTATCTCGGAACACAAAACGATCAAATCGAAACACTGCGGCGCCTGTCTTGGGAAGACGAAAGGCTTTGGGAACATCACATATGGTTTGTGATAAAATCGTCTACGATGAGGGAAATAACACAGACGGTTTTATTCACAAACCATCTATGATGATCAATTCTACTAAATAAGAAGCCTCGACCTCCTCTGTATTTTTAGGGTTTCGTAGATATTTTTGAGGTGGCTGCGATTGAGAGGCGTTCTGGTGAAAGAGACCCTAGATTTGGAGGGGTAATTGTACATCCTTGTGCTCTACATCATCTAAGGTTAGTAATTGCTTCAAATTTGCATTATATTTTAGATCTAGCTTGGTAAAGAGGGAAATGAAGCTAGTTTCTAAATCTAGCTTGGTGTAGATCCATTTGTTCTCTGTGATGTAAAGTAGTAATTGGTTCAAATTTGCGTTATATTTAAGATCTAGCTTGGTAAAGAGGGAAATGAAGCTAGTTTCTAGATCTAGCTTGGTGTAGATACATTTGTTCTCTGTGATGTAAAGTAATAATTGATTTAATTGTGTTATACTCAATATGTAGATAGTTACTTAAAGGAAGGTGACCTAGACTAATAATTGGTTGTAATAGCTTTATATTGAAGGTATATACATCTAGCTTGGTAAAGACAGAATTGAAGATGGTTTTGATATAGCTTTGTGTAAATTCATTTGTTCTTTTTGATCTAAATTAGTAATTTGTTCTAATTGCATTACACTGAAGATGTAGCCATGTGAAGGGAAAATTGAAGATGCTGAGTCTAAATGTAGCTTACATGCATATGTTTACATATCCATTCTATCCATTCGTTCTTTTTGATGTTAGGAGCTATATAAGTTAATCGGCAAGTTGAAATGTAGCCTGTGCGCATGTGCACTCGTAGTGTACTTAATTCATTATTAACACCTATTGTTACATATGTAGCGTAGATGGATCGAAGCTGGATGTACCCTGAGAACCGTGCGAGCGTTGAGTACATTAATAGTGTCTCTGCTTTTAGAAGAGCTGTAGAGGAAGATATGTTGAACAAGGGGTGTAATTTATGCCTTATCCATGTATTGACTACGAGAATCTGAGGATATTTTGAAACCCAATGCAGATCGAAGCACACTTGATTCTACGGGGTTTCAAAAGGGGGTATACATGTTGGATCAGTCATGGTAAAGAGCAGATTAAGCAGGGACCAAGTAGTACTACCATCGTCGACGAAGTCAAAAATACTCTAGATATCGTCAACAAAGTCAACGATAGTATTTCAGATGATATCGACTGTGCTTTCAATAAGGATAGGTTTCTCGATTACAATCTGGATGAGATGCTACGGGATGCAAAAGGGAGCCGTGATGAGCGGGAGTACGTAAAATTCTAGGGCTTGATGGATGACTCGGAGAAACCTTTATTCCCGGGTTGTAAGTCCAAATACACAAGGTTGTCATCTGTGGTGGAGCTGCTGAAATTAAAGGCAAGCAACGGTTGGTCCGATAAGAGTTTCACAACGCTTTTAGGTCTGTTAGTGGATATGCTTCCGGAGGAAAATGAGTTGCCGACAACCACCTACAAAGCCAAAATGGTTCTTTGTCCCTAGGGAATAGAAGTAGAAAGAATAAATGCTTGTCCGAACGACTGTATCCTCTACCGCAAAGAGTACGCAAACTTGCATGTATGTCTGGTGTGCAACGCATCCCGGTACAAGCGTAAAGATAGATTGGATGATGATGACGAGGTCATGGAGGTGAAGAAAGGACCTCCTACTAAGGTGGCGTGGTATCTGTCTATAATTCCCCGTTTGAAGCATTTGTTTGCGAACCCGAAAGAAGCAAAATTGTTTCGATGGCACTCGGATGAGCGTAAGAATGATGGAATGATTACACACCCTGCTGATTCCACGCAGTGGAGAAACATCGATAGGAGGTTTGAAGAATTCACAACGGATCTGAGGAATATAAGGTTTGGATTGAGTATGGATGGAATGAATCCTTTCGGCAACATAAGTGCCATCATAACACTTGGCCCGTGAATCTCTGTGTACAAACTTCCTCTTTGGTTGTGTATGAAGCGAAAGTACATATTGATGTCTATACTCATGCAAGGCCCGAAGCAACCTAGAAACGATATTGATGTGTACCTAGCACCATTAGTGGAAGATCTGAACACATTGTTGGCTCTTGGGGTGGAGGTATGGGATGCTCACAAATGAGAGTACTTCACTTTGCACTGCTTGTTGTTCTGCACCATAAATGATTATCCTGCCCTTGCTAACCTGTCGGGGCAGAGTACAAAAGGAGCCAAAGCATGTACTCACTGCTTGGATGATACCGAGAGTGTGTGGCTGAATCACTCGCGTAAAACTGTGTACATGCGTCACTGTAGGTTCCTTTGGATGAATCACCCATACCTCAAGATGAAGAAACAATTCGACAGCACGGCCAAAGACGGTTTAGCTCCAAAGCCTTTAAGCAGGACAGACATTCATAATATGGTTAAAAACTTGGATGTTGCGCTAGGAAAGGAACGTAAATCGAGGACCCGTAAGAAGAGCATGTGGAAGAAAAATCAATATTTTGAGACCTACCTTATTGGGGCACCTAGAAGTTCGACACTGCATCGACATGATACATGTAGAGAAGAATGTTTGTGATAGCTTGATTGGTCTCTTACTGAACATTAAGGGTAGAACAAAGGACGGTATCAATGCAAGGCTTGACTTGGTCGATATGGGCATCAGACCTAAGTTAGCACCAAAAGAGATCGATAAAAGCCGAACATACTGCGAACCTGCTTGTTACACTCTGTCTAAGACCAAGAGAACCGAACTGTGCCAGTACTTGGATAGTGTGAAGGTTCCGTTCGGTTACTCGTTCAACATGAAGAGACTTGTTTCGATGCATGATTTGAGTTTAACTGGCTTGAAGTCCCATGATTGTCATGTGCTTATGACACAGATGCTCCCTGTGGCAATTAGAAGTATTTTACCGAGTAAGGTCTGGGAGACAATCACAAGACTGTGTTTTTTCTTTAACACAATTTCTCAGAAGGTCATCGATCCCGAAGAACTAGATGCTCTGCAGGCTGAGGTGGTCATAACTCTATGTAATCTTGAGATGTATTTTCCTCCATCGCTTTTCGATATCATGGTCCATCTCATTGTTTACCTTATGAGGGAGATTATTCCTATGTAGCATGTACCCGTTCAAGAGATATATGGGAATTCTTAAGTCCTACGTACGGAATCGATCTTGACCGGAGGGTAGCATTATCGAAGGTTATGCAACTGAAGAGGTCGTCGAATTCTGCGTGGATTACATGGCTCAGGTCGAACCGATAGGTGTGCCTCGATCCCGCCATGAGGGGAGGCTCCAGGGCATCGGGACTATCGAAAGGAAAGCAATCATGCCTGATCCGGATGTGTGAGCTAAAGCCCATTTCACAGTTTTGCAACACATGGCTATTGTAGCCCTGTATATCGACGAGCACAAGAACTGGCTACGGCAAGAGAATTCGTCACGGAAGGAATACTGGATCATTAGACAACATAACCTTCAGTTCAACAGATGGTTTAAGGAGTGACAACCCATCACTGGAAGCTTGTCAGGAGATACGCTGACATGGTTGGCAAAAGGGCCAGCATTTACGGTTGTAACATAGAAAGGATACGACTTAAATGGGTACACATTTTACACGAGAGATCAGGACATGAAGAGCACAAACCAGGACAGTGGTGTTCGCATTGATGCGCTGAATACTGCTGAATCGATGAGGAGCTTGTACTATGGGTTCATTGAGGAAATTTGGGAGCTCGACTATGTACTATTCAAGATCCCCTTATTTCGGTGCCGTTGGGTTAACCTGCAGCACGTGAAGGTTGACAAGTACGGCATCACAACTATGGACCTCTAACGTGTTGGATACCAAGACGAACCATTTGTTCTCACTAACCAAGTTGTTCAAGTCTTGTACGTAACCGACCCATCAAACAAGAAGCGGCACGTTGTTCTTCAGGGAAAAAGGAGGATTGTCGGAGTCGAGAATGTGGTAGATGAGGAAGAATACAACTAGTTTGACGAGTTGCCTCCTATTGGTACCGGCATCACAATCCAGGAAGACCAACCTGAGGTAGCTAGCTACACACATGTTGATCATCATGAAGGGCTAATTTTTGTACAAAAAAATAATTAATGAGGAGTATGTTTGTATTACAATTAATGAGATGTATGTTTGTATTATAATTAATGAGATGAACACTAATAATAATTAGTGAGATGTATTGATTAAAATTAATGAGATGTATGTATGTATTATAATTAATAAAAATAAAACTGGCTCATCTTAGACGGTTCTAGGCTTGAACCGTCTGTGATGACTTCATCCCAAACGGTGCTGGGCTTGAACCATCTGTGATGACTTCATCCCAAACGGTTCAAGCCCAGAACCATCTAGGATGGGCCTTTTCCTGCCTCTCATCACACAAAAAAAACTGGCTCATCCCAGACGGTTCAAGCCCAGAACCGTATGGGATGGGCCTTCTCCTGCCTCTCATCACGCCAAAAAATAAAACAGGTTCTCCTTCACTTAAGTCCTGCGGGCAGCCGCGCACCCTAAACCCCCACTCCTTGGCTAAGTCCTGCACACTCTAAACCCCGGTCCTCCCCAAACCCTAGCACTCGCACCTGCAGCCACCTCCCCCCATCGATCTCCCTCTACCTCCCCAAACCTAGCACCCACACCCGCACGCCCCTCCTCCCGCACCCTTGGTGCGGTGTTCAACCCTAGCTGCTTGGACCTTCCCCCGACGCGGCATCCTCCCTCCATCGGCCCTTCACCGCCCGACACTAGCTTTGCCGGTCGACGCGATTTGCGCCTAGTTCATGACAGGTCAGTTCTCCTTACGTCCTACTCAATAACTTGTCGAAGCCGTCGAGATTTGGGAGCGGTGCGTGCAGTTCTGGTTATTCGGTTGGGGGTTGCGAATTGGGGATTCCATTTACGGTTCAGAGAAGTATGGGTTCAGTTTAGTTAAATTTAGTCAGACATAAGCGTAGAACAAGAAAATTTGGGTGCTATTTCTTCCTTTTGTATCACAGTTATTTCTGGTTATTCGATTCATATATTACTTACTGAGTGTCAGTGCTCTATATGCTAGTGCTCTATATGTTAGTGTTGTAATCCACTTGGTTTGATCAAATGTGTTCATAGATTTCTGTTCCAAAATAGACTTTGTAAGTTCAATTGGTTGCCTCCACTAGTCCTACACACCTGCTACCTTGAAATGAACTTCATTTGGCTTCCTTTGGTTGATTTGAGCGACTCCAAGTTGCATGATAGGATTTTGTTTTAGTTGGATATCCTATGCCGTGTTGATCAACACGGGCATTCAGCCCCAATAGATACCTCACATGATTCATTGCTTAAAAGACATAAAGTTTATATTGCTTAATTTTGTTGGTTATGTCTTTAATGTTGTCTTTCAATTATGTACTGATTATCATATTGTTATTTTGGATTAGCAATAAATTTTTGCTTTCTTTAATGTCTAATAATTCCATCCTTTAATATCATTGTTGTGCTACTTTATTTGTCATATCTATTGAAAAAATGCATATGATCTTAGTTTAAGGCAGAGACTAGGATTTGTGATGAGTAATAGCAACTAATACACACACTGTTGAAAATATCTTAAAGTAGACTACGCTTCAATCAAAAACTACAAATTGCATTAAAGATGCATATATGTTCTATGATTTATAACGTGCTATTCTATGATCTGTTATTTTTTTCAGCTGCCATATAGCTTCTCTTTTTGTGGAATCTCTTAGCAAGTCCAATTATTTTTTATTTTGTACATTTTCTATCTCTTAAATACCCATCACTTAACTTACCTACTCTTAACATTGCATCATATAAGATGACGTCCCCTCATCATCGCCGCCGAATGGATTTGATGAGACACCCAATGTAGGAGGGAACAAGCGCAGTCTAAGAGGACTTAGTAAAAGGCCTCAGAGCTGATACACCATCACTTCGGTTGATCCGCACGATAGGCCCCTACCGCGCCTCCAAAGGCTGCAGAAGCTTTTCGGACCATGTGCGGGATCATTGGGCGTGAAAAGGGTCCCATCACTAATCCATCATGGAAGAATCTGACAAATGAGGAGTGCAATAACCTGGTGACAGAAATATTCGTGTCGTTCGAGTTTCCACAAGACGTCATGCCTGCACTGTGATGGTACGTGTTGCTAGTGGTGGGAAAGGCGTGGAAGAACTTCAAGAGCGTCCTCGTCACTAATTATGTGAATAAGGAAATGACTCCGTTCCAGAAGTACAGGTTCGTCACTGAAGATGTGTGGGGACAGTTTGTTGAGTTGACGACGACGGAAGAGTTCGTGAGTCAAAGTGCGGCGTACAAGATCGTACAGTCAAAAAACACCCATCCACACAGACTCGGCTCAACTAGGTACATGGGAAAGATCACGCAATGGACGAGGGAGGACAACGAGGCAGCCCAGAAGGAGGTCGCGTTGCTGTTTGCCTCGATCATGGATCCACGTGCCCGAAACTGGGTAAGAGCGAGGTCACGTCCCACGTCTTCGAGCGGCGTGTCCTTTGCCAACCCCGTTGATGACGAAGTGTCCTAATGCCTAATATCGTTGAGCACAAAATCTTCCGAGGGCTCTTTCACTTCAAAGAGAGAGAAAGATATACTCTCCACGGCCTTAGGAAACAAGGAGCACCCGGATCGCACCCAAGGCCTAGGTGTTTTCGTTCCCTAGAAAATGGGATTCACACATGACTCAGACACGTACCGGAGTGGGAAGAGAAGCAAAGCCGAGTGCGAGGAACGACTAGTAGCCCTGATTGACGAAAGGCTCTGTAACATCCCAAAATTTGAGTTTTGGAATGTTGATTTCAAAATTAAATCATTTGCATTTTCTGGAATTAAGTCTAGCTTAATTTGAATTTCTAAATAGTGAAAGGATTTAATTTGGCTGAACTATTCATCAAACTAAAGAATTTCAGTTTTAGTTGGGTTCCTTGTGCTCCAAGGAATTTTTCTGTATTTTTGGAGATTTTTTTGAATTTATTTGACATTTATTTGAATTTATTTGGTTTTATTCGGATTTCTGGAATTATTTAAAATCGGAAAATGTTTTTAATTTCCAAAACGCCCTCGGGCCGTTTTCTTTTTCCTGCGCGGCCCGCTCCACTCCGCCCGGCCCGCTCTGCGTCGCGTCGGCCCAGCCGCTCCGCTCGGCCCACCTCTCGCGCATTGTCAGCCCGCAAGCCCGCTCAGCGTTGGTCGCTCGATGCGTGACACGTGTGCGACCGAGATTGCGCCATGTCGTCGCCGCTCCGCGAAACCCTAACCCTAGCGCCGCTCGCAGTCCGGCCGTCGCACGACGTCGATCTCGGATTCCGCGCTCTACGTACCTCCCGAGGGCTATAAAAGCCCAGCCGCACCCCTTCCGAGGATCCCCTCGCGCCGCCGCTTGTTTTGCCCCCTCTTTTGCTGCCCGAGCTGCCGCCTCCGTCGAGTTCTTGCTCGCCGTCGATCTCCGCCGTGCCCGAGCTCTTCCGCCGCCTTTTTCTTCGCCGCCGGTGCGTCTCCGCCGCCGTTGTGGGTCCCTTCGCCTTCCCCGTGTCATCCTCTCCCCGTTCCGCCTTGTTCCGGGTCCGATCCACCGCCATCCCGCCGTTGGCCTCGTCTTCTTCCCCGTCTCCGGTAAATCTCGCCGCCGTCCTCCTTCGCCCAACCCCAGCCGTTCGATCGTTGGTGTGCGGCTCAGATCGTGCCACGCCTCCTCCGCCGCATCCTTGGCTCCTAGCCGTCCGATCTCGCGCCGTCGGCCGGATGAGCGACGCGTGGCTCGCCTGCGTCAGCTCTTGCGTCACCGCTTGCGTCAGCCACCGCGTCAGCCGAGCCGCCCGCGTCAGCGATGACGTCAGCCGTGCGCCGGGTGCTCGGTGAACCGAGGCCGCGCGGTGGACCGAGTCCACCGTGAACCCGATGACATCAGCGTTGCGCAATAAATCGCTTTTTCAGTACAAAAATAAATCCAGAAATTCTGATTTTCTGTATTTTCTCTGAATTTAATCTTTCGGAGTCCCGTTCTCGCTCATACGAACTCCGATTGAGGCGATTCAAGTTTCTAAATTTTTCTAAAATCAAGATCTATCTTCCAGAGCCATTTATTTTCAGTTTTGAACTTGTTTGAGTCTCTGTTTTGTAATTATTTGGTTTCATTGCTTTCATTTCTGGTAGACGCTAATTCTGAGGGAGCGAACGAAGACTTCGAAGACCAAGATTCAGCACTAGATCAGCAAGGCAAGTCGTAACCTTTGATCATATTGATCCTATGTTTGCAAAGTAATTTATTTTATACACTTGCATGCTATTTACATATCAATGTTTATTTAATGGGAGTAGATGTATACCTAGTTGATATTATGCCACCTTGATTAGTTGTATGCCATGTATCCATTGTTAAACCTAGGTTGGGACATTACTAGTTCGACATAATCATTATATCAACATTGGGTTATCGTAGCTATGCTTAGACAGGCTTACATATACGTTGGGATTCATGTCACATGTGAATAATGATAATATTGACTTAATGAGATATTGAATCGTGGCCGGTAGCCACTGTTGTAAAATTTGTTGTACCATGGCAGGGGTTTGCTATTGGTCTTGGTTGAACGAATTGTTTTCCCTTGGGCAAGTGATCGTGAAGTAAAGGGGGTGCTTTCTAGCACATTGGGATGTGGATGTCTTGCCTGAGACAACTTAAGGACTTAATCTTGTGCGCCATTGAATTTGGCCTAACCGTACTACCACATGTCTGGTATGGGACAGACTTAGCTGATTAATTTGCAATGTCTAGCCTTGAGTACTGCCAGTTGGTGGTGTGGGTTCCGGGATAGACAGGTAGATTCGCAAGGTGCAAGAGGGGGCCCTAAAGGGCGAAACCTTAGCGGGCAGTACCGAGTTTAGACAGTGCATTGTAAAGGCTTTTTCATGATATCTTTGCGACACACCAAAGGAAGTGTGTTAAGATCGATTGCACAAAGAGATGTTCATGTCTTGTGGGTAAAGTTGTACAACCTCTGCTGAGTGTAAAACTATTCGAATAGCCGCGTCCGCGGTCATGGACAAAGCCCGGGAATTTCACACGGGGTATAAAGTGTTTTCATGAATTGTGGAATGTGGAATTGTTGGGTTGTGAACGGGGAGTTCACTGTTGTTTTGTTGTCTATCATTTATTTATTTATCTTTTCATAAATATGCTTTCAATCTATTTATTGTATTTCAATTCAAGTTACTGCTTTCTGCAAATGAACTATATAGCCATCCTTGTCAAGCCGTGCATAAATATATTGCATCAATTCCCTACGGCTTGCTGAGTACCTTTGTACTCACGGCTTTATGCCCTTGTTGATCAGTTGCTGAAGGAGATAATGAATATCATGAGGAGGAATTCTATGAAGACTACGTGGATTAGGAAGGCGTTCCCTAAACGATTGCCTGTGGCATGTCGAATGGTTCAAGTTATCTTTTCCGCTGCAATAGTATTTGTTTCTTAAGCCCTTAAGGCATAATGGTGTAAACATTGACCATAAGGTCGTTTGCTTTATTTAATAATAAATTGCTTCTTCCTAGTTAATTCATTGTATGGAAAGGTATTTCATCTATGTTTCCACTGTGTGCACTAGCGTGATCCTGGACTAGTGCAGTATACACAGAGGGTTTCGGATTTGCAAATCTGGGTCCCGACAGAGATGGTATCAGAGCCATATCGACTGTAGGTCGCTATCCTAGTTAGCATGGTCTTCAAAAGTTACTTAATAGTTTTCGTCTCCTCTCGTCTTATTCTTAGGTTCTTATTCCTCTCCTTTGCTGAAACATTGATTTGAAATTTAAATTGATCTTATCTCATGAAACTTCTCAAAACCTCGAGCCTTCTGCAAGGAATCAAATCAAGGGAGACGATGAATCAAGCCATCAAAGACTTATCCGAGAAGACTACCATATAAGATAGGTTTTTGGTGCTCAACGATGTTTGAGCATGTTACCTCTTTCAGTTTAGTTACGTTTAGTCCGCGTATACTAAGATTTTCTTTGCTTGAGTGTCTGGTATGTTGTACACTTGCCCCAAGCACGGTGTTACAACCATACCTTTAATTGAAAAAGCTTTATTTGCCTCTTTAATTTGAAGCCTTTCGGTTGTATCCTTTTGTCCCTGGGTATTACCTTCTCCCCTAGATGATCTTACCACTCGTCTACTGCTTTTCCCTCTTATCTATCAACCCTTGTGCCGCATCTAAGATGGTTGGCACTCGTTCTGGAGCCAGTCGCAGTTCACCCGTGGATGCCAGTGCCAGTGCCAACACCAACTCCAACCCCAATGCACCATCGCCACCGCCAGCAGTGACAGACCAGAATATGGGACATTTTCTGGCAGCTCAGACTCAGCTAATGAATACAATGATGCTAACACATGAACAACATGATGAATCAGCAGAACCAGACTGCAGTTGCCCTAGCTAACCTGTTGAACCAGCAAAACCAAGCTGCTGCTGCACATCCTCAAGCTCGTCTCCAGTCCAAGCTAGCAGAATTTATGAGGACTCGTCCGCCAACTTTCTCCAACTCTTCAGAACCATTGGACGCAGATGATTGGATCCGCTCCATTGAGAAGAGGCTTGAAATTACCCAGTGCACCAATCGTGAGAAGGTTCTCTATGCCGCTCATCAGCTGGAGGGCACCGCCGCTGAATGGTGGGAGAACTACAGTGCTGCCCATGATGACCCTCAGACTATCACTTGGGCAGAGTTTTCCACTGCTTTCCGCCACTCTCATATCCCTGATGGTAAAGTGGATATGAAGAAGAATGAGTTTCGAGAGCTTAAGCAAGAAGGGATGTCAGTAAGTGAATACCTCAATAAGTTCACTCAACTCGCTCGCTACGCTCCGGAGGATGTAGCCACGAGATGATGCTCGCGAGAAGAAGTTCAAGCGTGGACTCAATCCAGACTAAAGGTGCAAGTCATTGGCAATGACTATACTGATTTCCAAAGATCCGTAGATAAAGCTATGCTTATTGAGGAATCTCGCCGTGAATTGGAAGAATCCGTAAGAGAAAGATGATGCAACATGGAGCCCATCGAGTCACCCAGAGAGTCGAACCAATGCTCAACACCGCTCGTTTCACTCCTCCGAATGCAATGAGGACCCTTGCACCTGACACTCGCCTAGCTCCTCCAGCAATCGCAACCTCAAAGACCAACAAGAATCCACCTCGTGAGGAACAAGAATCCGGTGCAGGAGTCACTGTTTCAACCTGTCATGAACTCGGTCACTATGCCAATAATTGTCCCAGAAGCAAGCTGTGACGCTTGATCCGCTTCAATTTGGGATCTACGCCACCAAGACCCGGCCCAGAGCGGGGACGGAGTGCCCGGACTCCCAACCAAGCCACCAGGACTCCGCCGCCTGCTGGAAGAGGCCGCGTGAATCACGTCACCATCGAGGATGCCCAGTCTGCACCAAACGTCATACTAGGTAAGCTCCTAGTCAACTCAGCATCTGCCATGGTTTTGTTTGATTACGAGCTACGATTCGCTTGTTTCTCAAGTTTTGCCGCAAATCATCAATTAAAGACAATGCCTCTTAAGATCGTTTTATTAGTGCAATCTCCGGTTACGATTTGAGTACGAACCAAGGCTGCCCGAAGTTAAGATATTAATTGGAGGGTAGAATTTCTAGCAAACCTTATTGTCCTAGACACCAAGTCCCTAGATGTGATCCTAGGAATGGATTGGCTCTCCAAGAACCAAGCAGTTTGGATTGTGGGAATAGAGATCACCTTAACCACCCGATGGATCCAAGTTAAAAGTTCAAGCCGCTCAGATCGGTCAGAAGGATTAGAGTTTGCAGTGCCAAAGGAATAAGTTTGAAGATGTACCAGTCGCCAGCGAATTTCCTGATGTGTTTTCGGATGAGTTGCCTGGCATGCCACCGGACCGAGATATAGAGTTCTTGATAGAACTAGTTCCCGGAACGCCACCCATTTCCAAGAGACCTTATAGGATGCCTGCTAATGAGTTAGCTGAGGTAAAGAGACAGATTAAAGAGCTGCAGGATCAAGGTTTTGTTCGACCAAGTTCTTCGCCATGGGGACCACCAGTTCTTCTAGTTGAAAAGAAAGATGGAACTCAAAGAATGTGTGTAGATTACCGCTCACTCAATGAGGTCACCATCAAGAACAAGTACCCTCTGCCAAGAATCGATGATTTATTTGACCAACTTCAAGGAGCCGGAGTGTTCTCGAAGATTGATCTGAGATCAGGTTACCACCAGCTGAAGATTCGTCAGGAGGATATACCCAAAACAACTTTTGTTACTCGGTATGGACAGTATGAGTATACCGTGATGTCTTTTGGATTGACCAATTGTCGGGCCCCGAACCTACAGATCCGGACCCTCTGTGTATTCTGTGCCAGTCCAGGATCACGCTAGCACACACAGTCATACAGGGTTGCACATCACAGACATTCACGAAGATATAAGAATAATTAGTGCCAATCATGCATATAAACCGAGTTGTACGACCTTATGGTCTCCTTACAGATAAGTCAGCCACACAGGGCTTACATTATTCAAAGTATAGAAATAGCAGCGGAACATAAGAAAAGGTCGTGGAAGCCTTCATCTGGCCACAGGCAACCGACTGGGCTTGCCCCCTAGTTGTTCGAATCCTCGATGTACTCCTCCTCCCAAGCTGGTGTAGTCTCATCCACTGATGTTGGGGTTGATAAGCAAGGTGGGGTGAGTACACAAGGCACTCAACAAGTAATGCACAGGATGCAACGCTATTACTATATGCAAAGCTTATTCCAAAGGTTGGGCTTAAATGGTTCTTTTGCATCAACAAAGATTTTTAAACCAAGATCTTAATTAGATTAAAGCATTGGAACAGTTATAAGTAATAATAATTTCTTCAAATGGTTTTTCCTCAAGATTCTCGACACATGCCTTAATAGTTCATTTTAACACTTGGCACAGCCACCCTTCCCACATTTTGTTTATGAAAATCTACCCTTGATCAGAATCCCGAGCAATGCTCAATATCATGAGCGGCTATTCAATAGTTTTGACACTCTGCAGAGGTTGTACACTTTACCCACAAGATACTGACCGCCACCACACAGTGATTGTCCGCAACAAAGCTTTTCAGAACCTCTACCTTAACCAAAGAACCTCTCCAGTATTGCCTTCACTATCACTTCCCTCACACGAGCCAAGTATAGGACCGGCCAATCACCGTTGGATGGGCACCAAGCCGTATGCAGTACGCTCCCTATCTGAGATACCCCTGTGTAATGTCACCCCGAGGTATCGGAGGAAAGATATCGTAACCCTAGTCAACTAGGTCTGTCCCATATCGGACATGTGGTTGTACGGTGACTCGGATCAAAGGCTTGCAAGGTGAAGTCCTTAAGCTGACCAAGGCAAGACTTCCAACACTCAACGATGGCACACAGCCCATTGTGGCACACAGACTCACAACACTCATCAACCCAATGCCACACAGCCCACACAGCACATGACCTCTTGCCACTTGCCCCAGTCTAAAACATTTCCCACCCAGTTGATTATTGTGCAACACATAAAGAATAACTCAACATCAATATGGAACCACACAGATCACCATACTTCCATATCATCATGTGGCATCATCACACCACTTTCAAAATACATTTAATATTCCATTAGTCAATTTTGTAGCATTTTTCTGAAAGATCATTCATGACTCGTTGCAAGGCTAAGCATCTACTCACGGTCTAGTCTCCCGTGTTGGCATAATATTAACATCCAACTAATATAATCAAACTTAGGGTGACAAAGATTTAGGGCATACAATTAATAATTCAAGGTGGCATAACAAAATGGGTTGATTAACTACATTATCCCAAATCCATTTAAATTCATTTTAAATAAATAAGCATGCATAGTTTCAAAGCATAAACTACATTTTAAAAACCTGGGATCAAAATGATCAAAGCATCACTTGCCTTCAAAGAGTTGCTGGTCGTGTTCCGAAGCTTGGTCTTGAGCGACGACTTCTTCCTCGAAACTTTCCGGCAAATTTGCGTCTACGTGTACAAACAAAATATACAATAAAAATCTAATACAGAGGACTAAATGGCATCAAAAATTCAAATAAAATTCATCATTAAATAGATCATAATTTTATGAATTTTTAGAAATTTGAATCACCCAAATCCGAGTTAAAATGCAAAAGTTATAGTCATTTGAAGTTTGAATAAAATCAAAATACGTAAATTAAGAAATCCGATTTTTCCCAATTATTTTTATACTGAAAATTCGCATTTATGACGTCAGCATTGCATCATGACGACGTCAGCACATAAAAGAATTTCGGTCAAAATATTTTTATATAAAACATATTTATGACGTCAGCGATGACGTCAAGACGACACGCGTGGCGACCTCTAGTGCCGCCACGTTGTTTTGATTCATGGGCGGGTCCACGGTTCGGCTCGTCCACCGTGGATCGGCAAAGATCGTGTTTCATGCACCGGTGACGCAGCCGTGGCGTCGGCGACGACGCGACCTAATCCCGACGCGACACGCGGAAGATCCGCATCGCCGCCTCCAAGCGGCCGGATCTCACCTCGCGCTGTTCGGCGACGCCGCACTCCACGCCCCCACGCGCCACGCATCCAACGGTGCGCCCAACTCAACGGTCTGATCTAGTCTCACCCTCAGTCAACGCTCACACGCATCCGCACGTGATTCGATGGGGGTGCGGCGTCATCTCCGCCGTATGTTCAAATTTGAACGGCACGGATCCGCGCGCCACCGATCAACTCACAGCCGCCGTTTAGATCTAATCCAACGGCCCACGGTACCCGAGCTGTTTATTATTCACCCGCCACGCGGCACAATCTCACGCGCTCACTAACGATCCAACGGCTAAGACAAAACACATCGCGAAACTAGATCTAATCCAAGCCGTCGCTCTAAATCTAACGATCAAGATCAACTAACGTGTAAACCTTAGGGTTAATCCAGACCGTGCATAACAGATCTAATGGCACAGAAACAAACTAAAAGAAAACGAGAGAAGGGCGACGTGGCACGATCCTTACCCTCCTTGCGATCCGACGGTCAACGATGCTCGAAGTTGGCGATGGCGTGGCGCGTGCAAGCTTGCCGAGATGAGGAAGACGACGAGTCGACGGCGTTCGGTGGTTCCCGGCGAGAAGATCTAGCGATTCGATGCGCGGCTTGACTCGGCAGAGAGCATCGGTGACCTCGGCGACGGCGGAAATGGACCGACGGCGAAGCAAACGACGGAGAAACGAAGCGCGCAGAGGAACAACTACTGGCGAAGCTCTCCGTGGTCTCTAGAGCGTCTCGTCGCGCGTGCGAGGAGTCAAAAGACGCAGCGAAAGGAGCTCTGTCAGACGCGCTACTCGGTGCACTTTAAGGGGCCTCGACGTGTGCGCTTGTCGGACCCGAACCGCAAATCCGACCCTCTGTGTATTACGTGCGCTCCCAGATCACGCTTAGCACACACATCATACAGGTTGCACATCACAGATATTCACAAGGATATAAGAATAAATAGTGCAAACATGTATATAAAACGAGTTGTACAACCTTATGGTCTCCTTACAGATAAGTCAGCCACGCAGGGCTTACATTATTCAAAACAAAGAAATAGCAATGAACATAAAAAGTCGTGGAAGCCTCCATCTTGCCACAGGCAACCGATCGGGCTTGCCCCTAGTTGCTCGTGTCCTCGACGCATTCTCCTCCCATACTTGGTGTAGTCTCCTCCACCGATGTTGGGGTTGATAAGCAAGGTGGGGTGAGTACACAAGGCACTCAACAAGTAATGCATGAATGCAAAGACTATTACTATATGCAAAGCTTATTCCAATGGATTGGCTTAATTGATTCTTTTTTTGCATCAAGCAAGCATTTTTAAACTAGTATCTTGTTTAGATTAAAGCAAAGGAAATGTATATAAGTAATACTAATTTCAAATGGTTTTTCTTCAAGATTCTCGACACTGACTTTATCGGTTCATTTCCAACACCGCACACAGCCACCCTTCCATGTTTTGTTTATGAAAAACTACCCTTGATGTAATCCCGAGCAATGCTCAATACCGTGAGCACGGCTATTCAATAGTTTTGACACTCTGCAGAGGTTGTACACTTTACCCACAAGATACACCGCCACCACATGTGATTGTCCGCAACAAAGCTTTTCAGAACTTCTACCTTAACTAAAGAACCTCTCCAGATTGCCTTCACTATCACTTCCCACACAGAGCCAAGTATAGGACCGCCAATCACCGCTGGATGGGCACCAAGCCGTAGCATAGGTACGCTCCCCATACAGATACACACCCTGTGTCTCGTCACCCGAGGTATCGAGGAAAGATATCGTAACCCTAGTCAACTAGGTCTGTCCCATGTCGGACATGTGGTTGTACGGTTGACTCGGATCAAAGGCTTGCAAGGTGAAGTCCTTAATCGGACCAAGGCAAGACTTTCAACACTCAACAGTGGCACATGGCCCAATGTGGCACAGACTCACATCACTCAACAACCCAATGCCACACAGCCCACGCACACACCTCTTGCCACTTGCCCAGCCTAAATCATTTTCCACCCAGTTGATTATTGTGCAACACATGCCGGCAATAACTCAATATCGACGGAACCACACAGTTGTCAGACCTCAATCTCAACATGTGGCATCATCACACCACTTTTCAAAATACATTCAATATGTCTTTAATCAATATTGTAGCATTTTTCCGAAAGATCATTCATGATTCGTTGCAAGGCTAAGCATCTACTCACGGCCTAGCCTCCCGTGTTGGCACAATATTAACATCCAACTAATATAATCAAAACTTAGGTGACAATGATCTAGGCATACAATTAATAATTCAAGGTGGCATAACAAAATGGGTTGATTAACTACATTATCCCAAATTAATTTAAATTCATTTTAAATAATTAGCATGCATAGTTTCAAAGCATAAATTACATTTTAAAATCTGGGATCAAAATGATCAAAGCATCACTTGCCTTCAAAGAGCTGCGGGTCGTGTTCCGAAGCTTGGTCTTGAGCGACGATTTCTTCTTCGAAACCTTCCGGTAAATTTGCGCTCACGCTGCTCAAATAAAATATGCAATAAATAGCTAATACAGACGACTAGATGATCTCAAAAATTCAAATAAAATTCATCATTAAATAGATCACAATTTTATGAATTTTTAGAAATTTTAATCACCCAAATCCGAGTTAAAATGCAAAAGTTATAGTCATTTGAAGTTTTGAATAAAATCTGAGAATACTGAAATTAGAAAATCCGATTTTTCCAAATTATTTTTATACTTGAAATTCGCATTTATGACATCAGCATGCCTCATGATGACGTCAGCACCAAAATGAATTTCCG
This sequence comes from Otatea glauca, assembly GCA_036346275.1. Classification (NCBI taxonomy): domain Eukaryota; kingdom Viridiplantae; phylum Streptophyta; class Magnoliopsida; order Poales; family Poaceae; genus Otatea; species Otatea glauca. The sequence goes on along the minus strand of CM070721.1, from coordinate 46,054,717 downwards.
TCGAAATATTTTTATATATGAAAATATTTATGACGTCAGCGATGACGCCAAGACGACACGCGGCACGCCTGCAGGCCGCCACGTCGCTCTGGTCTATGGACTGGGTTCACGGCTCGGCTCTGGTCTAGCGTGGACTTGGTTCACAGAACAGTGCAGACACGCGGCAAAATCCAGACCGTTCGCTAAAACCGACGGTCAGATCCCCTCACGCGCACCGCAATAAGACCGAGATGTCGCGACACGCGTCGCGCATCCGGTGATCGTCACCACGCATCCGGTAGCGGCGACGCCGCTCCACGCCTCCACGCGTCGCACATCCGGTGGTCACCTAAATCCAACGGTTGATTCGCGACCGACGCGGCGACCTCGATTTACTCGTAGCCACGCGACACGATCGCGCGGCGCGCCCAAAGCAACGGCCGGATCCGGTCTGCGCTCGTCAGCAACCACGCGTCGTGCGAGATTGATGAAGGTGCGGCGCTACCACCGCCCGACGCTCAAATCTGAACGGCGCGGATCCTAGGGCAAAACCAGATCGAACTCAACCGCTTATATCCGATCCGACGGCCGAGTTACCGAGTCGTTTACTATTCACGGCTTGACGTGGCTCAATCCTATGCATACACTAACGATCCAACTACCGAGATGTAACCAAGTTACGAGACTAGATCTAATCTCTACCGCTCAACCCAGATCTAACGGTCAAGATCTACTAATAGCCCTAATGTCGAGATCAAATCTACGCCGCACATTACAGATCTAACGTCTATAATTTAATCCAAACGTAAACAGAGAAGTGGATACGTGGACTCACCAAAACCGAGCGATGAGGATCGGACGGCGGTGGAAGTTGGCGAGGTCAACGACGGCGCGAAGGAACAGTCGCCGAGTCGAGGAAGACGAGGACGCCGGCGGCGTTGCGGGCGTTTCCGACGTGAAGAAGTGGCGCGTTCGACGCGTCTCGACGAGATCGGTACCCCGGTGACCTCAACAACGGCGGAAGTGGACCGGCGGCGACGCAAACGACGGAGAACAGTGGCAGTGCAGGGGAACAACTACGGCGAGCTCGTTCAGGCGCTAGAGAGGGTCTTGGCGTGCGTGCAAGGTGTCAAAAGACGCGGCGAGAAGAGTCCTGCCAGACGCGCTACTCGGTGCACTTTAAGGGGCCTCGACGTGCGCGCTACAGGTGGCGAAACAAGCGGTAACGGTCGGCGGCGTTAGCTCGGTGATCTCGCCAGAGCGATCGACGTGGCGCAATCTCGACGTCCGCGCGGATTGATCGGATGGCTCGTGATCGCAAACGACGTGGCACACGCGCGCAGCGCTCGATCAAGATCGAACGGTTCGGTGAAGCGGCGCTAGGGTTTGGCGCGGATGGGTGGCGGCAGCGACAAGAATGGGCTCGGCCCATTCGCTCATAGCCATTTTTAAAACCTTTTTCAATAAAAATAATTCTAGAAATTCATTAATTCATTTGGGACTTTTAAAATAGCGAAAAATTCTAGAAAAATTCCAGAAAATACCTTGAGATATTTGGAACTCAAATAAAATATTTTCAATAAAACTTTGCTAGAACTTATACATTATTTAATTGTTTTCAAGGAAGGCTAGTTTTGAGTAATTCCAAATAAATTTGATAAATTCTCAAGAATTCACAAAAATCAAAAATACTCTCAAAATTTAAACTAGAGCAAAAATTAGGTGTTACAAACCTCCCTTAATGTAATCTCGCCCCGAGATTCGTGGTTGTCTACGAGAATAGGTTAGGAACTCCTTCTTCAGATCTTCTTCACGCTCCCACGCCGCTTCACTTTCCGAATGGTTGCTCCATCGAACTCAGTAACGTGTTGACTTGTTCCTTGTCTCTCCGTCCATTATGTCCGTAATCTTCATCGGATGTTCTTTGTAAGTCGATCTTCTTGCGGCTCAATTGTCTCTAACGGTGTTTGCTCTTCGGTACTCAAGACACTTCTTGATTGAGACACATGGAATACGTCATGCACTCTGCCAAAGACAGCAGTAACTCTAATCGATACGCAACTTCACCCTTGCGGCTCAAGATTTTGAATGGTCCGACATACCGGGTGTAAGCTTCCTTTGCATGGAACCTTCGACTCCTTTGAGTGGTGTTACTCTAAGATACACAAAATCTTGGGTTCAAAGCTTAGTTCCTGCGACGGTTGTCGCGATAACTCTTTTACTGGATTGTGCAATCTTCAATCTTTCCCCGACTGAGGTGATCGTGCTTCCGCTTCTCAAGAATGTCCGTCCGAAAACATGTCGTCACTTTGTCTCATTCCAATTCAATGGTGTTCGACAGACCTACCATACTGAGCTTCAAATGGAGACATTTGTAAGCTCGCTTGATAATCGTTGTTGTAACTAAACTCAAGATAAGGCAAACACTTGTCCCATGAAGTGGAATATGCTAAGGCACATGCCCTCAACATATCCTCCAATATCGATTGACTCTCTCGGCTTGTCCATCCGTCATGGATGGTATGTCAGATCAAGTTCAAACGAGTCCCCATTGCTTCATGAAGCTTACCCGTAACTGGAGGTAAATTGGGTACCTCTGTCCGACACTATCTTTTCGCACTCCATGTAAATGACAATTACTCGACATATAAAGTTACGCTAACCGGTCTCCTAATAAGTGGTCTTCTTGGTATGAAATGTGCCACCTTAGTTAAACGATCTACTATGACCCATATGGAATCATATCCACTTTGCGCTCGGGCAATCCGGTTATAAAATCCATACCAATTTCCTCCCATTTCCATTCGTATCTTTAAGGGTTGTAATAGCCTGCTGCCTTTGGTGCATAGCTTTGACCCTTTGGCATATGTCACATAATGCAACGATTCGCGACTTCTCGTTTCATGCTTGGCCACCAAAATTTTTCCTTCAAATCTTGATACATTTTCGCACTTCTGGATGAATTGAGTACTTGGAGTCATGGGCCTCTCCTGAATTAATCGCTTCAACTCCTTTTTGTTAAGACACAAATGCGCCCTTTAAACCACATAGTACCTTGTTCATCCAGTTTAAAATCTTTTGCTTTGCCTTCATCCATTTTGCCCTTAATTCTTTTGATCTTATCATCATCTTTCTGCCCTTCCCTGATCTGATCTTCCAGGGTAGGTCTTACTTCCAAGGTTACTAGGAATCCTTTTGGTACCATTTCCAATTCTAGTTTCTGGAAATCCTTACACAATTCTCGCTCGACTTGTTTCCAACAAAGATATTTACATGTGGTTCTTTCGCTCAAGGCATCCGCCACCACGCTGGCTTTCCCGGGTGGTAGTGAATTCCACATTATAATCCTTGATTAACTCTAACCATCTTCTTTGCCTCATATTTAGGTCAGCTTGTGTGAAAATATACTTAAGGCTTTTATGATCAGTATATACTTCACATCTATTTCCGATGAGATGATGACGCCATATTTTTAGTGCATGCACTACTCTGGCTAATTCTAAATCATGAGTCGGATAGTTCTCCTCATGTGGTCTCAATTGCCTCGATGCATAGGCAATTACCTTCCTATTTTGCATCAACACGCATCCCAATCCCCGACGCGATGCATCACAATAGATGTCAAAGTCTTGGTGAACGTCTGTAAAACTAATACAGTGCCGATGTTAACCTCCTTTTCAATTCTGAAAATTCTTCTCACACTCAGTGTCCATAAAATTTCTTTTCTTTTTCAACAATTGCGTAAGAGGTCTCGCAATCGAGAGAATCCTTCAATGAATCGACGGTAATACCCGCCATTCCAAGGAAACTACGGATTTGGGTTACCGCCTTCTACTGCTCCCAATGTAAAACCGTTTCCACTTTCTTTGGATCTACAAAGAACTCCTTCATTGTCATTATGTGTCCAAGAAATTCCACCTTATCTTTCCGTAAATCACATTTGCTAAATTTCGCAAACAACCGTTGTTCCTCAACTTTTCAAGGACTAGCCTCAAGTGCTCGGCGTGCTCTTCTCTCGCCTTGGAATAGATAAGGATGTCATCTATGAATACGACGACTAACTTATCCAAGTTTTCCATAAAAACCTTATTCATTAAGTTCATGAAATATGCTTTGGTGCATTTGTCGCACCAAAAGGCATCATCAGAACTCAGAGTGTCCATATCTTGACGAAAATGCGGTCTTGAATATCCTCGATCGGATCTTCACCGATGGTATCCTCGATCAAGATCAATTTTGGAGAATACTCCGCTCCTCTCAATCGGTCAAACAAATCATCGATCCGGTAGCGGATACTTATTCTTTATCGTCACATCATTGAGTGCACGATAGTCTATACACATCCTCAAACTTCCGCCCTTCTTCTTAACGAATAAGACAGTGCTCCCCATGGCGATGAACTAGGTCTTATAAATCCCTTTCCAGCAGTTCTTCAATTTGCTTCTTCATTTCCACCAATTCCTCTGTGGACATCCTGTAAGGTCTCTTAGCTATTGAGCTGTCCTCGACTAGTTCTATCACGAACTCGATATCTCTATCCGCGGCATTCCGTAAATCTTCCGGGAAAACATCCGGATATTCATTGACTATGGAGACTTCCTCTGTCGAGTCTTCATGCCGTTGACCATCAATTGTCCATCTCTGCATCGGTTTCGCTTCAAACTCAATTTTCTTTCCATCCGGCTCTCGACCGATATGACTCTTTTCCGCATCCAATATCGCTTTGTGATCGGTTAACCAATCCATTCCTGTGATAACATCCAAGGTTTGGGTATTAGGACGATTAAGTTCGCTAGGAACTCAACTCCATTAATTATTATTCCTACCCCGTAACATCCTACTTTAGATCGGAGTTCGATCCGTGGATTGACTATGAGCACACATTTAAGATTCACTATTTCCATATCATTTTGAACAGCAAAATCTCGGAAATAAAAGAATGCGAAGCTCGGAATCAAATAAAAAAGAGATGGTAATCGAAGTTTACTAGAACTTACCCAAGACAACGTCCGAGGCGCTCGACTTCATCCGCCGTGATGTGGTTGACTCGCCGTGCGGTTCCTTGGGATGGAGTCGCTTTGTTGATGCCCCGCGGTTCATGATTGGTGCGGAGTCCTTGCCGTGTGTTCCCTGTGTTAAAGCGAACCGGGTGACACCTCCCTACTTAGGGCGCTTGTTGGCAAATGCCCCATTTCATTGCAATGATAGCAACGCCTTCCCACGGCCGAGAGGTTCCTCCACCTGCGCTATAGTTTCGCCGAGTCGAACATTTTGACCCATCGGGCGATTTGCGGCAGTGGTGCCCGTCATTGCCTCTAGGCCGGTACCGAATGAGCTGTTGGGGTGCCGTCCTCGCCTCTGCCCTCGACGACCTCCTTGTTGCGCCATTCTGCGCGCTCTGTTGTCATCCAACTCTCGCGCTTGTCCTCTAAGATCGTGGCTTTGTTAACTAACTCTTGAAAGTCGTGGAATGTGTGGGTGATCACCCCACTGCAACCTCGCATTCAATCCTTCATGAAGCGGGATTGTCCGCCTTATCCGTAGCCACGCCCTCCGTGCGTAGCGTGCGCTTGGGTGAACTTGTTCGTAATCGCCATCGATCGCCGCCTTGCTTGAGGCTTCGGAACTCCTCCTTTTAAGATCCATGATACCCTCGGGTACATGGTATCGACGGAAGGTCGAGGTGAATTCTCCCATGTGATACTCATGGTCCTCATGAGTCGCGCAGGTTTTCCCACCATTCTGCGGCAGTCCTTCGAGTTGATGAGAGGCATAGAGTACCCTCTCATGTCCTACACATTGGGTAATGTGCTTCCTTTCAATTGTCCTTAGCCAATCGTCCGCTTCGGTGGATTGGCGTTACCCGAGAAAGTGGGTGGACGAGTTCTCATAAACTCCGGCAACTGGAGTAGGGTGTGGTCCATGGTTGCCCCTGTGTTGAACATTCGCAGCAGCTTGATTGATATCTCCGCATGGTTTGAACCATCGTGGTCATGAGTTGAGTCCGGCTGTCAAAAGGCTCCTGTGTTTCGCATATCGACTGCGGTGGTTGAGGAATCGGCTCTTCATTCCGTTGTCCGTCTGGTTAGCTCCACTTCACTGCTCCAACATTTCCACGAGTCCTCACCATCGCTGCAAGCTTCAATGGTTAAGAAAAGAAGAAAGCATAGACAAGTAAAAGAACTTATGTGGGGAAACAGTGTAACTTAAATTATTTAGCCACTTTATTGATATAATATAAAGCAAGATGGTTGCTCACAAGTGCCTAAGGGCAATGCAACACATACGTGACACTCACAACCAAAAGCAAGTAAGCAAACATAGGAATCCATGACAACTCACACCTAAGGGTAACTCAAACAAAGACGCGACTCGATATTCGAGTCTCGACACTACACTCTACTAGACTCGATCACCATCGAGCCAACCCGGCCGCGGCTTCCCGAGCGCGTACCGCGCGGTCTTTGTGGCATTGGGGCGAATCGTCTCGTGACCGATCGCGGCGGGTGCAAAAGACCCCATCGACTCGCTGGTCCCGGCTGCTCGCTCCCGTGATCGGCGCCTCGCCCGCTCCTCCGGATCTGGATCATGTAACTCAGGATGGTTCGCTCGGGTCCATACAAAGCCATCTCCAACTCCCGGATCTTCAGATGGCATGAGCTAAGTTCTCCTGTTGGGTTCTTGCCTCTATAACCTCGTCGCGGGTCCTCTGCAACTCCCGGACTGTCTCGCCCAAGGCGCCCTCCGGGCGATGACGTACCTTGCCAGTGGGTGATAGTGGCGTCCTCCTCCACAAGCTCCATCCTGTCCAAACGATTGTCTCGACGCGGATGGTGGCGAAGACGGTGCCCTCTAACTCTGCGGAGTAAGTGCGGGCAATCGCCGCGACGCTCGACGCGACGCCTCGAATCCCGACCTCAAAAGAAGACCTCCGGCAGTGATGTAGATAGGACGACTCGCCTCGCCCTCTCCCGAGCATACATCGTGATCTTGACGCCCCAGCGACGCCAAGTCCCGCCTGCACCACCAAGTCCTCGATGCAGTGGTCGGTCAAAACCTCCAAGCAATCTGCATCATACGCCATAACTCCATGGCGATCCTCCAGGCGCCTCCATAGGTATGGATCATCCTCATCCGCCAAAACAAACCTTGTTTAAATTAAATAGAGAATAATAAAATTCAAAGATAGGTATGAATAAGGGAGAAGAGATAAGTCGAGATTTCTTTGACATTCTTGCTCAAGTTGATTAGGTCTTTAGAAAATAGTTTTCACCCTCCTAGGCACAACCAAACTAAGGTCAAGGCCTACATCACCGCTCGATACCACCTCTGCCGGGACCCGAACCGCAAATCCGACCCTCTGTGTATTCTGCGCTCCCAGATCACGCTTAGCACACACATCATACAGGTTGCACATCACAGATATTCACAAGGATATAAGAATAAATAGTGCAAACATGTATATAAAACGAGTTGTACAACCTTATGGTCTCCTTACAGATAAGTCACCACGCAGGCTTACATTATTCAAAACAAAGAAATAGCAATGAACATAAAAAGTCGTGGAAGCCTCCATCTTGCCACAGCAACCGACCGGGCTTGCCCCTAGTTGCTCGTGTCCTCGACGCACTCCTCCTCCCATCTTGGTGTAGTCTCCTCCACCGATGTTGGGGTTGATAAGCAAGGTGGGGTGAGTACACAAGGCACTCAACAAGTAATGCATGAATGCAAAGACTATTACTATATGCAAAGCTTATTCCAATGGATTGGCTTAATTGATTCTTTTTTGCATCAAGCAAAGATTTTTAAACTAGTATCTTGTTTAGATTAAAGCAAAGAAAATGATATAAGTAATACTAATTTCAAATGGTTTTTCTTCAAGATTCTCGGCACTGACTTTATCAGTTCATTTCCAACACCGCACACAGCCACCCTTCCATGTTTTGTTTATGAAAACTACCCTTGATTGTAATCCCGAGCAATGCTCAATACCGTGAGCACGGCTATTCGAATAGTTTTGACACTCTGCAGAGGTTGTACACTTTACCCACAAGATACACCGCCACCACACGTGTGATTGTCCGCAACAAAGCTTTTCAGAACTTCTACCTTAACCAAAGAACCTCTCCCAGATTGCCTTCACTATCACTTCCCTTACACAGAGCCAAGTATAGGACCGCCAATCACCGCTGGATGGGCACCAAGCCGTAGCATAGGTACGCTCCCCATACAGATACACCCCGTGTCTTTGTCACCCCGAGGTATCGAGGAAAGATATCGTAACCCTAGTCAACTAGGTCTGTCCCATGTCGACATGTGGTTGTACGGTTGACTCAGATCAAAGGCTTGCAAGGTGAAGTCCTTAATCGACCAAGGCAAGACTTTCAACACTCAACAAATGGCACATGCCCAATGTGGCACACAGACTCACATCACTCAACAACCCAATGCCACACAGCCCACGGCACACACCTCTTGCCACTTGCCCCAGCCTAAATCATTTTCCACCCAGCTTGATTATTGTGCAACACATGCCAAGAATAACTCAATATCGATGACGAACCACACAAAGTTGTCAGACTCAATCTCAACATGTGGCATCATCACACCACTTTTCAAAATACATTCAATATGTCTTTAATCAATATTGTAGCATTTTTGAAAGATCATTCATGATTCGCTGCAAGGCTAAGCATCTACTCACGGCCTAGCCTCCCGTGTTGGCACAATATTAACATCCAACTAATATAATCAAAACTTAGGGTGACAATGATCTAGGCATACAATTAATAATTCAAGGTGGCATAACAAAATGGGTTGATTAACTACATTATCCCAAATTAATTTAAATTCATTTTAAATAATTAGCATGCATAGTTTCAAAGCATAAATTACATTTTAAAATCTGGGATCAAAATGATCAAAGCATCACTTGCCTTCAAAGAGCTGCTGGTCGTGTTCAAGCTTGGTCTTGAGCGACGATTTCTTCTTCAAACCTTAGGTAAATTTGCGCTCACGCTGCTCAAATAAAATATGCAATAAATAGCTAATACAGACGACTAGATGATCTCAAAATTCAAATAAAATTCATCATTAAATAGATCACAATTTTATGAATTTTTAGAAATTTGAATCACCCAAATCCGAGTTAAAATGCAAAAGTTATAGTCATTTGAAGTTTTGAATAAAATCGAAAATCTTCAAATTAGAAAATCCGATTTTTCCAAATTATTTTTATACTTGAAATTGCATTTATGACATCAGCATGCCTCATGATGACGTCAGCACCAAAATGAATTTCCGTCGAAATATTTTATATATGAAAATATTTATGACGTCGGCGATGACGCCAAGACGACACGCGGCACGCCTGCAGGCCGCCACGCCGCTCGGGTCTATGGTGGGTTCACGGCTCGGCTCGGTCTAGCGTGGACTTGGTTCACGTAATGCTGCGACACGCGGCAAAATCCGCACCGCTCGCTAAAACCGACGGCCGATCCTCACGCGCACCGCGGCGACCGAGATCGCGCGACACGCGTCGCGCATCCGGTGTCACCACGCATCCGTAGCGGCGACGCCGCTCCACGCCTCCGCGCCGCACATCCGGCGGTCACCTAAATCCAACGGTTGATTCCGCACCGACGCGCGACGCTCGATTTACTCGAGCCACGCCGACACGATCGCGCGCGCCCAAAGCAACGGCCGGATCCGGTCTCGCTCGGTCAGCAACCACGCGTCGTGCGAGATTGATGAAGGTGCGGCGCTACCACCGCGCGACGCTCAAATCTGAACGGCGCGGATCCTAGGGCAAAACCAGATCCGAACTCAACCGCTTATATCCGATCCGACGGCTCAGTTCACGAGTCGTTTACTATTCACGCTTGACGTGGCTCAATCCTATGCATACACTAACGATCCAACTACCGAGATGTAACCAAGTTACGAGACTAGATCTAATCTCTACCGCTCAACCCGGATCTAACGGTCAAGATCTACTAATAGCCCTAATGTCCAGATCAAATCTACGCCGCACATTTATGGATCTAACGTCTATAATTTAATCCAAACGTAAGCAGAGAAGTGGATACGTGGACTCACCAAAACCGAGCGATGAGGATCGGACGGCGGCGGAAGTTGGCGAGGTCAACGACGGCGCGAAGGAACAGTCGCCGAGTCGAGGAAGACGAGGACGTCGGGCGCGTTGGGCGCTTCCGACGTGAAGAAGTGGCGCGCTCGACGCGCCTCGACGAGATCGGTACCCGGTGACCTCAACAACGGCGGAAGTGGACCGGCGGCGACGCAAACGACGGAGAACGATGGCGGCAGGGAACAACTACGGCGAGCTCGCTCAGCGCTAGAGAGGGTCTTGGCGTGCGTGCAAGGTGTCAAAAGACGCGGCGAGAAGAGTCTCGCCGACGCGCTACTCGGTGCACTTTAAGGGCCTCGACGTGCGCGCTATGTGGCGAAACAAGCGGTAACGGTCGGGCGGCGTTAGCTTCGTGATCTCGCAGAGACGATCGACGTGGCGCAATCTCGACGTCCGCGGATTGGATCGGATGGCTCGCGATCGCTAAACGACGTGGCACACGCAGCAAGCGCTCGATCAAGATCGAACGGTTCATTGGGCGGCGCTTAGGGTTTCGGCGGATGGTCGGCGACGCGCACAAGAATGGGCTCGGCCCATTATCGTTCATAGCCATTTTAAAACCTTTTCAATAAAAATAATTCTAGAAATTCGCTTAATTCATTTGGGACTTTTAAAATATAGAAAAATTCTAGAAAATTCAGAAAATACCTTGAGATATTTGGAACTCAAATAAAATATTTTCAATAAAACTTTGCTAGAACTTATACATTATTTAATTGTTTTCAAGGAAGGCTAGTTTTGAGTAATTCCAAATAAATTTCGATAAATTCTCAAGAATTCACAAAATCAAAAATACTCTCAAAATTTAAACTAGAGCAAAAATTAGGTGTTACAACGCACAAAGTGCGTAAACAAGCGGAAACGGTCGTGCATTAGCTCGGTGATCTCGCAAAGACGATCGACGTGGCCCTCTCCCAGCCGCTCGGCGGGCGATGATCCAAGCGCACGACGCGACGCGACGACGTGGCTTCACTCCACGTGCATCCGATCGATCGAACGGCTCGATCGGCGACGCTTAGGGTTTCGCGTGGTTGGCCGACGACACGCATAAAGAATGGGCTCGCCCATTATCGCTCAACTGATTTTAAAATCATTTCACATTTAAAATAATTCTAGAAATTCAATTAAATCATTTGGAGCTTTTAAAATAGCGTAAAAATTCTAGAAAAATTCAGAAATTACTTTGAGATATTTGAATTCAATTAAAATATTTGCAATAAAACTTTGCAAAAGCTTTTCCATTATTCAATTGTTTTCAAGGAAAGCCCTATTTGAATAAATCCAATTAAATTTAAATAAATTCCCAAAAAATCACAAAAATAAAAATACTCCAAAATTTAAATTAGAGCAAAAATTAGGTGTTACAAACCTCCCCCTTAATGTAATCTCGCCCCGAGATTCGTGGTCGTCTACGTAAATAGGTTAGGAACTCCTTCTTCGATCTTCTTCGCTCCCATGTTGCTTCACTTTCCAGAATGGTTGCTCCATTGAATTTCGCGAAACGTGTTGACTTGTTCCTTGTCTCTCGGTCCATTACGCCCGAATCTTCATCGGATGTTCTTTGTCTGGCCGATCTTCTTGCACTCAATTGCCTCCAAAGGTGTTTGCTCTTCCGTACTCAAGACACTTCTTCGCCAGATACATGGAATACATCATGCACTCGCCAAAGATGGTAACTCCAATCGATAAGCAACTTCACCTCTGCGGCTCAAGATCTTGAATGGTCCGATATATCCGGGTGCGAGCTTTCCTTTGCATGGAACCTTCTAACTCCTTTGAGAGGTGTGACTCTAAGGTACACAAAATCTTGGGTTCAAAGCTCGCCTCACGACGGTTGTCAAGATAACTCTTCCGCTTTGATTGTGCAATCGCAACCTTTCCCGATCGGGGTGATTTGTTCTTCCGCTCAAGAATGTCCGTCCAAAACATGTCGCTCACTGCCTCATTCCAATTCAATGGTGTTCGACAGACCGACCATACAAAGCTTCAAATGGAGACATCGTAAACTTGCTCGATAATCGTTGTTGTAACTAAACTCAAAGATAAGGCAAACACTTGTCCCATGAGGTTGAATATGCTAAAGCGCAGCTCTCAACATATCTTCCAATATCTGGTTAACCCTCTCGCTTGACCATCATCATGGATGGTAGGTCAGATCAAGTTCAAACGAGTCCCCATTGCCTCATGTAGCTTACCCCAAAATGGAGGTAAATTGGGTACCTCTGTCTGACACTATCTTCTTTGGTACTCCGTGCAAGGCAGCGATCTGTGCCATATAAAGTTCTCGCTAACCGGTCTCCTAATAGGTGGTCTTTACGGGTATGAAATGTGCAACTTTAGTTAAACGATCTATTATGACCCATATAGAATCATATCCACTTTATGCTCGGGCAATCCGTTATGAAATCCATACCAATTTCTTCCCATTTCCATTCGTATCTTTAGGGGTTGTAATAGCCTCGCTGGTCTTTGGTGCATAGCTTTGACTCTTTGGCATATGTCACATAATGCAACATATTCGCGACTTCTCGTTTCATGCTTGGCCACCAAAATCTTTCCTTTAAATCTTGATACATTTTCGCACTTCCGGATGAATTGAGTACTTGGAGTCATGAGCCTCCTCCATTAATCGCTTCAACTCCTTTTTGTTCTAAGCACACAAATGCGCTCTTTAAACCACATAGTACCTTGTTCATCCAGTTTGAAATCTTTTGCTTTGCCTTCATCCATTTTGCCCTTAATTCTATTGATCTTATCATCATCTTTCCGCCTTCCCCGATCCGATCTTTCAGTAGGTCTTACTTCCAAAGTTGCTAGGAATCCTTCCGTACCATTTCCACTTCTAATTTCGAAATCCTTACACAATTCCGCCGACTGCTTCCAACAAAGATATTCACACTGTGGTTCTTTCGCTCATATGCGTCGCCACTACGCTGGCTTTACCAGATGGTAGTGAATTCCACATTATAATCCTTGATTAACTCTAACCATCTTCTTTGCCTCATATTTAGGTCACTTATGTGAAGATATACTTAAGACTTTTATGATCTGTATACACTTCACATCTATTTCCGATGAGATGATGACGCCATATCTTTAGTGCATGCACTACGGCAGCCTAATTCCAAATCATGGGTCGGATAGTTCTCCTCATGTGGTCTCAATTGCCTCGATGCATAGGCAATTACCTTCCTATTTTGCATCAACACGCATCCCAATCCTCGACGCGATGCATCACAATAGATGTCAAGCCTTGATGAACGTCTGTAAAACTAATACAAAGCCGATGTTAAACTCCTCTTCAACTCCCGAAAACTCTTCTCACACTCAAAGGCCCATAAGAATTTCTTTTCCTTTTCAACAATTGCGTAAGAGGTCTCGCAATCGTAGAGAATCCTTCGATGAATCGACGGTAATACCCGCCATTCCAAGGAAACTACGGATTTGGGTTACCGACTTGGGTTGTTCCCAATGTAGAACCGTCTCCACTTTCTTTTGATCTACCGCAACTCCTTCTTTGTCATTATGTGTCCAAGAAATTCCACCTTATTTTTCCGTAAGTCACATTTGCTAAATTTTGCAAACAACTGTTGCTCTCTCAACTTTTCAAGGACTAGCCTCAAATGCTCGGCGTGCTCTTCTCTCGCCTTAGAATAGATAAGGATATCATCTATGAATACGACGATTTAACTTATCCAAATATTCCATAAAAACCTTATTCATTAAGTTCATGAAATATTGGTGCATTTGTCAAACCAAAAGACATCATCAGTAAACTCGTGGTGTCCATATCTTGACGAAAATGCGTCTTCGGATATCCTCCGATCGGATCTTGATTGATGGTATCTCGATCGGAGATCAATTTTGGAGAATACTCCGCTCCTCTCAATCGGTCAAACAAATCATCGATCCCGGTAGCGGATACTTATTCTTTATCGTCACATCATTGAGTGCACGATAGTCTATACACATCCTAAAACTCCGCCCTTCTTCTTGACGAATAAGACAGTGCTCCCCATGGCGATGAACTAGGTCTTATAAATCCTTTTCCAAGAGTTCTTCAATTTGCTTCTTCATTTCCACCAATTCCTCTGTGGACATCCTGTAAGGTCTCTTAGCTATTGAGCTGTCCTCGAACCAGCTCTATCACGAACTCAATATCTCTATCCGCGCAAGCACTCTGTAAATCTTCCGAAAACATCCGGATATTCATTGACTATGGAAACTTCTTCTGTCGATAGTCTTCATCCGTTGACCATCAATTGTCCATCTCGCACCGATTTTGCTTCAAATTCAATCTTCTTTCCATCCGGCTCTCGACCGATATGACTCTTTTTCCACAGTCCAAGATCGCTTTGTGATTGGTTAACCAATCCATTCCTCGTGATAACATCCAAGGTTTGGGTATTAAGGACGATTAAGTTTGCTAGGAACTCAACTCTATTAATTATTAGTCTTACCCCGTAACATCCTACTTTAGATCGGAGTTCGATCCGTGGATTGACTATAAGCACACATTTAAGATTCACTATATCCATATCATTTTGAACAGAAAATCTCGGAAATAAATGAATGTGAAGCTCCGAATCGAATAAAACAAAGAGTGGGCATCGAGTTTACTAGAACTTACCCAAGATAACATCCGTGGCGCTCGCACTTCATCCATCGTAATGTGGTTGACTCGGCCTCGTGCAGTTCCTTGGGATGGAGTTGTCGCTGTTGATGCCCGTGGTTCACAATTGGCGCGGAGTCCTTGCCGTGTGTTCCCTGTGTTAAAGCGGACCGGGTGACACCTCCTTCTTACGGCAATTGTTGGCAAATGCCCCATTTCATTGCAATGATAGCAACGCCTTCCCACCGCTCGAGAGGTTCCTCCACTGTGCTACGATTCTGGCCGAGTCTCAACATTTCGACCCACTAGGCGATTTGCCGCCAGTGGTGCCCTATCATTGCCTCCGGGTGGTACCGATGAATCGCTGGGGTGCCGTCCTTCGCCTCTGCGCCCCGACGACCTCCTTGTTGTGCCATTCTCGCCTCTGTTGTCATCCAACTCTCGGCGCTTGTCCTCTAAGATAAGAGCTTTGTTAACTAGCTCTTGGAAGTCGTGGAATGTGTGGGTGATCACCCCACTGCAACCCGCATTCAATCCCTTCATGAAGCGGGATTGTGCGGCCTTATCCGTAGCCACGCCCTCCGTGCGTAGCGTGCCGGTTGGGTGAATTTGTTCGTAATCGCCACCGATCGCCCCCTTGCTTGAGGCTCCGAATTCCTCCTTTTGAGATCCATGATACCCTCGGGTACATGGTAATCGCGAAAGTCGAGGTGAATTCCTCCCACGTGATACTGTGGGTCCTCATGAGTCGCGCAGGTTTTCCCACCATTCTCGCGGCAGTCCTTCGAGTTGATGAGAGGCATAGAGTACCCTCTCATGTCCTACACACTGGGTAATGTGCTTCCTTTCGATTGTCCTTAGCCAATCGTCCGCCTCTAGTGGATTGGCGTTGTTCGAGAAGGTAGGTGGACGGGTTCTCATAAACTCCGACAACCTTGAGTAGGGTGTGGTCCATGGTTACCCCAGCTTGAACATTCGCAGCAGCCTTGGTTGGATATCTGCGCATGGTTTGAACCATCGTGTTCATAAGTTGAGTCCGGGCATCAAGAAGGCTCCTGTGTTCTCGTGATATCGACTGCTGCGGTTGAGGAATCGGCTCTTCATTCTCGTTGTCCGCTCGTTAGCTCCACTTCCACTGCTCCAACATTTCCACGTGTCCTCACCATCTGCTGCAAGCTTCCAAGGTTAAGAAAAGAAGAAAGCATGACGAGTAAAAGAACTTATGTGGGGAAACAGTGTAACTTAAATTATTTAGCCACTTTATTGATATAATATAAGGCAAGTATGGTTGCTCACAAGTGCCTAAGGGCAATGCAACACATACGAGACACTCACAACGAAAAACAAGTAAGCAAACATAGGACTCTATGACGACTCACACCTAATTGTGACTCAAGAAAAGACGCGACTCAATTATTCGAGTCTCAACACTACCTCGGCTAGACTCGATCACTCATCGAGCCAACCCGGCCGCGGCTCCCCCGAGCATACACCGTGGGTGCTCGGCATCGGGCGAATCGATCTCAAGACCATCGCACTGGTGCAAAAGACCCCATCGACTCTGCTGGTCCCGGCCGCCGCTCTCCGCTGACCGGTGCTCTCTGCCTGCTCCTCCGGATCTGGATCGTAACTCAAGATCGCTCAGCTCGGTCCGCATAAAGCCATCTCCAACTCCCGGATCTTCGCATGGAGTGGGCTAAGCCCTCCCAGCCTGGATCCTCGCCTCCGTGACCTCGCCGCGGGTCCTTCGCAGCTCTCGGACTGTCTCGCCCAAGGTGTCCTCTGGCGATGACGCACCTCACCAGTGGGTGATAGTGGTGTCCTCCTCTCGCAAGCTCCATCCTCTCTAAACAGCTTTGTCTTGACGTGGATGGTGACGAAGACGGTGCCCACCAACTCTGCGGAGTAAGTGCGGGCAATCCGCCGATCGCCTCGTCGTCGGTTGTCTCTCGATTCCGCCTCAAAAGAAGACCTCCGACCGTGATGTAGATAGGACGGCTCACCTCGCCCTTTCCCGAGCATACATCGTGATCTTGACATCCCAGCGACGCCAGTCCCGCCTGCATTCACCAAGTCCTCGACATGTTGGTCTCATCAAAACCTCCGAGCAATCTGCATCATACGCCATAACTCCGCGGCGTATCCTCCCAGGCGCCTCCATAGGTATGGATCATCCTCATCCGCCAAAACAAACCTTGTTTAAATTAAACAGAGAATAATAAAAATTCAAAGATAGGTATGAAACAAGAGAGAAGAGATAAGTCAAGATTTCATTGATATTCTTGCTCAAGTTGATTAGTCTTTAGAAAATAGTTTTACCCTCCTAGGCACAACCAAACTAGGGTCAAGTCCTATGATCCACCGCTCGATACCACCTCTGCCGGGCCCCGAACTCGCAGATCCGGACCCTTTGTGTATTCTGTGCACCCAGATCACGCTTAGCACACACAGTCATACAGGTTGCACATCATGCATATTCACGAAGATATAAGAATAATTAGTGCCAATCATGTATATAAACCGAGTTGTACGACCTTATGGTCTCCTTACAGATAAGTCAGCCACACAGGGCTTACATTATTCAAAGTAAAGAAATAGCAACTGAACATAAGAAAAGGTCGTGGAAGCCTTCATCCGCCACAGCAACCGATCGGGCTTGCCCCTAGTTGTTCGAATCCTCGATGTACTCCTCCTCCCAAGCGGTGTAGTCTCATCCACTGATGTTGGGGTTGATAAGCAAGGTGGGGTGAGTACACAAGGCACTCAACAAGTATTGCACAGGATGCAACGCTATTACTATATGCAAAGCTTATTCCAAAGGTTGGGCTTAAATGGTTCTTTTGCATCAACAAAGATTTTTAAACCAAGATCTTAATTAGATTAAAGCATTGGAACAGTTATAAGTAATACTAATTTCTTCAAATGGTTTTTCCTCAAGATTCTCGGCACATAGCCTTAATAGTTCATTTTAACACTTGGCACACAGCCACCCTTCCCACATTTTGTTTATGAAAATCTACCCTTGATCAGTAATCCCGAGCAATGCTCAATACATGAGCGCGGCTATTCGAATAGTTTTGACACTCTGCAGAGGTTGTACACTTTACCCACAAGATACTGACCGCCACCACACGTGTGATTGTCCGCAACAAAACTTTTCAGAACCTCTACCTTAACTAAAGAACCTCTCCAGTATTGCCTTCACTATCACTTCCCTCACACAGAGCCAAGTATAGGACCGCCAATCACCGTTGGATGGGCACCAAGCCGTAGCATGTACGCTCCCCATACAGATACACCCTGTGTCTTGTCACCCCGAGGTATCGAGGAAAGATATCGTAACCCTAGTCAACTAGGTCTGTCCCATATCGTATATGTGGTTGTACGGGTGACTCGGATCAAAGGCTTGCAAGGTGAAGTCCTTAATCGACCAAGGCAAGACTTCCAACACTCAACAGTGGCACACACCCATTGTGGCACACAGACTCACAACACTCATCAACCCAATGCCACACAGCCCACCGCACATGACCTCTTGCCACTTGCCCCGCCTAAAACATTTTCCACCCAGTTGATTATTGTGCAACACATGCCAGCAATAACTCAACATCAATATGGAACCACACAGGTCACCATACTTCCATATCATCATGTGGCATCATCACACCACTTTCAAAATACATTTAATATTCCATTAGTCAATTTTGTAGCATTTTTCTGAAAGATCATTCATGACTCGTTGCAAGGCTAAGCATCTACTCACGGTCTAGTCTCCCGTGTTGGCATAATATTAACATCCAACTAATATAATCAAACTTAGGGTGACAAAGATTTAGGGCATACAATTAATAATTCAAGGTGGCATAACAAAATGGGTTGATTGACTACATTATCCCAAATCCATTTAAATTCATTTTAAATAAATAAGCATGCATAGTTTCAAAGCATAAACTACATTTTAAAAACCTGGGATCAAAATGATCAAAGCATCACTTGCCTTCAAAGAGTTGCTGGTCGTGTTCAAGCTTGGTCTTGAGCGACTAATTCTTCCTCGAAACTTTCCGGCAAATTTGCGCTCTGGCGTACAAACAAAATATACAATAAAAATATAATACAGAGGACTAAATGGCCTCAAAAATTCAAATAAAATTCATCATTAAATAGATCATAATTTTATGAATTTTTAGAAATTTGAATCACCCAAATCCGAGTTAAAATGCAAAAGTTATAGTCATTTGAAGTTTGAATAAAATCAAAATACGTAAATTAAGAAATCCGATTTTTCCCAATTATTTTTATACTGAAAATTCGCATTTATGACGTCAGCATTGCATCATGATGACGTTAGCACATAAAAGAATTTCGGTCAAAATATTTTTATATAAAACATATTTATGACGTCAGCGATGACGTCAGCACGACACGTGGCACCTCTAGTGCCGCCACGCTGTTGCTTGATTCATGGGCCGGGTCCACGGTTCGCTCGTCCACCGTGGATCGGCAAGATCGCGTGCTCATGCGGGTGACGCAGCCGTGGCGCGGCCGACGATGCGCAGCCAATCCCGACGCGACACGCGGCAAGATCTGCATCGCTCGGCCAATGGTCGGATCTCACCCCGCTGTTCGGCGCGACGCCGACTCCACGCCCCCACGCGTCACGCATCTAACGGTGCGCCCGAACTCAACGGTCTGATCTGGTCTCACCCTTAGTCAACGCTCACACGCGTCCGCACGTGATTCGATGGGGGTGCGGCGTCATCTCCGCCGTACGTTCAAATTTGAACGGCACGGATCCGCGCGCCACCGATCAACTCACAGCCGCCGTTTAGATCTAATCCAACGGACCACGGTACCCGAGCTGTTTACTATTCAGCCCGCTACGCGGCACAATCTCACGCGTTCACTAACGATCCAACGGCTAAGACAAAAACACATCGCAGAAACTAGATCTAATCCAAGCCGTTCGCTTAGATCTAACGATCAAGATCAACTAACGTGTAAACCTTAGGGTTAATCCGCACCGCCCATACAGATCTAATGGCACGTAAACAAACTAAAAGAAACAGAGAAGGGCGACGTGGCACGATCCTTACCCTCCTTGCGATCCGACGGTCAACGATGCTCAAGTCCGGCGATGGCGCGCGGCGGTGCAAGCTTGTCGAGATGAGGAAGACGACGAGTCGACGGCGCTTCGGTGGTTCCCGGCGAGAAGATCTAGCGATTCGACGCGGCTTGACTCGGCAGAGCATCGTGACCTTACGACGGCGGAAATGGACCGACGGCGAAGCAAACGGCGGAGAAGAGAGGCGCGCAGAGGAACAACTACGGCGAGCTCTCCGTGGTCTCTAGAGCGCCTCGACGCTGCGGCGAGGAGTCAAAAGACGCGCGAAGGAGCTCTATCGACGCGCTACTCGGTGCACTTTAAGGGCCTCGACGCAGCGCCACAAAGCGGCGAAACGAGCGGAAACGGTCGGCGGCATTAGCTCCGGTGATCTCGCGAAGACGACCGACGTGGCCTCTCCTAGCCGTTCGTCGGCGATGATCCGGCGCGCGCGCGACGCGACGAGCGTGGCTCACTCACGAGCATCCGATCAGATCGAACGGCTCGGACCGGGCGACGCTAGGGTTTCGCGCGGTTGGGCGACGACACGCACAAAGAATGGGCTCAGCCCATTCTCGTTCAACTGATTTTAAAATCATTTCACATTTAAAATAATTCTAGAAATTCAATTAAATCATTTGGAGCTTTTAAAATAGCAGAAAAATTCTAGAAAAATTCCAGAAATTACTTTGAGATATTTGGAACTCAATTAAAATATTTGCAATAAAACTTTGCAAAAACTTTTCCATTATTCAATTGTTTTCAAGGAAAGCCCTATTTGAATAAATCCAATTAAATTTAAATAAATTCCCAAAAAAAATCACAAAAATAAAAAATACTCCAAAATTTAAGTTAGAGCAAAAATTAGGGTGTTACACCAATGCCCCTGCCTACTTCATGACCTTGATGAATAAGGTATTCATGGAATATTTGGATAAGTTTGTTGTTGTTTTCATTGATGACATTCTGATCTACTCCAAAAGTGAGGAAGAACATGAGGATCACTTGCGCCAAATTTTAACGAAGCTAAGAGATAATCAACTTTATGCAAAGTTCAGTAAATGTGAGTTCTGGATGAAAGAAGTTGCTTTCCTAGGTCATGTCATATCAGGAGAAGGAGTCGCTGTTGACCCTGGAAAGGTACGAGATGTGCTAAGTTGGGAGTCACCCAAGACGGTACCCCAAATTCGGAGTTTTCTTGGAATGGCGGGATATTATCGCCGTTTCATAGAAGGGTTTTCTAGAAAAGCTAGACCGCTCACTCAACTCTTAAAGAAGGAGAAGAAATTTGTTTGGACATCGGAGTGTGAGCAAAGTTTTCAAGAATTAAAGAAGTGTTTGACAACTGCCCCAGTGCTTATCCTTCCAGATAATAGGAAGGATTTTAAGATATTCTGTGATGCATCCCGACAAGACTCGGTTGTGTGCTAATGCAAGATAAGAAGGTTGTAGCGTATGCTTCGCGACAACTAAGGCCACATGAAGTCAACTATCCTACCCATGATTTGGAATTAGCAGCCGTAGTGCATGCCTTAAAGATTTGGCGTCACTATCTCATTGGTAATCGTTGTGAAGTTTACACTGATCATAAGAGTTTGAAGTATATCTTTACCCAAGCCAGCCTCAATATGAGACAAAGAAGATGGTTGGAATTGATCAAGGACTATGACATTGGGATTCATTATCATCCAGGCAAGGCCAATGTCGTAGCCGATGCTTTGAGTAGAAAGAGCTACTGCAATACCCTGATGATTAAGGAAAGTCAGCCAGCCCTTCAAAGGAATTTCAGAAGCTTAGTTTGGAATTGGTTCAGGAAGGGTATTTAGCTACTTTGGAAGTACGCCCTACGTTGGAAGATCAGATTCGAGAAGCACAGGTAGATGATGCCGATATCAAGGAGATCAAGAGCAATATGAAGAAAGGAAAAGCCCTAGGTTTCACTGAAGATGAACAAGGTACTATTTGGTATGAGAAGCGTATTTGCGTACCAGATCAGAAAGAGCTTAAGGAGTTGATTCTCAAGGAAGCGCATGAGACTTTATACTCCATTCATCCTGGAAGTACCAAGATGTATCAAGACCTCAAGGAAAGGTATTGGTGGCCTAGTATGAAGCGTGAGACTGCAGAGTATGTTGCACTTTGTGATGTCTACCAAAAGGTCAAGGCAGAGCATCAAAGGCCAGCAGGATTGCTGCAGCCATTGAAGATTCCAGAATGGAAGTGGGAAGAAATTGGTATGGATTTCATTACCGGATTTCCTAAGACCCAAGCAGGTTATGACTCGATCTGGGTAATAGTGGATCGATTGACTAAGGTAGCTCACTTTATTCCAGTTAAGACTATCTATGCAGGAGATAGATTAGCAGAGT
Organism: Otatea glauca; assembly: GCA_036346275.1. Taxonomy (NCBI): domain Eukaryota; kingdom Viridiplantae; phylum Streptophyta; class Magnoliopsida; order Poales; family Poaceae; genus Otatea; species Otatea glauca. The sequence continues at coordinate 46,032,509 of CM070721.1, read as the reverse complement.
TATATATGTCAAGGATCGTCAGTCTTCACGGAGTGCCTAAGAAGATAGTGTCTGATAGAGGAAGCCAATTTACCTCTCGTTTTTGGCAGAGTCTGCATGAAGCCATGGGAACTCATCTCGATTCAAGATCGCCTATCACCTCAAACCGATGGATGACCGAGCGTGTGAATCAGATTCTTGAGGATATGTTAAGGGCTTGTGCCTTAACTTATGGTGCCAAGTGGGACACGTGTTTGCCCTATGCAGAGTTTTCGTACAACAATAGTTATCAAGCCAGTTTGTAGATGTCGCCTTTCGAAGCCTTATATGGGAGAAAGTGCAGAACTCCTCTCAACTGGAAGGAGTCAGGAGAAAGACAATTGTTTGGCCCTGCCATACTGCAAGAAGCCAAGAGCAAGTTCACTAATTCGAGGCTGCTTGAAGATAGCTCAAAGCAGACAAAAGAGTTATGCAGATAATCGTCGCAGAGATTTGAGTTTCGAGCCCAATGATTATGTTTATCTCAGAGTCACCCCTCTCAAAGGAGTTAAGAGATTTCAAGTAAAAGGAAAGCTTGCCCCTAGATATGTGGGACCGTTCAAAATCTTGGAACGAAGAGGCGAGGTTGCCTACAAGTTAGAATTGCCTCAGTCTTTTGCCGGAATCCATGATGTGTTCCATGTATCGCAGTTGAAGAAATGTCTGCGTGTGCCAGAGGAACAGATGCCATTGGAAGCCATTGATCTGCAAGAGGATCTTACCTACAAGGAGCAACCAGTGAAAATTTTAGATATCGCAGAGCGTATCACGAGAAGCAAGATCATCCGTTTTTGCAAGGTCCAGTGGAGCAATCATTCAGAAGAGGAAGCAACTTGGGAGCGAGAAGAGGATTTGAAGTCCGAGTTTCCCCACCTATTCTCTAGCCAGCCTGAATCTCGGGGTCGAGATTCCATTTAAGGGGGAGGTTTGTAACATCCCAAAATTTGAGTTTTGGAATGTTGATTTCAAAATTAAACCATTTGCATTTTCTGGAATTAAGTCTAGCTTAATTTGAATTTCTAAATAGTGAAAGGATTTAATTTGGCTAAACTATTCATCAAACTAAATAGTGCTCCAAGGAATTTTTTTGTATTTTGGGGATTTTTCTGCATTTATTTGACATTTATTTGAATTTATTTGGTTTTATTCGGATTTCTGGAATTATTTAAAATCAGAAAGTGTTTTTAATTTCCAAAACGCCCTCGGGCCGTTTTCTTTTTCCTGCGCGGCCCGCTCCACTACGCCAGGCCCGCTCTGCGTCGCCTCGGCCCAGCCGCTCCGCTCGGCCCACCTCTCGCGCATTGTCAGCCCACCAGCCCGCCAGCCCGCTCAGCGTTGGTCGCTCGATGCGTGACACGTGTGCGACCAAGATTGCGCCACGTCGTCGCCGCTCCGCGAAACCCTAACCCTAGCGCCGCTCGGAGTCCGGCCGCCGCACGATGTCGATCTCGGATTCCGCGCTCTATGCGCCTTCCGAGGGCTATAAAAGCCCACCCGCACCCCTTCCGAGGATCCCCTCGCGCCGCCGCTTGTTTTGCCCCTCTTTTCTTCGCCGAAGCTACCGCCGCCGAGTTCTTGCTCGCCGTCGATCTCGCCGTGCCCGAGCTCTTCCGCCGCCTTTTCTTTCGGCCAGTGCGCGTCTCTGCCGCCGTTGTGGGTCCCTTCGCCTTCCCCGCGTCATCCTCTCCCCGTTCCGCCTTGTTCCGGGTCCGATCCACCGCCATCCCGCCGTCGGCCTCGTCTTCTTCCCCGTCTCCGGTAAATCTCACCGCCGTCCTCCTTCGCCCAACTCCAGCCGTTCGATCGTTGGTGTGCGGCTCAGATCGTGCCACGCCTCCTCCGCCACATCCTTGGCTCCTAGCCGTCCGATCTCGCGCCATCGGCCGGATGAGCGACGCGTGGCCCGCCTGTGTCAGCTCTTGCGTCACCGCTTGCGTCAGCCACCGCGTCAGCCAAGCCGCCCGCGTCAGCGATGACGTCAGCCGTGCGCCGGGTGCACGGTGAACCGAGGCCGCGCGGTGGACCGAGTCCACCGTGAACCCGATGACGTCAGCGTTGCACAATAAATCGCTTTTTCAGTACAAAAATAAATCCAGAAATTTAGATTTTCTGTATTTTCTCTCAATTTAATCTTTCGGAGGCCCGTTCTCGCTCATACGAACTCCGATTGAGGCGATTCAAGTTTCTAAATTTTTCTAAAATCAAGATCTATCTTTCAGAGCCATTTATTTTCAGTTTTGAACTTGTTTGAGTCTCTGTTTTGTATTTATTTGGTTTCGTTGCTTTCTTTTCTGGTAGACGCTAATTCCGAGGGAGCGAACGAAGACTTCGAAGACCAAGATTCAGCACTAGATCAGCAAGGCAAGTCGTAACCTTTGATCATATTGATCCTATGTTTGCAAAGTAATTTATTTTATACACTTGCATGCTATTTACGTATCAATGTTTATTTAATGGGAGTAGATGTATACCTAGTTGATATTATGCCACCTTGATTAGTTGTATACCATGTATCCATTGTTAAACCTATGTTGGGACATTACTAGTTGGACATAATCATTATACCAATATTGGGTTATCGTAGCTATGCTTAGACAGGCTTACATATACGTTGGGATTCATGTCACATGTGAATAATGATAATATTGACTTAATGAGATATTGAATCGTGGCCGGTAGCCACTGTTGTAAAATTTGTTGTACCATGGCGGGGGTTTGCCATTGGTCTTGGTTGAACGAATTGTTTTCCCTCGTGCAAGTGATCGTGAAGTAAAGGGGGTGCTTTCTAGCACATTGGGATGTGGATGTCTTGCCTGAGACAACTTAAGGACTTAATCTTGTGCGCCATTGAACTGGGCCTAACCGTACTACCACATGTCTGGTATGGGATAGACTTAGCTGATTAATTTGCAATGTCTAGCCTTGAGTACTGCTAGTTGGTGGTGTGGGTTCCGGGATGGATGGGTAGATTCGCAAGGCGCAAGAGGGGGCCCTAAAGGGCGAAACCTTAGCGAGCGAAGACGAGTTTAGGCAAAGTGCATTGTAAAGGCTTTGTCATGATATCTCTGCGACACACCAAAGGAAGTGTGTTAAGATCGATTGCACAAAGAGATGTTCATGTCTTGTGGGTAAAGTTGTACAACCTCTGCAGAGTGTAAAACTATTCGAATAGCCGCGTCCGCGGTCATGGACAAAGCCCGGGAATTTCACACGGAGTATAAAGTGTTTTCATGAATTGTGGAATGTGGAATTGTTGGGTTGTGAACGGGGAGTTTACTGTTGTTTTGTTGTCTATCATTGATCTATCATTTATTTATTTATCTTTTCATAAATATGCTTTCAATCTATTTATTGTATTTCAATTCAAGTTACTGCTTTCTGCAAATGAACTATATAGCCATCCTTGTCAAGCCGTGCATAAATATATTGCATCAATTCCCTACGGCTTGCTGAGTACCTTTGTACTCACGGCTTTATGCAATTGTTGATCAGTTGCTGAAGGAGATAATGAATATCATGAGGAGGAATTCTATGAAGACTACGTGGATTAGGAAGGCGTTCCCAGCACGATTGCCGTGGCATGTCGAATGGTTCAAGTTATCTTTTCCACGCAATAGTATTTGTTTCTTAAGCCCTTAAGGCATAATGGTGTAAACATTGACCATAAGGTCGTTTGCTTTATTTAATAATAAATTGCTTCTTCCTAGTTAATTCGTTGTATGGAATGGTATTTCATCTATGTTTCCACTGTGTCCACTAGCGTGATCCTGGACTAGTGCAGTATACACAGAGGGTTTCGGATTTGCAAATCCGAGTCCCGACAGCTCAAAGCGCAGTTCGATAGTCAGCTATGATGCCTTGAGGAAAGGATGGAGTAAAGGGTGGCTGCGGAGAGGCAGGCACAGGATGTGCTAGCCCAAGAAGCACAGGCGCAGTTCAGCCCAGCCAACCGTCGGAGCAGCTGCACGTCTGCCCCTGAGATGGATGTGGATGAAGCCAGATTTCCTCCTAACGACTCCCGGGTAACATGTCTGTAATGCTCCTTACATAGACCTATTGGACGTGTTAACTAATTACTTGTGTACCCTTATGTAGGTGGTTACGCCGTGCAATCTGCAAGTGAGGCTTGCCAACGGCTCTATTCCCCTGCAGTCTGCTTGGAGACGAGCGTATGCATCCGGTGTAGGGGCGTTTATGCACGGTCGTACTTTAGAGCCAGACTACGTGAAGGTCCATATCGACAGTGTACATAAAATTTTTAAGGCCATCACGTTGGATATGCCCCCCAAATGACGAGATCGTCACACTAGGGGATGCCATCGGCATATTCATCCAGTGGCCCAAGAAGGACATTTCATTCGACGCTTATCCAGAAGCATCAAAGCTACAAGTCGTATCGGAGCCACGTGTTGCGCCGAAGCTACTAGCACTACCTGAGCCATGTGCTGCACTGAAGAAGCCCACCAAATCAGCTACTGTGTCCCATCAGGCATAGGACGAAGCTGCAGTTCAGGCCAAGTAGTCCCGTGAAGACGACATTTGGTAGACGGCGAGGCGACGACAAGGGCAAATCGAAAGGGTGGACCACATCAGCCCATGACTTTCTGTTCGCCCCATTGGCGTGACAATTCGAGCTGTGATAGCCGTTCATACCGAAAGAGTGAGAGGACACGCTTACAGTAGCGTGCATTATATTGCAAGATTGGTGCATGGAACAATCCAACAAGTCGGTGGCACAACGTGCATCGAGTATCTCGGTCAGCTTCAAGGAGGAGCATTTCTTCCACCGGTTTTTAGATGGCTTCTTCGTGGTCGACTTCAACGACCTATTTGATCTGTACAACCTCAACGCCCTTGATGCATCGCTCATGAGATGCTGGACATTGTAAGTGCGTACAAGTCATCCATGGTGTCCAAGCAAACCAAGGACAAAAATTTACAAGTCATCCATGAGTACGTGGAAACAATATTGCTGGCTCACTGGAACAAAAACTTCATACTTTTACCCCACAACCTAGGGTAAGTGCTTCAACCAGTTGCTATACTTGTTGATTTGTACTATTTAACGCAGCTTGAAGTTAGGTTGAATGACCATGGAGACATACCTGTGCAGGTATCACTGGGTTCTACTCGTAATTATACAAAGACGGAACCAACTAATTTACCTTGATTCTAAAACGGGCAGCATGCATGACTTGAAGCCTATCAAAGATTTACTCGATGCGTCGTTCGATGTCTACAAAGCTCGTGGAGGTCCACAGAGGAAGAACCCAGTGACGCTGGAGCATATTTATAAGTTTTCGGTATACGCTAGTACGTAATAATCCTTCACACTCTATAATAATACCTTCCGAACTAATTAACCTATTATATTTTGGCAGTGCCACCAGCAGCCAAAGGCGACTAACCTATGTGGATTCTACGCTTGCCGCAACATGCAACTCCTCATTGGTTCAAAGGAGACAAACGTCATAGAGGTTTGTCAATCTTGCAACAATTGTTTTCACCTACAAATTTATATACACGCAAGACTTTACTCTTCCTATCAACAGGCTTGGCAATGCATTGAATCTGCGTTGGAACAGGCTGACCTCCTAGGTATCCGAGGACAACTCTGCGCCTTCTTCATGCGTGAGGACATTAATCCAAAAGGCGAATACCACTCAAGCTCACTTGATGAGTTGCGAATTTGTTAGATACCGTTTGGATTAATTTGTAAACCTTGTGCTGTGAATTTGTCATTTCTAGCTCTCAATTCAATTGGTTTTTGTATATATGAGTTGATTTCTCAAATGGATGCGCAGTATTTTTTATTGTGCGATCAGAGTTCATTTCTATAATGGATGTGTCGTATTTTCATATGAGATCCGATCTCATTTCTGAATTGTATATCATAATAATGCTTGGTGATGCTCTGTACTGTCTTTTTTCAGAGGGCATGGCTAGCATTTCCTGAGGCTAGCCAATAAAATAAAATTAAAGAAAAAATGAAAAATCAACATCCCAGACGGTTCTAAACTAGAACCGTCTGGGATGATCTCCATATCACATACGGTTCCAAACTGGAACCGTCTAGAATTTAGAGCTCATCACAGAAGGTTCCAAATTTAGAACCATCTGTGATGTGTGATCATCACAGACAGTTCTAGTTTGGAACCGTCTGGGATGTATTTTTTCATAGACGGTTGCAATTGTCATCACTGACACTTTGATACAGACGGTTCGGAAAACCGTTTGTGATGACGGTTCCGAACCGTTTGTGATAAGTGATTCTGCAGTAATGCGTATATATTTACCGCAAGAGACAAGAAAGAAAAGTTAATTAAACACAAACCAGTAAAATAGTACAAGACCCATTACATATCTATTATCGCCTCACAATATACCAACTAGCAAAATCACATGAATATTCTTCTTAATCAGTTCGTATACTATATATATATATATATATATATATACTCTCCCTCTGGAAGTAGATCGATGATAGCTAGGCTATACATGGTTTCAGACACCAACCACAGCATAAAGTACGTACATTCGTTAATTATCTTCTGGTGCGAACCATCGATCTACATATATATAGGTCAATTATTCGCCCCGCATCGATCGATTGATCGTTCCCAACATACCGCGCGCACGCGTGCTAGGGCCGGTTGATCAGTTGGTCCGGCTCGTGCTCTTGGTGATCTCGTCGAGTGGCTTGTCGGTGTGGCGCATGAGGTTGTAAGCCCACGCCCCGGCCACCGCGCCGGCGAACGGGCCCAGGATGTACACCCAGAGCGACCTGTACTTGCTCCCCACCAGCGCCGGCCCGATGCTTCTCGCCGGGTTCATCGATGCTCCTGACACTGGTCTGTCGATCGGATACAGTTGTACAAGAGAAAAGTTAAAGAGTATATGCAATGCCGTCAACAACAACGTAGCAGCGCGTGTATTACGTACCCAGCAAATAGTACGTTCAGCAGGATGGTTGCGCCCACAGCCAACCCGGCCATCTGCCCGATCTGCACAAAATTAATCGACGAAAACGGTGAATTAACGGCGCCTAGCTATCTGATCTTGCATGCGTGCATGTCTGTCAGTTCAGTTCAGTTCGTTTGTATCGGTGCATGGTGTGCGGTGCATATGGGCATGGCCGGCTTACCGCTCGGTCGTCTGTGGCGACGGCCATTATGACGAACATGAGGTAGAAGGTGATGATGAACTCGATCACGAGCGACTGGATGTTGGAGCCCCCCGGCAGTGTCACCGGGACGGGCTCGTGCCGCCCGCCGAACATCAGCCGCAACATCAGGCTCGCGATCGTCGCCGCGACCGTCTGCACCAGCATGTACGCCGGCACCTGCACATGCACAGTATGATCGTACGTAGCATGTCATGCTTGCATGGTGTTCCTGGTTGTCTGTTCACGAGAAGGACCACCAGTTAAAGAGATGATCAATGTTTCAATGGCGCTTGCCTGTTTCCAGGGGAATCGGCCGGAGACGGCGAAGCCGAGGGTGACGGCGGGGTTGAAGTGAGCACCGGAGATGTGACCGACGGCGTAGACCATGACCATGACGACCATCCCCCATACCACGGCGACGCCCGGGAACGTGACCATGCCCTTCTTCTGGTTGACCGTGATGGCGCCCAAGCCGGCGAATATGAGGAAGTACGTCCCAAAGAACTCAGCGAGGAGCTGCACGCCAGCAGCCAAGCACAAGGTGGATACATTTATATGAAGAAAAAAAATACAACATAAACTAGGTATCGATCGCTATACAGACTCACCATCTGAACGAAAGAAACAGAGACGGGCATGCCACAAACCACGTCTGCCAGGTCAGAGTGGTGATCATACACCACCTCCTTATCCTTCTTCCTCCCTTCCTCCACGGACACCTCATGCACCGATCCGTTCGTGTAAGAGTCGTCTTCTCCCCGTGCCATCACTCCCTCTCCAGGTACACTTGAAGCCTTGAGGGTGACAAAACCAAGTGAGAAACTGAGAGAGAGGCCGGGAGCAAGTCGAGTACTGATATATATAGGATCGAGCAAGGAGCAACCGGTAGCTTTTGCATGTGACGTGGGCGCACATACCCAGTCGATCAGCATCCACAGAGTATTTACCCTCGACTTGTTTTGCTCGACGATGCTCTGTCCCTTTCCTTCCTTCTTTGGATTCGCCGAGAGTGGTACAGAATAATTTTGTTGGCACTTTAATCATAAGGGATACGGTTGAAAACAACTAGATAAAAGATTCACACGAGAGCCGTGGAGGGGCAGAAGATACTGAATTGGACAAAATGGAAACGAGAACTCCAACGAATCCGACAGGACAGAGGGAAAAATGTCCAGATGGACACAAAAACCTCAGTTGATGTTGATGCGCGTAGTGGTCAGCATTGCCAGGCGTCCATGCGCCCTCCGCCCTATAATCTATACCCCTTTATAATGCATCTAAGCAATTTTTTTATGTCCACCCTAAATAATACACCTCATTAGAGATGGCCCAATGTTCGTGCACCCAGCAAAACGTCCCCAGAAACTTGCATTCATCAAAATGAACATCTCAGATCTTTCCTCAGTTTTACTCACCCACATCCGATGGCCGTTGTTTAATGTGTCTAACTCATTCATTCATGTGGCCCACAACAGGAGAGCCCGCACATATATATTTCAATTGAACTATATATATGGAATTTATGTTGTAAATCTAAACCCATTTGATAATATTATTTAGCGAAAAATATTATATAAGGAATGTGTTCATTTAAGGACTTATTTCTAAATACACTATGGAAAGTAACAGATATTCTGATAATAATTAGCCTCAATCAGGACGCACAAATGGTGCTATATGTTAGCATTCATATTTGGATGACAATTAGGGAAGCCATTATTGGTCCAGCTTTCCAGATGACATACTGCTGCCCGCGCGGCGTTCGACCCACCCGGCGCCGACTACACCAGGAGCTTGCGCTGCGCGATTGGCCTATCGGAGATGGACACGTACCTTCGCGCAGAGCGGGAGGCGGCGGAGGCTGTCGACGCCGCGCTCACGGAGGCGATGCTGGCGAGCGCGGTACGGAGAGGAGATCAAGGGCAACACCTTCGGGCATGCGGATCCTCCTTATTTATTTCCTTGTTTGATTCGCTCTCTTTCCAAATATGTAGTACATACAGTTTTGACAATTCAAGTCTGGTTTCCTTGCATGCAGATCCTCCCTGTTTATTTCCTTGTTTTGTTCGCTCTCCTTCCAAATATGTAGTACGTACAATGTGATCACAAGATTATTTATTATTAAGTGTTATATTCATACTTATCTTTTATTTAATTGATAAGCAGATGTACTGCCGTCGTAGCGTTAGCACTGGCACTATACTAGTATAAGTCATTATTCTTGAAAAGCATCATCACACAATATAAGTCCATTGTAGAGAGTAAATGTGTAGTTATTGCAATGTTTAATTCCACCATAAATTACTCCTTTAATACTGGAAAAGTAGATGATAAGTTGTAAGTATTCTATTTAATAGGGATATGCTAACATTAACTTTTTCTTAGATTTAATGTCTCATTGGTCTGTGTACACTACTACATAAATGTAAATCACAATCGATTCTTTTTCGTCAACAAAGTCGGTTTTGATGGCGATACAAAGTCATTAGACAGTGATGAGGAGACGCTATCATAGTTGATTTTTGCCCAATTGTGAAAACTTATCATCACAATCGGTTATGAGAAAGAACCGGTTGTGATGATACCCACACCACAATCGATTCCCATCTAAAATTGATTGTGATGATGCTATTTTTAATGATAAATAATCGTTACTATGGTACTATGCCTCACATCACAATCACTACTATGCTAGCTATTTTAAATGATAAATATCTAAACTGCAGTAACATAAATATAAATTCTCAGTGTAATGTACAACTAAAGCTCTATTTAGAGCATGTAGCAAACTAAAGCTCTTTTTATCCGTTATTGGATCAGTCAGGAATTTGAGGGCATCGAGATTCAAGAATTGGTGTTTGTGAGTTTTACTGGATCTTGTTTTGGTTTTAATAGTGCTACTAGAACCAAAACGCTGTCCAAGCGCTAAGCTTGATCCAGAGATTCAATCCTGGATAATAGCAAATTAATTCCCGGCCCTTCACAGTTCACAATGTATATGTAAGACCCTTATTTTTGATAATTAATAACAAAAATGGATACCATGTGCATACAGTACTAGTCGCATGATCATTGGCTAGTACGCACAAATACAAATTGATATCACAGTCATACACAAACTTTATTATTATAGCGGAAGCAAAGTACATAATATTCTTACAATACCAAAAGTAAAGACATATCAGTGTAGACATATTTCTTGTAGTATGCCCTTAACCCAATATCAACGCAGGCAACTGACAAGGAGTACTCTAGTAAAGTTCATCGTTCATATTCCCGAATCCTGCGTCATAAAATGTATCGTCGGGGAAATCTGTTTCTTCACCTAAAAAATAACAACATAGGCAAGTTGAGTACTTACGTACTCGCAAGAGTTTTGCGAAACCTATTATATATGCAGGCCAATTCAAAGGAAAGGCTCATGGTTGCTTTGCGTAAGGCTAATTTGAAATGTAAATACAGAATAGTAGATTGCAAAACGGAATTTAAGTAAAAGCAATTTAATACTGAAGGTGATAAGATATAAGCATAAACAAATTTCAAGTACCTAGGTTTCATGACCATTTTCAAGAGCCAACTTCTACCACCACCTGGTAGAATCCAGTTTTATGAAAATAAAAACATCTAACTAGTACTAGCGCACCAAGATTCCCATAACCGCGGGAACGGCTTTTCGAAAAGTTTCACACTCTGCAAAGTTGTACAGCTTTACCTACAAATAATGATCAACTCCTTTTTGCCAGGCCAGTAACACACTTCCTTTGGTGTGTCGGCAAGGAGATCATAACATAACCGTTACATTGTTTAACCCTAACTTTGCACCAGCCCGGTAATGTTAAACCCGTACTATGGTGTAAGTGTTTGCAGAGTCACTGCACAATAATGATTAAGCATATCCATTGTATGACATTCACCGTTGTATCAGCAAATGTGACTCCCAACACCTCGGTGTGGGCGCCCCTCCGAGCAACCAGTCATGAAGAAGCTCGTACTACCCCAGCTTACCAATGTGCAAAGCTAGTTTTAAGCAACTTAATAGGTTAAGACTGTCCCATACCAGCACTTCTGGTTGTACGGTAATTCTTGGGTTTAACGAACACGTAGTTCGGTCCTTAATTCGATACGTGCAATAATCTCCCCTACACTACATACAAGTCCCTTGTACACCCGACTATTGCCAATAATTGTCCGCATCAAAATCATAGTTTTATTTTTCATTTTTGATCAAAATACCAACCATAAAGAAAGGTCATACCCATTAAATATCATATCCAATATTTTTAATCAGGTCAAAGTTTTTGTAAGACCCCCATTTTTTATAATTAATACCAAAAATGGATACCATGTGCAAACAGTATTAGTCCCATGATCAGTGGCTAGTACGCACAAATACAAATTGATATCACAGTCATACACAAACTTTATTATTACAGCGGAAGCAAAGTACATAGCATTTTTACAATACCAAAAGTAAAGACATATTAATGGAGACATATTTCTTGTAGTATGCCTTTAACCCATTATCCCCACAGGCAACTGACAAGGAGAACCCTAGTAAAATTCATCGTTCACATCCACGAATCCTGCGTCATAAAATGTATCGTCGGGAAAATCTGTTTCTTCACCTAAAAACATCAACATAGGCAAGTTTAGTACTTACGTACTCGCAAGACTTTTGCAAAACTTAATATATGCAAGCCAATTCAAGGAAAAGCTTATGGCTACTTTGCATAAAGCTACTTTGAAATGTAAATACAGAATAGTAGATTTGCAAAACGGAATTTAAGTAAAAACAGCTTAATACTAAAAGTAACAGAATGTAAGCATAAATATATCGCAGGTACCTGGGTATCATGACCACCTTCAAGAACCAATCTCTACCATCACACGGTAGAATCCAGATTTTGTGAAAATAGAAACAACTAACTAGTGCTGGCACACCAAGATTCCCATAACTGCGAGAACGGCTTTTCGAAAAGTTTGACACTCTGCAGAGTTGTACAGCTTTACCCACAAGTAATGATCAACCCCTTTTGCCAGGCCAGTAACACACTTCCTTTAGTGTGTCGGCTAGGAGATCATAACATAACTGTTACATTGTTTAATCCTAACTTTGCACCAGCCCGGTGACGTCAAACCCGTACTATGGTGTAAATGTTTACACAGTCACTGCACAATAATGATTAAGCATATCCATAGTATGGCATTCACCGTTGTATCAGCAAACGTGACTCCCAACACCTCGGTGTGGGCGCCCCTCCGAGCAACCAGTCACTGAAGAAGCTCGTACTACTCCCGCCTACCAATGTGCAAAGCTAGTTTTAAGCAACTTAATAGGTTAAGACTGTCCCATACCAGTACTTGTGGTTGTACGGTAGTTCTTGGGTTTAACGAACACGTAGTTCGGTCCTTAATCCGACACGGGCAATAATCTCCCCCTACACTACGTACAAGTCCCTTGTACACCCGGCTATTGCCAATAATTGCCCGTATCAAAATCATAGTTTTTATTTCCATTTTTGATCAAAATACCAACCATAAGATGGTCATACCCTTTGAAAGTCATATCCAACACTTTTAATCATATCCAAGTTTTATGTTTCTTTAAGCACGGCTAAGCATGTCACTAAATGTGAGTAACCCAGATTGACATCAATAATGTCTAAGCTACTCTAGGGTTATCAAGGTTCCCAATTTCATACTTATCAAGGAAGTTCTATAATACTACAAGTACAACTACCAATACCCAAAATAGCTGACTTTAATAAAAGTAAAGTATGCAGTAAAACATTTAATGAAAACATTTAGAAAACTGGGATCAATATGATCAAAGGGGGTGCTTGCCTTGTTGATTATGTGCGTAGTCAAATTCTTGTTCGTCGTCGACAACTCCGGACTCGTCGGGTTCTATACGTCGAATAATAATAACATGGCAATTCCAATAAAATGAAAGAATCAGATGTAAGAGCCAAATAAAAGCAACCGAATAAATCAAACTTAATTGTTGATTATTTATTTATAAGTTACATGAATATCTTCTGATTAGTTCCAGTAATAACATATCTTTCTTGGATTATTTTACCTTTATTTACTATTTCCAGAGACTACTCAATATGTTTTATTATTTTGGATTTTCAGTTTCTTTATTTTGAAATCATTTGATTTATTATCATTATTGGTCTACTTTCTCATCTTATGCAATACTTTAATTATTTTCCATGGTACACCCTAAATATTTTTGCATAATCAGGTTCCTAACAGATCATGGAGTCTAACTAGATTTGTTTCATTTAATTGAATTGCAAAAATTCTACACATGGCATATTTCAAATTATTTCTTTAAATTTAAATCTGAAATTCAAACAGAGTTAATTTTGAAATATTTTTGCATATTCTTAATCTACATGATTTTAGATGAATTTAGAAATTTATTTCATCTTATTTGGCCAAGTGATTCAGAAGTTATAGCTATTTGAATATCTAGGTTTTGAATAAATACAGAAAATCAGAAAACTTCCGAAAATGGAAAATACGCTTTCATTGTGAAAACGCGCTTTCCATTCTGGGCAGGGCCACGCCGAGATGCTGACAAGCAGGTCCCCTCTGTTAGCGAATCGGAGCAAACGCGCGTGACCGACACGTGGGCCCGTGGGTGCGTGCGACTGACAGCCAGGGCCCACATGGCGGTGACCCAAAGCAGGGCGCGGCGAAGCCGAGCTCGCCGGCGATGAAGGAGGGCCGGAACGGCGGAATCGGTTCCTCCTCTAGCACCAGCGGGCCAAGGCGCACACTTGGGTGGTGGCGCGGCGACCGAAGGTGGCCGGGAAAGGTGTCGCCACCGAGAGGGGCGGCGGCGGCCATGGTCAAACGGCGGCGACGCAACGCCAGCAGCGCTCAAGGCGCATTCTCCTTTCCACGAGCACCTGAGAGACTCAAGGATCCCATTTGGTCATTAACCTAGGAGTTGGGATGAGCAGGGTGAGCTCTCACCGTGCGCGGCGACGGTGGAAGGAAAAACACGGCAGGAGAGCTCGCCGGGGAAGAAGGACTTGGACCGGTGGTGGGAAATTGCTCCTGGCAGCGCAAGGGTGCTTCGGATGAAGTGATTTGGGGCGAAATGGTTTGTGGAGCTCAATTCGACGTTTCCCCCCTTTTCGGGTTTTGCCGGCGTCGGAGAAGAAGGAGTGAAAATGCGGTGGAGTGGCTTCTCAGGGAGTTGGCTGGATTGGCTACAACGTGAGGCGAAGTCTTTATATAGGCTCGAAGGCGGTCGGGACAGGATGGCGCGCGAAAGACCGAGGAGGTCGGCGCCGACGCGAGAGAGAGCAGAGAGAGGGAGAAGAGGGCGTGGCTGAGTCGCTGACAGGTGGGGGCCAGGTGGCTGCGGGAGCCGACATGCCTGGCTGGCTGACAAGCTGGCCCCACACGTCAGAGAGAGGAGCGAAGAACTTGGTTGAAGTCTCTGGACAACATGGGATTCTTACGGTGCTTTTGCCAATCAAACTGACTCGGAATTTTATAAAATTTTTACCTTAGTCGGAAAGGGAATTACCAGACTCATGTAAAGTTTTTACTATTTTAGGATATGTGTAGAAGTTTAATTAATTCTGACAATGCACTGTTACAGGTTTTTGCTGATTCTAATTTATATTTATTTGAGGGTTAAAATAAATTTATTATTTTATGAAAAAAAATTTATATGGTTTGTATTAATATTTTATACATTCTTTAAAATTCCCATGATTTTATATTTTATTTATTATAATTCTGACATTGCATTTTCCAGCTTTTCTGATTGACTGTTTTTGAATTTCTAAAATTACCAAATGAAGAGATAAATTCTTGATATTTTTACCAGGAATGGGTTAGGTTAATATGTCGGCATGGTTAAAATTTTAACCCTAGTTAAGGTAAGAAAAATCCTGAACGAATCTTATGGTTCAGATCTTTACTTATCTCCTCATGATTATTTTTATCTTTTAATTTATTTTATTGATTCCAGATCAGTGCAAGTGGTAAAAACAGGATTCTGGATGTAACCGATATTTTTATGAATTTTTACTGACTTTAGGTTTTTACCTTTTTACCTTTTTACTATTTGGATCTTTTGAATTTCTTTTAATAGGAAAAAGCCAAAAAGAATTCCTTTAATTCGAAAAAAATAAAGAAATCAGAAATCATTACAATAAATCATATGAACATTTTTAATATTGTATTTCTTATTTTATTGAATTTTCGGCTATTACAGTTTTATATTTCTTTAAGCATGGCTAAGCATGTCACTAGGTGTGAGTAACCCAAATTGACATTAAGTATTATCTATGTTATTCTAGGGTTAACAAGGTTCACAAATCCATACTTATCAAGGAAGTTCTATGTAACAACAGGTACACCTACCAATACCTATAATATAGCAGACTTTTAATAAAAGTAACGTGTGCAATAAAACATTTAATGAAAACATTTATAAAACTGGGATCAATATGATCAAAGGGGGTGCTTGCCTTGTTGATTATAGAGATCAACCTCCTGGTCGGCGATAGCTAGCTCGGGTTCGTCAATTTCTACACGTCGTTTGGCAATAACATAGCAATTCCAATAAAATGAAAGAATCATATGTAAGAGCCAAATAAAAGCAACTGCATAATTCAAACGTGATTGGGTATATGATTATATCATGTTGATTATTTATTTGTATGTTACATGAATATTTTCTGATTAGATTCCAGTAATAATGAATCTTATTTTCTTGATTTATTTACCTTTATTTACCATTTCCAAAGACTACTCCATATGTTTTATTATTTTGTATTTTCAGATTTTAAATTCTGCAATTATCTGGATTATCATTATTGGACTACTTTCTCACCCTATGCAATACTTTAAATGTTTTCCATGGTACACCCTAAGTATTTTTGCATAATCAGGTTCATAACAGAGCATGGAGTCTAAAAACATTTGTTTCATTTAATTTGGAACTGAATTGTAGCAATTCTATACTTGGCATATTTCAAATTCTTTCTTTAAATTTGAATCTGAAATTCAAACAGAGTTCATTCCACAATATTTTTACATATTTCGAATCTACATGATTTTAGATGAATTTAGAAATTTATTTCATAAAATTTGGACAGTTAGTTCAAAAGATATTCAAGTTTGAATGTGTTCGGTTTTGATAATTCTGAAAATTAGAAAATTTGTTAAAAACGGAAAGTACGCTTTTGCACTGGAAACCCGCTTTCCTTTCTCATTGCGCGCTGCATCGAGGCAATCAAGGGCCGGGCCGATGTGGCGCGAGAAGCTTGCGACGGCGGCGGCCGACGTGGTGGGACCGCTACGACCGAATGACGCGCGAGGCTGACGACTGGGGCCCGCATGGCAGAGGCTTACTCTACGCGTCTGAATGACAAAGGGGACCCACCCGTCAGTCACCCAAAATAGGGAAAAAGATTATGGCTTCGCGGCATGAAGCGGTGGCCGGAGAAGTGGAATGGGTTCCACTTTCACGCTCAGCGTGCTTGCGCGCACCTAGGGGCGGTGTCTCTTCGGCTGGAGGTGGCCGGAGTTGGCCTGCCACCGTGAGGGAGGGCGGCGAACTCGGTCGGCGGCGCACCAGCGAAACTACGGCTTCCCAAGGTGGAAGATCACCACGGTGTGCACCAGGGAGCCACCAGGGTTCGATTTTTACCTTTCATTCAGAGAATTAGGCATCGGGGAGGTGTTCTCACCGTGCGGCTGCGGCGGCGGCGGAAGGAGTTTGGTGCGAGGGCTCGTCGGGGAAGAAGACCAAAAATTGGGGTTGCGGGAAGCTTCAGGATGATAAGAGAGTGCTTCGAGCGAAGTGGTTCGAAGGGTGGCGCGGAGGAGAATGAGTTTGGGCAATTTCCCCCTTTTCGGGTGTTCGTCGGAGCTAGGGAAGAAAGGTGGAGTCTAGCAGCGATGAGGTGGTTTGGTGAGGTTGTGCGGGTTCCAGGAGTGTGCGTAAATGCCAGAGATGGTTTTGCGACACTTAAATAGATGGCAAAGTCGGCGAGAACAGGATTTGAACGGGGAGGAAAAGCGGCGGCTCGGGCGAGCTTTCTCGGACGTGTTCTAGTGCAAAAGAGAGCACACTGACCGAGGTAAGAGCGGCGTGGCAGAGACGACCGGCCTCGGTTGGCGAATTGCGGCGGGGAAGCGACAAAACGGAAAGGCGGCGGGGCTCTGTGCGAGAGAACGGAGAGAAGCGCGAGACAACGGGAGAGATAGAGCTGACGGGTGGGGCCAACCTGTCAGCGAGAGATGGGGAAGTCGGCAGAGGGGACAGCTGTCTTCACGGGCCCACAAGTCAGCGAGACACTGGGTTAAAACTTAGGAAATCTCTGGATAGCTTAGGGGTAAAACCGATGTTTGGGTTAAAATATAAGCTTAAGATTTTATGAAAATTTTTACAGATGTCGGCAAGGGATATATAAGGGTCTAGTAAAATTTTCAAACAAAACAGATGAGTAAAATATTATTAAAAATCTGACAATGCACTGTTAAAGATTTTGACTAATTCTGATTTTTATTTAATTAAGTGTTAAAATCAGTTTATTATTTTATGAAACTTTTTTAAAGGGTTTATATTAATATTATATACCTTGTATAAAATATTCATGATTTTATATTTGATATTTTATTCATGAAAATTCTGACATTACACTTTCCAGCTTTTCTGATTGTCTGATTTTGAATTTCTAAAATTACCAAATGCGGAGATAAATTCTTGATATTTTTACCAGGGATGGGTAGGGTTAATATGTCAGCATGGTTAAAATTTTAACCCTAGTTAATTAAGATAAATTCTGAAAAAATCTTATGGGTTCAGATTGTGGTTATCTTCTCATGATTACTTTGTCTTTTTAATTTATTTTATTAATTCTAGATCAGTGAAAGTGGCACAAACAGGATCCTGGGTGTTTCTAGGATTTATCTGAGATTTTTATGAATTTTACTGACTTTACATTTTTACCTTTTTACCTTTTACTATTTTATTATATAGATCATTTGGATTTCTTTTAGTAGGAAAAAGCCAAAAAGAACTTCTTTAATTCAGAAAAATCAGAAAACAAAACAATAAATCATATGAATATTTTTGATATTGTATTTCTTATTTTATTGAATTTTGGGCTGTTACAAATCTACCCCCCTTAAAAAAATCTCGTCCTCGAGATTTGGCGAGGTTTAAAAGAAATCAGGAAACTCTTTACGGAGATGATCTTCACGTTCCCAAGTAGCTTCGTCTTCTGTATGATTACTCCATTAGACTTTCAACTTCTTGTGAGTCTTGTTTCTTGTTTGTTGTTCCGCTTCTTCCAGAATGCGAATTGGATGTTCTCGATATGAAAGATCTGGTTGAAGATCGATGTTCTCCAGGTTGGTAAGATCAGAGGGAACATGAAGACACTTCTTGAGTTGAGATACGTGGAAGACATTATGAACTTCCGATAGTTGAGGTGGCAGTTCCAATTTATATGCCATCTCACCCATCTTCTCAAGGATTCGGAAAGGTCCAATGTATCGTGGGGCTAACTTTCCACGAACATGGAAACGACGAACTCCACGGAGGGGTGAGACTTTCAGGTAGACATGATTGCCTATTTCAAAACTGAGTTCACGTCGACGGTTGTCGGCATAACTCTTTTGGCGAGATTGCGCTTCTTTTAGACGGCTTCTGATCACGTCTACTTACTCTTGCGCTTCTTGAATAAGATCTGGACCAAAGAATTTTCTTTCTCCAACTTCGGACCAAAAGAGAGGAGTTCGGCACTTTCTTCCATACAATGCTTCAAATGGGGACATCTGAAGACTGGACTGAAAACTGTTGTTGTAAGAAAATTCAGCGAATGCTAAACTTTTCTCCCAATTAGAGCCATAGGATAACACACAGGCCCTCAACAAGTCTTCCAGAATTTGATTTGTCCTTTCAGTTTGCCCATCTGTTTGGGGGTGATAAGATGTACTGAAATTCAGCTTAGTCCCTAGGAGACCGTGCAAACTTTCCCAGAAACGAGAGGTAAATTGAGATCCTCGATCTGAAACAATGGTTTTTGGAACACCATGCAAACGCACAATGTTATTCAGATAGAGTTCTGCAAGCTCATCTCCTCGGTTAGTGACTTTCACTGGAATGAAATGCGCCACTTTGGTTAGCCGATCGACAATGACCCATATAGAATCATGACTTTTTCTAGTCTTTGGCAGACCAGTGATGAAATCCATGCTGATGTCATCCCACTTCTACTCTGGAATCTTCAAAGGTTGCAAAAGTCCAGCAGAACGTTGATGCTCGGCTTTGACACGCTGACATACATCACAGATTGCAGCATATGCAGCAATATCCTTTTTCATACCGGGCCACCAATATTCCCGTCGGAGATCTTGATACATTTTCGTACTTCCAGGATGGATTGAGAGAGGTGATTCATGAGCTTCTTTAAGGATTAAATCTTTAAGCTCAGAATCATTGGGGACATAGATTTGGTTCTTGAACGTAAGCACTTCTTCTGAATCTTCATGGAATTCGGATTCGGTTCCTTTCTTCAACTCTTCACGAATTTTGATGATGGATTCATCTTTGAGTTGAGCGGCTTTAATTTGGGATTTTAAGGTTGGTTGCACTTCGAGTGCGGCCAAAAATCCTTTTTCAACGATTCCCAAATTAAGCTTTTGGAATTCTTTTATGAGGTCTGATTGGCTGGTATGATAGGAAACGGAAAGACAATGAAGTTTTCTACTGAGAGCGTCGGCTACGACATTAGCTTTACCAGGATAGTATTGAATATTAAGGTCGTAGTCTTTTATCAACTCCAGCCATCTTCGTTGTCTTAGATTCAAATCAAGCTGGGTAAAGAAATATTTCAAACTCTTATGATCTGTAAAAATATTGCATCAATTACCAATAAGGTAATGACGCCAAATTTTAAGTGCGTGCACTACGGCAGCTAATTCCAAATCATGAGTTGGATAATTAAGCTCATGGGGTTGTAACTGACGAGAGGCATAAGCTACAACTTTACCTTCTTGCATCAGAACGCACCCTAATCCACTTCGAGATGCATCGCAAAAGACATCAAAGTTCTTACGAACATCAGGTAACACTAGCACTGGGGCTGTTGTTAACCTTTTCTAAAGCTCCTGAAAACTTTCTTCACATTTAGGTGTCCATTCGAACTTCTTTTCTTTCTTTAAGAGCTGAGTCAAGGGTCGGGCTATTTTGGAAAAATTCTCAATGAAACGGCGATAATATCCTGCTAAGCCGAGAAAACTTCGAACTTTGGGTACAGATTGAGGGGATTCCCAATCCATTATTGCTTTGATTTTACTGGGATCGACAGATATGCCTCCATTGGACAGGATGTGCCCGAGAAAAGCAACTTCTTTTAGCCAAAATTCGCATTTCTCGAATTTGGCATAATGTTTATGATCGTGAAGTTTCTCGAGTACCATACGCAAATGTTGCGCATAATCTTTTTTAGTTTTGGAATAAATAAGGATGTCGTTGATGAAAACCACAACGAACTTATCTAAATACTCCATGAATACCTTATTCATGAGGGTCATGAAACTGGCAGGAGCATTAGTAAGTCCGAAAGACATTACGGTGTACTCATACAACCTGTAACGCGTGGTGAAAGCAGTTTTTGGAATATCTTCGAATCTGATTTTCAATTGATAGTACCCATGTCTCAAATCAATTTTTGAAAAGACTTGAGCACCAGTCAATTGATCAAACAGATCGTCGATACGAGGAAGAGGATATTTATTTTTGATTGTAACATCATTTAAAGCTCGATAATCTACACACATGTGTGTACCATCGTCCTTTTTGGGAACAAAAAGAACCGGACTACCCCACGGACAAGAACTAGGTCGAATAAATCCTTTCTTTAATTGCTCATTGATTTGCTTCTTTAATTCGACTAAGTCATGAGGGGGCATGCGATAGGGGCATTTAGAAATAGGAGTTGTTCCGGGAACAAGATTGATAACAAATTCCATGTCTCTATCTGGTGGTAGACCAGGCAACTCATTTGGAAATACATCAGGATATTCAGAGACTATAGGAATTTGGCTAAGTTCTTTTATTTTGGCTGAACAGAGGAAGGATTGGGATTTTTTAGAATTTTGGATGGAAGAAAAATTTACTGGGACACCTTCAGAGTTAACAAGAGAGATAGACCGATTAGCATAGTCTATACATTCTTTATATTTGGATAGCCAGTCCATGCCAAGGATTAAATCTAAACCAGGTGTTTCTATGAGGATAAGATCAGCGTGAAGTAATATTCCATTTATTTCAATACTGACACTTGGACAAATTTCTGTTGATTTCATGGTTGATCCAAGGGAATAGATTAACATTTTGGTGGAGAGTAGATCAGATTTGATATTGTTTAGATCAACAAACTTTTTTGAAATGAAAGAATGGGATGCTCCGGAATCAAACAATACCAAGGTAGATACTGAATGAACAGGAACATACCCAACACGACATCAGCGGCGTCGTTGGCTTCTTCGGCGGTCACATGGTGCAAACGATCGCTACTTGAGTTCCGATTTGCAGCTGATACTGGTCTAACTGCTTGAGATCCTCCAGCTCCTTGCGGTCTTCCTGGGGGACGCTGAACACCTTGAGCCGGCTGACGGCTTGGAACTTGAGTCTTCTTTGGACATGCATTACCGAAATGTCCACGCTCATTGCACCGATAGCATGTGACATCCGCTGCTTGATTTTGAATTCCAGCAGGTCTCCTTTTAGAAGTGCCAGCCTGCCTAGCAGGAGGCTGCTGAGGTCGAGGAATTTGACCCTACCGTCTTTGCTGCTGAAATGGAGCAGACGGTCGCACATTGATCGGTTGACCAATGCGTGGCCTTGAAGGACTTGCACTAGCAGACTTGCGAGCCATCCATTTTCTCTTTAGATTTTCCATAATATTTCTGGTACTGTGTTTAGCTATAATGGCTTTATCAACCAGTATCTGAAAATCATGGAAATCATGAATAGCCAGAATATGTTTAACCTCATCATTCAGATTATCTCTGAAGCGTTCAATTCTCCTCTCTTCAGGTGTAACTTCTGAGGTCGCATATCGAGCCAGATAATTGAAACGGTGAAGATATTCCATCACAGACATATTTCCCTATCGTAAGTCTAGGAATTCCCGTTTCTTGAGATTAACCAGGCTAGAAGGAATATGAGTCCTTCGAAAGGCTTCCTTGAAAGATTCCCAAGCAATTTGCTGACCTTCAGGTTGAATAGCCTGGTAATTCTCCCACCAAGAAGCAGCTGCACCTTGTAACTGGTACGAAGCGTAAAGAACTTTCTCATGGTCACTGCATTGCGCAATGGCCAGCTTACTTTCGACTGATCGTAACCAGTCGTCTGCTTCCAAGGGGTCGACAGCAGATGATAAAGTCGGGGGTCGAGTTTTTTTTAAAAAAAACTCTCCCAACTTGGATTGACGAGGAGCTTCGACATTTCTGGCTCCGGTATCCACGGCACCGAGATTGGTCATATTCTTCACCAATTGTTGAAGAAGAAGGGTATTCGTCTGACGTACTTGCTCAATCATCGCCAAGACTTGAGCCATCATAGGCGGTCCCGGCAAATGCTCTTCTGGAACTTCATCTTGGACTTGTGGAGGCGGAAAATCTCGTCGACTTGGTCGTCGCGATGAAGAACCTCTAGCTGCCATCAGATGGACTGGATTGGGCTGGGCCGAAGTGGCCGAAGTCACTCGCTGCGGGTGAGTTTCTGGGGTTTCCTCACTCCCCAAAATCTCATTCAAAGATCTAGTAGTAGGCATCTAGAACGGCATAAAGAAAGTGATAGGTAAGATTTTATTCATTTGATTTCTAATGGTTGCCTCATTATTATTATTCATAAGTTATTATTATCAAGGATCACAACATCGTAAAAATATTAACAGAAATGTTAAATATTCACGAGTAGGAGGCATAAGCACACAATAAAATACACAACCAAAAACTTTTATTTCAACTCATAATATGTACAAGCAAAGGCATAACCACTAACATCTACAACTAACATCTAGCTTGCGCGGTTTAGAAGGGAAAATAACCAAAAGTTATTTCTTATTTTCTAACTACGACTCACTCGACTGACTCCATATCAACACTACCTACTGAGGACCTATAGGTAGAACTCTCCGCGTCTGAGGAAGGAAAAGTCCCTCGACGATGGTACACCTGCAGTCTCTGGGGACGACGCAAAGCAAAACTGCTAGGGTCTACATGAATCCTAGGTAAACGAGGACGACTCCCTATAACTGACATCCGTGCCTGGCAATGCCTCGGCAGTGCTCGGGTATTATCCACGGGCACTCACGGCGCTTGCCTCAACACGGAACACGGCACTAGACCTCTAGCGAGACAAGGAGCAATAGCATCTTCTAAGTATGCTATTCTACGCCTAGCTTCCCTATACTCAGAAACTACTTGCCGACAGTACTGATCCGATGCGTTAATGAATTCCACTAAGTTTCTTAGAGTGGTATTTGATAACCCAGTGGAATCCATATAACAATTTTCCCCACCAAGTGGCCGAGAAGGAATTCTTCTATATGCAACTGCCAGTTCAGGTAGTGCATGGTGTAGCCTAACAATTGTGATATAGGCCGCTTCGTTCATGGCCATCGTGATGGAAGAACCAGGGCCCTCAAATGATCTATCCCCTTTGCCATACTCGACTCTAGCAGGGATATCTGCCCTTGCTATATACTCCACAGATACTGAACTAACAGGGGCATGAAATACTATATATCTAGGATTCTCAGAAAAATGGGCAAATTCCAGCAGACGAGCAAGAAATCCCATCATGCCAGAATTCTCCCTCTGAGTAGACATATAGCATGGAGCATAGCCACCCATCTGCACATTCAACAAGGAATTAGTATTCCTGATTAAATGTAAGACAATAAGGAAATATTAAAGGAAAAGATTCTAGCAGAAATTTTTAACACAGAAAAGAGTTAATAATAAGTATATTTGGCACAACCAAGGGATTATACTTAAAGAATAAATTGGTAAGATGTCCTAATTCATCATTTTAGTTTTGGAATCCTAACTTCAAATTTTAAGTTCATTTACGCCCAAGCTACCTAGGGTTTCCTACAGCCAGCATGGCTCTGATACCAACTTGTAAGGCCCCCATTTTTGATAATTAATACCACAAATGGATACCATGTGCATACAGTACTAGTCCCATGATCAGTGGCTAGTACGCACAAATACAAATTGATATCACAGTCATACACAAACTTTATTATTACAGCGCAAGCAAAGTACATAATATTCTTACAATACCAAAAGTAAAGATATATCAGTGGAGACATATTTCTTGAAGTATGCCTTTAACCCAATATCCCTGCAGGCAACTGACAAGGAGTACCCTAGTAAAATTCATCGTTCATATCCCCGAATCCTACGTCATAAAATGTATCGTCGGGGAAATCTGTTTCTTCACCTAAAAAATATCAACATAGGCAAGTTTAGTACTTACGTACTCGCAAGACTTTTGTGAAACCTATTATACATGCAGGCCAATTCAAAGGAAAGGCTCATGGTTGCTTTGCATAAAACTAATTTGAAATGTAAATACAGAATAGTAGATTGCAAAACGGAATTTAAGTAAAAGCAATTTAATACTAATGGTGATAAGATATAAGCATAAACAAATTTCAAGTACCTGGGTTTCATGACCATTTTCAAGAGCCAACTTCTACCACCACCTGGTAGAATCCAGTTTTATGAAAATAAAAACAACTAACTAGTGCTAGCGCACCAAGATTCCCATAACCGCGGGAACGGCTTTTCAAAAAGTTTCACACTCTACAGAGTTGTACAGTTTTACCCACAAGTAATGATCAACCCCTTTTTGCCAGGCCAGTAACACACTTCCTTTGGTGTGTCGGCTAGGAGATCATAACATAATCGTTACATTGTTTAACCCTAACTTTGCACCAGCCCGGTGATGTTAAACCCGTACTATGGTGTAAATGTTTGCACAGTCACTTCACAATAATGATTAAGCATATCCATTATATGGCATTCACCGTTGTATCAGCAAACGTGACTCCCAACACCTCGGTGTGGCGCCCCGAGCAACCAACATCAAGAAGCTCATACTACTGACCTACCAATGTGCAAAGCTAGTTTTAAGCAACTTAATAGGTTAAGACTGTCCCATACCAGCACTTGTGGTTGTACGGTAATTCTTGGGTTTAACGAACACGTAGTTCGGTCCGTAATTCGATACGGGCAATAATCTTCCCCTACACTACGTACAAGTCCCTTGTACACCCGGCTATTGCCAATAATTGCCCGCATCAAAATCATAGTTTTATTTTTCATTTTTGATCAAAATACCAACCATAAAGAAAGGTCATACCCATTAAATATCATGTCCAACATTTTTAATCAGGTCAAAGTTTTATATTTCATTAAGCATGGCTAAGCATGTCACTAGGTGTGAGTAACCCAAATTGACATTAAGTATTATCTATGTTATTCTAGGGTTAACAAGGTTCACAAATCCATACTTATCAAGGAATTTCTATGTAACAACAGGTACACCTACCAATACCCATAATATAGCAGACTTTTAATAAAAGTAACGTATGCAATAAAATATTTAATGAAAACATTTATAAAACTGGGATCAATATGATCAAAGGGGGGGATTGCCTTGTTGATTATCGAGATCAACCTCCTGGTCGTCGATAGCTAGCTCGGGTTCGTCAATTTCTACACGTCGTTTGGCAATAACATAGCAATTCCAATAAAATGAAAGAATTAGATGTAAGAGCCAAATAAAAGCAACTGCATAATTCAAACGTGATTGGGTATATGATTATATCATGTTGATTATTTATTTATATGTTACATGAATATTTTCTGATTAGATTCCAGTAATAATGAATCTTATTTTCTTGAATTATTTACCTTTATTTACCATTTCCAGAGACTACTCCATATGTTTTATTATTTTGTATTTTCAGATTTTAAATTCAACAATTATCTGGATTATTATTATTGGACTACTTTCTCACCCTATGCAATACTTTAAATATTTTCCATGGTACACCCTAAGTATTTTTGCATAATCAGGTTCATAACAGAGCATGGAGTCTAAAAAAATTTGTTTCATTTAATTTGGAACTGAATTGTAACAATTCTATACTTGGCATATTTCAAATTCTTTCTTTAAATTTGAATCTGAAATTCAAACAGAGTTCATTCCACAATATTTTTGCATATTCTGAATCTACATGATTTTAGAAGAATTTACAAATTTATTTCATAAAATTTGGACAGTTAGTTCAAAAGATATTCAAGTTTGAATGTGTTCGGTTTTGATAATTCTGAAAATTAGAAAATTTGTTAAAAACGGAAAGTACGCTTTTGCACTGGAAACCCGCTTTCCTTTCTCGGGCTGCGCCGGACCGAGGCACTGACGGGCCGGGCCCAGTGGCAGCGAGACGCTTGCGCGCGGTGCGGCTGACGCGTGGGACCGCGCTGACCGAACGACGCGCGAGGCTGACGACTGGGGCCCGCATGGCAGAGGCTTACTCTACGCGTCTGAATGACAAAGGGGACCCACTCGTCAGTCACCCGAAATAGGGAAGAAGATTGCGAAGCTCGTCGGCGGCGAGCGGTGGCCGGAGAAGTGGAATGGGTTCCACTTTCACGCTCAGCGTGCTTGCGCGCACCTAGGGGCGGTGTCTCTTCGGCCGGAGGTGGCCGGAGTTGGCCTACCACCGTGAGGGGGGTGGCAGCGAACTCGGTCGGCGGCGCACCAGCGAAACTACGGCTTCCCAAGGTGGAAGATCACCACGGTGAGCGTCAGTGAGCCACCAGGGTTCGATTTTTACCTTTCATTCAGAGAATTAGGCATCGGGGAGGTGTTCTCACCATGCGGCTGCGGCGGCGGTGGAAGGAGTTTGGCGCGAGGGCTCGTCGGGGAAGAAGACCAAAAATTGGGGTTGTGGGAAGCTTCAGGATGATAAGAGAGTGCTTCGGGCGAAGTGGTTCGAAGGGTGGCGAGAACAGGATTTGAACGGGGAGGAAAAGCGGCGGCTCGAGCGAGCTTTCTCTGACGTGTTCTAGTGCATGAGAGAGCACACTAACCGAGGTAAGAGCGGCGTGGCAAAGACGACGTGCAGGCGGCCTCGGTTGGCGAGTTGCGACGGGGAAGCGACAAAACGGAAAGGTGGCGGGGCTCTGTGCGAGAGAACGGAGAGAAGCGCGAGAGAACAGGAGAGATAGAGCTGACGGGTGGGGCTAACCTGTTAGCGAGATATGGGGAAGTCGGCAGAGGGGACAGCTATCTTCGCGGGCCCACAAGTCAGCGAGACACTGGGTTAAAACTCAGGAAATCTCTGGACAGCTCAGGGGTAAAACCGATGTTTGGGTTAAAAGATACGCTTCAGATTTTATGAAAATCGTTATAGAGGTAGGAAAGGAAAATACAAGGGTATGTTAAAATTTTCAAAGAAAAAATATGATTAAAAATATTATTAAAAATCTGACAACGCACTGTTAAAGATTTTGACTGATTCTGATTTTTATTTAATTGAGGGTTAAAATTAGTTTATTATTTTATGAAACTTTTTGAAAAGGTTTATATTAATATTATATACCTTTTATAAAATGTTCATGATTTTATATTTGATATTTTATTTTTTGAAAATTCTGACATTACAGTTTCCAGCTTTTCTGATTGTCTGATTTTGAATTTCTAAAATTACCAAATGGAGAGATAAATTCTTGATATTTTTACCAGGGATGGTTAGGGTTAATATGTCGGCATGGTTAAAATTGTAACCCTAGTTAAGGTAAGATAAATTCTGAAGAAATCTTATGGGCTCAGATTGTGGTTATCTTCTCATGATTACTTTGTCTTTTTAATTTATTTTATTAATTCCAGATCATCGCAAGTGGCACAAACAAGATCCTAGGTGAATCTAGGATTTATCTGAGATTTTTATGAATTTTACTGACTTTAGATTTTTACCTTTTTACCTTTTACCATTTTACTATATAGATCATTTGGATTTCTTTTAATAGGAAAAAGCCAAAAAGAACTTCTTTAATTCAGAAAAATCAAAAAACATAACAATAAATCATATGAATATTTTTGATATTGTATTTCTTATTTTATTGAATTTTGGGCTGTTACAGTATAGATGCATGTGCATTTTACAAGCCATAAAGATGGTGTTCAAGCATATGAATCTATTCAGGAGACTTGCAGGCTGGAGTAGCTAGTAGCGATCACAATTTACTGCTGCCTTCCTTCCTAGGTTATTACTTGCTGTTCTTAGCCATTGTGCCAGCAACATTTAGGGCCAGCTCTACCTTGGTCCAGAGGAAATATTTCTGGCTCCAGAATTGTGTATAGCATTCATGATGGTATCCAAGATTGAATTAAGGAATCAAAGAGGCTAGCTAGTGTGCGGGCATTAGAGTGGATAGCAGAAATTAGATCCAGCCGTTGATTTGTTAAGGGTATTTTTATCACTCTACTATCAGAGAAAGTATAAACTGTAGTACCATAAAAAAGCTCTTGTTTAAATTATACTACCTGTTTATGCACCAAGTTCCCCAAACTGTTGCATGGATGCTGCTTAATTGATACTAGTAGGGTGCCCATGCGTTGCAACGGAGTAATAAAAGAGGATAATACATGCCATCAAACGTGATCCTAAATTGCAGAATTCGGTAAGCTACCAAACCAAGTGCTTATAAAAATTATCTGCAGCCTAAACTCATGATTTAATTTCCAAAAATATATGTGCACTGTATTCCGAAATAACATTCATGATAATTTATAGACCTCTTATTTTACACAAGGTTGAGAAAGGTGAGAGTAACTAATAACTACATTAGAATCCGGGGAATAGAATGTATGAACTAAGGAGTGGTAGAACTACAAATATCCTCTACGAGTGATGCTAGAATGCAGATACCTGTGGCTTCCTAGTCTACCTAGTCCAAGGAAACAAAAATACAGGATATGAATATGTCAGTTTACTCACGATTTTCAATCTCCAAATTTCCACCATTCAGGTTCATACCATTGTTGGCCCCTAAAATTAAAGTTGGCGTCAGAATTGCTTTAATGATTGATTAACAAAGGGGGCAAAGCAATCCAAAATTCAAGATGCAATATTATCCCTCAATATAACATTGAAGCAATGCAATTAATAGTGTACGACGCACATATCTTCTCAAGTTCATGGAACGGTACCAACTTAGGTATTAGCTATTCCTCGAAATCATAAGTTTATTAATGAAACTGAACTCAAAATCTTGTCACAATAACATAGCTCTTGAATATGATAAAATGCTTCAGGTGCTCAATGCACTCCACTACATGTCCAAAACTCAGGAAGGAAGTCAACATGTAAGAATCACTGCTTTTAACCCCCAAAAGTAGAAGCTACTTCCAATTATAAATGGATGGTCTAGTTGGAGTTTAAGAGATGCCAAATTTGTTGTCCAAATAATAAACACCTAATGATGATAGGAAGGAAAGCACGTACTCTTCACGTACGACCCCTCCTGATTTCATGCAACCCATGTACAGTCCTTGGTTACCTCGATGGCCTTCAAGCATCTCAATCAACCCAGCTAATGGACAATTGCAAGGATTGAAATTATAATTTTCCCATCTCCTCTGTAAGCAATGTACAATGAATAATGTGACGACCCCCATTTTTACATACATGCAAAAAACGAAATCTAATGTGCATTCCGTACTAGTCCCATGATCAGTAGCTAGTACGCACATACACACCACTTGGAATCACAACCATACAACGCATTATTAAGCGGAAGCTATTATACAAAGGAGATCTTACAACTCAGAGCATATAGCAGCAAAAGAAGCAAAGTCTTGTAGTGTGCCCATCCAAAACCCGTGGGCAACTGACAAGGCATAATCCCTAGAAAGATCACGATGCAGAAAAATCCCGCAACCTGCGACGAAAGAAATCCTCGAAGCTTCGGTAACTTATCCACCTAAAAACAACATATAAGCAAGGGTGAGTACTTTCGTACTCCTCAAGACTTGAGCAAAACCTATAATATATGCAGGCCATTTCAAAGGGGGCTACTACAGTTAATTTGCAGAAAATAGAATTGATAGTGCAAAATCAAGTTATTTGTAAAAGAAATTTGTAAGAGCAAGTTGACTGATATGAAATAAGTAAAGCATAAGTAATACTCACAACACTTCGTGAATATCGAATAATCCAGAAATGGAATCCAACAATATCGACCCTTTGACATAAAGCAACAGCTGCTAAAACAAGCTCAAACCAAAACCCATTTTAGAAAAAACAAAACATTTAACTAGTGCAAGTTCACCAAGTTTCCCATGACCGAGGGGACGGCTAATCGATTAGATTTACACTCTGTAGAGATGTACAACTTTACCCACAAGTCATGACCTTTTCTTTTTGCCGCATGTTTCACGCACCTTTGGCGTGTGGCAAGAATATTCATGGCGAAAACCATTACATTATCTAAGTTAACTTTGCACTAGCCCAGACGTTGAGCCCTCGTCATAGAAACAGAAACACACACCAAAGACGAGGATCTATTCACATCACACCCAACACCACGTTTCTGTTCATGGCAAGACGTACACCGTTGCATTGGTATGTAGAAACCCCTACAAACAGACCTGGAAAGGAATGCCTGTACAATCTCCCACCTTCCATAAATGCAAAGTTAAACTAGATAACTTAATCGGTTTAAGGTTGCCCCATCCCAACACTTGTGGTTGTACAGATTATCTTGGATCATACAACACTATGTTCGGTCCTTAATCCGACACGGGCGATACTCCACCCTACACTACGTGCAAATTCCGCTGCACCTCCGGCTATTGCCAATAATCGCCCGCATCAAAATCATAGTTTTATTTTGGGTTTTTAATCAAAATACCAATAACCAACAGCTTCATTTCCAACATTTTCCATTTCTCAAGAAACAATTTTTGATGTGATCATCATTCTCATTTGTGCTAAAAGCATGGATAAAAGTAGCCGCATATACCCATGATAACATTAAATAATGTCTAAACTTAATCTATGGTTATCAAGGTTCACATATTCATACTTATCAAGGAAGTTTCATGAGACAACAGGTATAACTACCAGTGCCACAAAATAGAAATTTACAGAAAGTAAACGCATGCATGAAACATTTTAATAAACACAATGCAAATTAAATACTGGGATCAAGATGATCAAAAGGGGTGCTTGCCTTGCTTATTTATTGCTTACAACGAAGACGCGGATGCAGATGACGGAGGTAGAGATGTCGGATTCTACACGTCGACCAATCGAAAAATATAGCAAATAATAAACTTCAATAAGGGCAAAAGGAAAACAGACAGAAAATCAAATAAAGACTTACTGCAGCAAACAAGAATATATTAGGGTTTGGATTAAAGATTTTAAGACCCCAAGATATAGATAATTACACCATCACATAAATAATGACTTTTATGGAGAACAAACACGGTTTCTCTTAAAGATTATCTATTCTAGAATTACGAATTCAAAAGAATAAAATTATAAATTCTTGCATTTATAACTTCGAATTATAGATTCTAAAATTATTTATATTAAAAGAATTAAAACACTAGTTAAAGGTTACGCAAAAAGCACTTAGCCTTAAGCGATTTTGCATAAAAAGGATCTTGATTAAGTTAGATCTGTTAAGCTAGGTTACTGGATTTATTCACGGTTTTTAAGTAGGTTCTGGCGATACAAATATATTAACTATAAACTTCTTCAATATTACAAAGTTCACTTATTCATATTATAAGGTTCATTAAACATAATATTTAGGGTTATTTAACTAACATGATTTATATGGAAAGCATGATGAAATATGGTTATTTCTTCGGAATTGGATAGCATATACTTTGAAGAACATATCTAAGTTGATTTCATACATTTTAGTGTTTAGACGAGACGTCAAATTCATTGTTGAAAAAGCTTATATGATATTAAAGGTTACGACAACCATAATTTTTAAGGGTATTCAACTAGCAGGATTTAGTTGAAAAGCAAGTTGTAAATAAAATATTTTTCCAAAATATGATATTACATATCCTAAATATCATTTCTAAACGGATCTTCATAATTTTTGCACTTAGACAAGGTATTCTACGGGTTGAGGAAAAAGCTTGAGTGTTTCCATTACTACACGACAAAAGTTCAGTTTTTGGTATAAGATTGCAACTACACCCTATAAGATAATCTATCCATTTTTTAGGTATTAACAGGGTATGACACTAACAATGTTTTAAAGTTGAATTTGCGATGATTGGCTTTTATCCAAGATGTTTTTCCATATAAGAGATTATTAGGGTCTAACACGATCTTATTTCAACCTTGCACAAACATAAGATATTTTTGTATAAACAGCAAGAGTATTATTTTTTGGGCTATGAGGGACTGGTTTTGCCAAATTGATGTTCATTTGCGAAAGTTATAACTATACAAGTATTAATACGTCGATTATTAAACATTTACTGTTTTCTATTGTAAACCTTAAACATTTTTACACATTTGGGATCCTTGTAACGCCAGAGGTATAACAAAACTGTTTTGGTGATTATTTGAATTCATTTGATCCATATTTTAACTGTTTGACTTTCTATGCATATGTATGTACATTTGTACTTAGGTTATTTCATATTTTTCAAGATAGTTCAATTCAAGTTCACTTCTTAATTATTTTGGCAATTTCAGGTATTCTACTGCCATACTAGTATTTGGAAATAAATTTCACTTATTTCATTTTTCTTTCATACAAGTTATGTATATTTAAATTTCTAGTGTATTGAATGCCATCTTAAATAAAAAGTTGTTCAAACATGAATGAAATTTGGATATTTTATATATTTGAACTTCTGGAAGCATAAGGATTCTATTAAAATTGGATTCCTTGAATTACAAGTTTGTTTGCAGAATTTTATTTATTGTACATCTTTTAGCCCTTTTATTCAAATTTGAATTTCATATTCACCCAATGTTCATTTTCATAATATCATTGCATATTATGAAATTACTTGATTTTACATGAATATAGAAATTTATTTCACCCAATTTGGAGTTATAATGCAAAATCTACAAGCAATTGAATTATCTCGGTTATTGAAAATACTGGAAAAATGAAAATACGCTTTCACAGAATCGGAAGCGCCTTTTACCGGTTGGATTGATTTCAGTTGCGTCACTGACAGGATGGGCCCACAGCGCAGAGAGAGAACAGAGGCCCTTGGTTTCCGGCTTGCCGGCGACGAATCGTCTTCGGGCCGACGGAATGGGTGGCACCTAAAGCCTCAGTGGGTCATGGCGCACCTAATGGTGGTACTCATTCGCCGGGAGGCGGCCGGAAAGTAGGTCACCACTATGCGCCCATGGTGACGGCGGCGAAGGTGAGCCATGCCGGCGAGGGAAGCTAGTCTAGGTTCGGCACGAGGTATTTTAAGTATCAGGGAGACGAGAGGATCTTATTTTACCTGCTGGCCACCGCGGTTTTTGCCCGACGGGGTCTGCCACCGAGCGGCCGGATTTGGAGAAGGTGACTGTGGTGCGGCGGCGATTCTGGGGATCTTTCCTGAGATTGAGGATGAATGAGCATTGGAGGGGTGCTATGAAGCTTTGGACATCAGTAATTTAGATGATTCCTCACCGGCTATCATAATCACTGGATTTCCCTCATTCGGGTTCTGCGGCAAAACGAAGAGAAGCTTCGGTCTCGCGCCTGGTTCAGTGGATGGTAAAGAGTGAGTAGGGGGGAGTCTAAATGGCGACGCTAAGCCAGTATTTATGGCCGACAATGGATGGCAGTACAGGGTGTGAACGACAGAGAGGAGTTGCAGCCGATTCTGCTCCTAGCGATGAGATGGCGCATGGTCTTTCATCGGATCAGAGACGACATGAGGCTGACAGGGTATGGTGCGGGAGAGGCCAAGGACAAGCCGTGGCTGCGATCGAGCAGGGGGGTGGTGCTGTGATGCACTGAATCGGCGAAGGCTCGGGAGACTTGGTCGGCAGAGGGGAGAAGAGGAGAGGGAGAAGAGACTGCCGAGTGGGGCCGAGGACCACTGGCAGTGGCTGAGGGTTTCTCCAGTGAATGGAGTCGCTTCAACTTGGGCCCACACTGTAGGTACAGAGGACGAAATGAAGAGATAAGGTTGGCCAGGATAAGTCAGTGATTGCATTAAAATGGCTATCAGATCAAATTGAAACATTATGAAACTTTTTTACTAGAGTCTACTGGTAGTGCTTATCCTTCAGTAAAATTTTTGGACGAAAATATCTTATAATTAATTAGTGAAAATTCTGACACACTCCATCAGCCAGAATTTTCATTTTCGGGTTTTGATTTCTTTAAGGGTGTAAATCGTCTTAATTATTTTCCAGACTTTTTATAGGAGTTCAGTTTGGGTTAAGGGTGTCTCTATAAAAATTTGAATTCAACACATTTAGTAATTATTTTATAAAAATTCTGACATCATAATTCTCAGATTTTCAAAGCCTCTATTTTTGAATTTTTAGTAGGTCTTAATGACACGATAAATTCCTGAAATTTTTACCAGAGATAAATTCTTCTCTGAGGGTGTTATTGTAATTGTTATGGCTCCAGATAACCTTCTAATATTTTACATAAATTCTGACTTACACTGTTTCTATTCAAAAGAGATGTCACTCATTTTATTTATTTATTTTTGTGTGAATAAAATTTTTACTTGTTGACTTTACTGACTTACCAGCATGGTTAGGGTTCCATGGTAAATTTTCCAAAATTTTACTTTTACCTTTTTATCTTTTTACCATTATCCATTCTTTAATTTTATTTGTTTGATTTTTCATTCAAAATTAAAATCCAAGGAAAAATGCAAATAAATTCCAATAATGCCAGGAAAAATCAGAAGTAATTATATTCAAATTCAAATATTTAATTTCCTATTATTTTATTTTTCGGGATGTTACAAATCCACCCCCCTTACAGAAATCTCGTCCTCGAGATTTGCAAGGACTAAATGGGTTTCCAAAATTCTTCCTCGGAAGTGGTCTTGTTGTTTCCTTGTCTTCTTGTTTCCAGTGTAGTCGCTTTGTAAAACATCATTTTTGCGTTTCCGAAGTGATGTGTCAAGAATAGAGAAGACTAATATTTATATTTTGCGCAAACAGATGTGGGATATCTCTACATATATCTTTTGATTGAATAATTAGGATTGTTAATAAGGATAATCTAATTTAGAAAATGGCATGTGTTATGTTTAGAATATTTGAGGTGACAGATTTAGTGCATTTTCATTCGATTCATGTGGGGAGAATTGAATGTTAACATCAAGAAGGATATTTGAATACAACGGTTGATATGTATGATTTAACAACAGTTGACGAATTTAGCTGAGAATAAATGTTATTCTAGGTCGACTTTAGATCGAAACAGGGTAAAGATAATTCAAGGATTGGGTTGAGGTAGGAGGATTATAAAATAGTCTTGATGGTTTAATTCATTTGATCACCTTGGCAGACAAAGGGTTTTTGATCTTCTTTGCATTTGGCAATTATGAAGGGATATAATGTACAGAGTCAAAAAGGGCTGATTGCAGGAATTGAACACATATAAGGGACATACTTAATTTTACATTAAGTGTCGGGTGCAATTACATGAGAAAGATCTTTACATTTAAAGCCTGACATCGAGGCAGGGGTTGTTCTAGGTATTTGATATTTCCTAGGTCCTCGGAATAGCTTGGAAATCACTGATGTCACCCTTGTCGAAATGATATAAAACTTTTCTTGGGCAGATGTTGGTGAAGTGTTCAAGTTCTTCTTGGTTGATGCAGGTGACGTTGTCTATCTTATTCGAAACAATAGAAAGATTATTCGCTGATGTTATAAAATAGATGGAGGATTGATCGGGTAATGGTTAAAGATGAAAATTGAAAGTTTGATACTTGACATCTTACCGGCCATTTG
Organism: Otatea glauca; assembly: GCA_036346275.1. Lineage (NCBI taxonomy): Eukaryota > Viridiplantae > Streptophyta > Magnoliopsida > Poales > Poaceae > Otatea > Otatea glauca. The sequence goes on along the minus strand of CM070721.1, from coordinate 45,996,260 downwards.
GAAGGATTAAGATAAGATATATTTTGATGAGAGTTCAGTTAAATTCATAAGACAATATTCCGCTTATCGAAATATTAGTTTTAAGAATAGACACAATGATTTCAAATTAATCTAAGTCCTGGCAGAAACTATATTTATAAGAGATGTACCTGGCATTATGTCAGGTATGCCATGATTGATGTCTTGAGTTGGAGTAAATGCAAAGATAGGGGCTGGTTGGCCTTGAGGTCGACTTTGCGGCTGTTGTTTGGCTTCATGGGGTTGAGAACGAGGTGGATTTTGCTTCTTCTTTGGGCACTTGTTGGCATAATGCCCACATTCACGACAGCAAAAGCAAGCACATTGATTGCCTGGTTTTGAGCGCCAGATGGTTGTTCACTGGTGTTGTTGGAGGGATGAATAGATGGCAACCGAGATTGGGAATGTAGTTGAGCAGAATCCTTCTTCTGGCAAGTGTCTTTGTTCAAACGTCTCTTCTTTTTCTGATTCTTCGGGCAAACTGATTCTGATTTTGTTCCTCCTACTCTTGGAGTTATAATCTTGACTGATGTGACTTCTGGCATGACTATAGTTGCAGGAAATATTTGTTCTTCTTGCGGGCATCGCTTAGCAAGATGACCCTTCTTGTGACAGTTGAAGCACTCACGCTTCTCTTGTGGCGTTTTGTTCGGTATAATTGGATGCTCAATAATATCTTCCTTTTTAATCTCAACTTGTTGATTGTTAGGACATTCCCTTGCCCAATGACCTTCATTACACAAGAAACATGCTGACGGCGATGGCCATTTATTACTTCCTAGATGAAGGTGATCAAGATCTATGTGTTGCTTCTTTAACTCCTTAGACAATATTTTCTATGTAGCTAGTTTTTCCCTTCTGATTGCCAAATCTTGAGCAACTAAGGCTCGAAATTTCTCTCGCTGATGCTGAATCGCATTGGCAACTATCGAATCTAGGGGACATTGAGCTGGGTAATGATCTTGACCTTCACAAAGGTAACAATTGATATTGCTCATGGGACATTTTCCAGGAGAATGATTTCCTTCACAGCTAGAGCAATTTATTGCATGCTCATCAGCAGTATGTCCTATTTCTCCACAGCGAATGCAAGCACGATCTTCAGATTGGTTGGGTTGGCAACACTTCAAGGAGCATCGCTTAGGTATCGAGTGAGATGTAGGAGTAGATTTCTGATCTAGAGTATTTCCTTTTCTGATGAGAATTGCACCAAGGTTGGAGTTGTTCTGCACTAGATGTTGGGAATTCGGTTGGACTAAGGTAGGATTATCATCTGATGGTTGAAAGCTTAGCATGGCTTCGCTTTCCAAGATTTTGCCGAGGGTTCTTGTCACAGGCATCCTGCAACAATGATTGTTAGGACAAAGTTATTTAGATGGAATTCTGTTGGGTTTCACTAAGTGAATGAGGAGTGCTAGCATTTTATACTGGGAATCTTTAGCAAAAATAAGCTAACTTAAGGAGAGGTACACAGTATGTTAAAATGTTTGAGATGACTAAAAGGATACTTCTTAACTAGAGCTACTTGGGAAGAGCCGAAGGTCGATTATAATGGTTGGAAATTTTATAATTCATTACATTTAGTGGATGTATTAATGGATTGTGTCGGAGGTGTCTTCAAGATGTTGAAATTGGGAGAACATGGTTAGATGAAAGTTATCCATTTTACAAAGTATCATTCTGTTTATTAAAATATTATTTTGAGAATAGCCTATACATGGATTTGGTAATTGCTGGTTAATTTATAAGGCAATGTCTCATTCATTAAAACAATGTTTCAAGGTTGGTTATTGGGTAGTTATTAGTTCATAAGGCAACTTTTCGTTCCTTAAAATATTCTTAATTAAATTTTCTTATTAAATATGGGTTGGCACATCGTAAATTTCAACCTAATGGTTTAACATTTACGAGAGTAACCCGTAAGCAATACAAAAGTTTCACCACAAAATTGCAATAACACAGTAAATTTATAATGTTCAACTTAGTATGTGGGAGGGATATCTAATGTTTTTCTTCTACTATCCTAACCATATGTATTTCTGCATAAGAGGTTTACTATAACTAGAATAACATGCAATTTGGATAGTACTATTTTTTTATAGTAGGCTGATCGGCGATGCGTTTCTTTTAATGTTTGCACCACTTGCTAATGTCAGTACTCCAAAGCTTCCATGAAATCGAAGATTGTGATATTTTGCTACCTCCACCTTCTTGAAGATGTTGATGTAGACGTCACAATGTTGTTGACTTACTATCGAAACTATTTTCAAAAAAAATTGTTGGTGGCTTTTATTAAGCATAAGATGGAGAGAAATCCTTCTAGAAAGAATAACTAGAAGTGAAGAAAGAAAGTTCTACAAGGAAGAAATGTGTATATAAAATATCCATTAAAAGGAAAAAGTATACAGACAAGGAAACTAAATCCTATAGATGGAAAAAGAGTATATGTACAACTATTGTTACTCTTTTTATATTTCTATTTAGAAAACAAGACTTTCAATTTTTTTTTGCATTTTGACGACCATTCTAAGGTTTTCATTCAGAAGTATAGAATTTCTCGGGTTCTAGTTCATTTTCATGGTAGATAATCTAGACAGGGTAATGAGATGAATTTTGAAGCACGGTCAAAAGTTATTATTGGGAAACATTAGGCTTTTAACTAGCCTAAAAACAACTTAGGTAAGTTTAGTGGTTACTAGCATCTTGGCCTTGTTTTATCTATGAATGGTGTGGTCTCAAGTAAAGTTAGAAGTAGTAATGGAGACTATATTACTAATTTTGATAAGCCTGATTTTGGGAAAAGTTAATGACCATAACAGTTTACACAGATGAAATGTCCTACAGAAAGAAGGGATAAGTTTGGAAGAAATTTTATAGAAAGAAGAGATAAATTACCTTATGATTTCCCATTTGTCCTATGGGTCGAGTTTTCCATATTCATACATAAGGACAATTTATTGTGGAACTTTAACCTAGAGGTTAAGTTCACAGATAAATCAGTCCTAATAAAATAAAAACCAACTTTCAAGTAGCAAGTTATAAACACCACATAAAAATGCTTTATGTAACTAGAGCAAAACAATATGCTATGCGTAAGGGTTATTATCTTAAGGTGGATCCTAATACATTCTAATCTTTTGCATTTTACTGTTAGGTGAAGTCGTCGCTTCATGCAATAGGTTCTTCGAGCTTTGCTTCTGCTTTGTCAAGATTAGTGAAGCGTTGTCGGCTCCCATGAGATTGTTGGCGTAGACCTTGTAGTCTTCATTTGTAAGCAAGATAGCGACATATCTCGGACGCCTTCAGAAGTAAATAGCGAAGATGCACTATCTGTAAGGAAAGAGAAGAATTTGTTTACAAATCAAAATGAAAGTAGTGCTAAGGATGAGGACTTAAGAATGAGGAGAGAATAGCAAAGCCTACATTTTGCAATTACAGTAGCTTTTGAGAGTAGAATTTTGAATTTGCTTATTCCAATGCTAACGACCATTCTATCTATGGTTTATACTGCAGTCAGCATAGCTCTGATACCAACTATGACGACCCCCATTTTTACATACATGCAAAAATGGAAATCTAATGTGCATTCCGTACTAGTCTCATGATCAGCAGCTAGTACGCACATACACACCAATTGGAATCACAACCATACAACGCATTATTAAGCGGAAGCTATTATACAAAGGAGATCTTACAGCTCAGAGCATATAGCAGCAAAAGAGGCAAAGTCTTGTAATGTGCCCATCCAAAACCTGCAGGCAACTGATAAGGCATAATCCCTAGAAAGATCACGATGCAGAAAAACCCCGCAACCTGCGACGAAAGAAATCCTTGAAGCTTCGCTAACTTATCCACCTAAAAACAACATATAAGCAAGGGTGAGTACTTTCGTACTCCACAAGACTTGAGCAAAACCTATAATATATGCAGGCCATTTCAAAGGGGGCTACTACAGTTAATTTGCATAAAGCAGAATTGATAGTGTAAAATCAAGTTATTTGTAAACGAAATTTGTAAGAGCAAGTTGACTGATATGAAATAAGTAAAGTATAAGTAATACTCACAACCCTTCGTGAACATCGAATAATCCAGAAATGGAATCCAACAATGTCAATCCTTTGACATAAAGCAACAGCTGCTAAAACAAGCTCAAACCAAAATCGATTTTAGAAAATACAAAACATTTAACTAGTGCAAGTTCACCAAGTTTCCCATGACCGAGGGGACGGCTAATCGATTAGATTTACACTCTGCAGAGGTGTACAACTTTACTCACAAGTCATGACCTTTTCTTTTTGCCGCATGTTTCACGCACCTTTGGCGTGTGGCCAGAATGTTCATGACGAAAACCTTTACATTATCTAAGTTAACTTTGCACCAGCCCGGGACGTTGAGCCCTCGCCATAGAAATAGAAACACACACCCAAGACATGGATCCATTCACATCACACCCAGCACCACGTTTCTGTTCATGGCAAGGCGTACACCGTTGCATTGACATGTAGAAACCCCTACAAACAGACCTGGAAAAGAATGCCTGTGAAATCTCCCGCCTTCCATAAATGCAAAGTTAAACTAGATAACTTAATCGGTTTAAGGCTGCCCCATCCCAACACTTGTGGTTGTACGGATTATCTTCGATCATACAACACTATGTTCGGTCCTTAATCCGACACGGGCGATACTCCACCCTACACTACGAGCAAATTCCGCTGCACCTCCGGCTATTGCCAATAATCGCCCGCATCAAAACAATAGTTTTATTTTGGGTTTTTAATCAAAATACCCATAACCAACAGCTTCATTTGCAACATTTTCCATTTCTCAAGAAACAATTTTTGATGTGATCATCATTCTCATTTGTGCTAAAAGCATGGCTAAGCATGGATAAAAGTAACCGGATATACCCATGATAACATTTAATAATGTCTAAACATAATCTATGGTTATCAAGGTTCACATATTCATACTTATGAAGGAAGTTTCATGAGACAACAGGTATAACTACCAGTACCACAAAATAGCAATTTACAGAAAGTAAACGCATGCATGAAACATTTTAATAAACACAAAGCAAATTAAATACTGGGATCAAGTAGATCAAAAGGGGTGCTTGCCTTGCTTATTTATTGCTTACGACGAAGACGCGGCTGCAGATGACGGAGGTAGAGACGTCGAATTCTACACGTTGACCAATCGGAAAATATAGCAAATAATAAACTTCAATAAGGGCAAAAAGAAAACAGACAGAAAATCAAATAAAGACTTGCTGCAGTAAACAAGAATATATTAGGGTTTGGATTAAAGACTTTAAGACCTCATGATATAGATAATTAGACCATCACATAGATAATGTCTTTTATGGAGAACAAACACGGTTTCTCTTAAAGATTATCTATTCTAGAATTACGAATTCAAGAGGCTAAAATTATAAATTCTTGCATTTATAACTTCGAATTATAGATGCTAAAATTATTTAGATTAAAAGAATTAAAACACTAGTTTTAAGGTTACGCAAAAAGCACTTAGCCTTAAGCAATTTTGCATAAAAAGGATCTTGATTAAGTTAGATCTGTAAAGCTAGGTTATTGGATTTATTCATGGTTTTTAAGAAGGTTCTGGCGATACAAAAATATTAGCTATAAACTTCTTCATTATTACAAAGTTCACTTATTCATATTATAAGGTTCATTAAACATAATATTTAGGGTTATTTTACTAACATGACTTATGTGGAAAGCATGATGAAATATGGTTATTTCTTCGGAATTGGATAGCATATACTTTGAAGAACATATCTAAGCTGATTTCATACATTTTAATGTTTAGACGAGACGTCAAATTCATTGTTGAAAAAGCTTATATGATATTAAAGGTTACGACAACCATAATTTTTAAGGTTATTCAACTAGCAGGATTTAGTTGAAAAGCATGTTGTACATAAAATATTTTTCCAAACTATGATATTACATATCCTAAATATCATTTCTAAACTGATCTTCATAATTTTTGAACTTAGACAAGGTATTCTACGGGTTGAGGAAAAAGCTTGAGTGTTTCCATTACTACGCGACAAAGGTTCAGTTTTTGGTATAAGATTGCAACTACACCCTATAAGATAATCTATCCATTTTTCAGGTATTAACAGGGTATGACACTAACAATGTTTTAAAGTTGAATTTGCGATGATTGGCTTTTATCCAAGATGTTTTTCCATATAAGAGATTATTAGGGTCTAACACGATCTTATTTCAACCTTGCACAAACATAAGATATTTTTGTATAAACAGCAAGAGTATTATTTTTTGGGCTATGAGGGACTAGTTTTGCCAAATTGATGTTCATTTGCGAAAGTTATTACTATACATGTATTAATACTTCGATTATTAAACATTTACTGTTTTCTATTGTAAACCTTAAACATTTTTACACATTTGGGATCCTTATAATTCCAGAGGTATAACAAAACTGTTTTGGTGATTATTTGAATTCATTTGATCCATATTTTAACTGTTTGACTTTCTATGCATATGTATGTACATTTGTACTTAGGTTATTTCATATTTTTCAAGATAGTTCAATTCAAGTTCACTTCTTAATTATTTTGGCAATTTCAGGTATTCTACTGCCATACTAGTATTTGGAAATAAATTTCACTTATTTCATTTTTCTTTCATACAAGTTATGTATATTTAAATTTCTAGTGTATTGAATGTAATCTTAAATAAAAAGTAGTTCAAACATAAATGAAATTTGGATATTTTTATATATTTGAACTTCTGGAAGCATAAGGATTCTATTAAAATTGGTTTCCTTCAATTCCAAGATTGTATGCAGAATTTTATTTATTGTACATCTTTTAGCCCTTTTATTCAAATTTGAATTTCAAATTCACCCAATGTTCATTTTCAAACTATCATTGCATATTCTGAAAGTACTTGATTTTACATGAATATAGAAATTTATTTCACCCAATTTGGAGTTATAATGCAAAATCTACAAGCAATTGAATTATATCGGGTATTGAAAATACTGGAAAAATGAAAATACGCTTTCACAGAACCGGAAGCGCCTTTTACCGGTTGGATTGATTTCAGTTGCGTCACTGACAGGATGGGCCCACAGCGCAGAGAGAGAGAACAGAGGCCTTCGGTTTCTGGCTCGCCGGCAACGAATCATCTCCGGGCCGACGGAATGGGTGGCACCTAAAGCTTCAGTGGGTCATGGCGCACCTAATGGTGGTACTCATTCGCCGGGAGGCGGCCGGAAAGTAGGTTGCCACCGGGCGCCCATGGTGACGGCGGCGGAGGTGAGCCACGCCGGCGAGGGAAGCTAGTCTAGGTCCGGCACGAGGTGTTTTAAGTATCAGGGAGACGAGAGGATCTTATTTTACCTGCTGGTCACTGCGGTTTTTGCCCGACAGGGTCTGCCACCGAGCGGCCAGATTTGGAGAAGGTGACTGTGGTGCGGCGGCGATTCTGGGGATCTTTCCTGAGATTGGTAGGGGTGCTATGAAGCTTTGGACATCAGTAATTTAGATGATTCCTCACCGGCTATCATAATCACTGGATTTCCCTCATTCGGGTTCTACGGCAAAATGAAGAGAAGCTTCGGTCTCACGCCTGGTTCAGTGGATGGTAAAGAGTGAGTAGGGGGGAGTTTAAATGGCGACCCTAAGCCAGTATTTATGGCCGGCAATGGATGGAAGTACAGGGTGTGAACGACAGAGAGGAGTTGTGGCCGATTCTGCTCCTTGCGATGAGATGGCGCATGGTCTTTCCCCGGCTCAGAGATGACATGAGGCTGACAGGGTATGGCGCGGGAGAGGCCGAGGACGAGCCGTGGCAGCGATCGAGCGGGGGGTGTGGCGCGGTGATGCACTGAATCGGCGAAGGCTCGGGAGACTTGGTCGGCAGAGGGGAGAAGAGGAGAGGGAGAAGAGACTGCCGAGTGGGGCCGGGGACCACTGGTAGTGGCTGAGGGTTTCTCCAGTGAATGGAGTCGCTGCAGCTTGGGCCCACACAGCAGGGACAGAGGACGAAATGAAGAGATATGGTTGGCCAGGACAAGTCGGTGAATGCATTAAAATGGCTATCAGATCAAATTGAAACATTGTGAAACTTTTTGACTAGAGTCTCCTGGTAGTCTTATAATTAATTAATGAAAATTCTGACACTCTGCATCAGCCAGAATTTTCATTTTCGGGTTTTGATTTCTTTAAGGGTGTAAATCGTCTTAATTATTTTCCAGACTTTTTATAGGAGTTTAGTTTGGGTTAAGTGTGTCTCTATAAAAATTTCAATTCAACATATTTAGTAATTATTTTATAAAAATTCTGACATCATAATTCTCAGATTTCCAAAGCCTCTGTTTTTGAATTTTTAGGAGGTCTTAATGACACGATAAATTCCTGAAACTTTTACCAGAGATAAATTCTTCTCTAAGGGTGTTATAGTAATTTTTATGGCTCCAGATAACCTTCGAATATTTAACATAAATTCTGACTTACACTGTTTCTAGTCAAAAGAGATGTCACTCATTTTATTTATTTAATTTTGTGTGCATAAAATTTTTACTTGTTGACTTTACTGACTTACCAGCATGGTTAGGGTTCCATGGTAAATTTTTCAAAATTTTACTTTTACCTTTTTATCTTTTTACCATTATCCATTCTTTAATTATATTTGTTTGATTTTTCATTCAATACAAAAATCCAAGGAAAAATCCAAATAAATTCCAATAATGCCAGGAAAAATCAGAAGTAATTATATTCAAATTAAAAATATTTAATTTCCTATTATTTTATTTTTCGGTATGTTACAAATAAGCTTGATTCAGAAGAAAATTTTACAATGCTATGTTTTAAATGTTTAGGATCTCTAGAGTAATCATCTAATAACCTTGTGATCCAAAAGAAAAGTTGCGCACAGATAAATAGATAACCTTTTTTTATCGAATATTTACATATCTACCTTACATGTCTATCCTAAATATCATTCTTCTAAATCAACATTAAGTCAGTCAGCGGCGTTTGAAATCAAGTCAGTAAGTGAAGTTTGATCTTGTTTTTTTTTCATCTGGGTAGCTACTGACAGTTCATTTTTCTAATGCTATGGTCAAAAAGATATGAAAGTAGCCAATTGTTGTAGCCTGATTTGCTTCATTGATGAGATGTGCAAATCCTTTCATGTTGTTTGTGTATAGAAATAACAGGAGACTCAACTTCTATCAAAGAAGTGCTAGCAAAACCAAAAAAGAGCTAAAGTTCAGATCTAAAAGCTCGTGCTACATTGATGCACCATTCAGGAGTAGGGCAAAGCTGCTGATTCATTAGGCATTTCAACTAAAATAGCTATTGATTTACCATGTTGTAACAATGAGTCAAATAGGTCCAGATCAAGAACTCGAAACCCCACTCAGTTGGTGAACTTGGGGTCCCAGTTGACCACCAGTCGATGCACCTGGCAGAGAGCACAGTACTACAGAATGGTACATCACTATCGCTTCATCTGAGTCAGTTCTTAAGTTTTTCAGAAAAAAAAAGATTGTGATAGATGACTTAGGAGGGGTGTTAATAATAATCACTATCGATTTTCAGGTTAGAAGCGATAGTGATGAGCACGTGCACATCACAATCATTTCTTATGTGAGAAGCGATAGTGATGTACACGCTCATCACTATCGGTTCATGCACATCACTATCGCTTCTCACATAAGAACAGATAGTGATGAGCATACACATCACTATCGCTTCTCACCAGGGGCGAATCCACCATTGGGGCTGGCTGGGGCGCTAGCCCCACCTCCGGTCAGCCGAATCCCCCTCCTCCAGTATCCTCAATGCCAGAAAGAAGCAGAGACGTGGTGTCATGACGGCAAATTGGTAGGTTTAGTAACTGTCAACTGGAAGTAAGATGTAATAAGAAAAGTAGAAAACAATACTGTCAGGCAAGTGAGTCATCAAAATTAGTCATGTGATCCCTTACTCTCATGGGCTTTCATCTGGTACAGTACTCGGCATTCTTTACTTTAGCGCAGCACCAGGAGTTCGAGAGATAAACAGTGTCGGTGTCGTCTCGCAGGCGACAGACCATTGCACGGGCGATCGCGGCCGGAACGTGCATCACCAAAGGAGAGGAATCGGCGGCTCGGAGAGCCGTCTAGCCGGCAGCCGAACACGCATCTCCAGAGCTTAGAGAGGAACCAAGGCTCACTCCGTCCAGCCAGCGGCCAAACGCGCATCGCCAGAGCACAGATAGGAACCGAGGCGATAGGCAAGGAAGAGCGACCGAGGACGAGGAGCCTCTCAGCTTCGTATTGGTCGCTAGGACGAGGACACCAGAGCCAAACTAATTCGCTAGCGCCACTGATTGCTTTGCTCGGTATAAAAAAATTGCCCCAAGCCCCAATGCAATGCCTCATGCCTGAATGCCTTTGTTGTGATAACTGATGTCTGATTTTTGTATTCTATTGCCCCAAGTCTATATTCTATTGATTGATTGATATTTTTGTCTCTCTGATTTAATATGATGAATTTGTAATTTGGTTGGCAATATATCGGTAGATGTATCATTAGTATGCGTATGTTGAGTTAGAACTTCGACATAGGAGCCCCACCTCCACTTTCATCCTGGATTCGCCACTGCTTCTCACATAAGAACCGACAGTAATGTGCACGTGCTCATTACTATCGCTTCTCACATAAGAACCGATAGTGATGTACATGATCACATCACTATCGCTTCTTAAGTGAGAACCGATTGTGATGTAAATAATGGGATTACGTTGATAAGTTGATCTTGAAAAGCCAAAAAATGCAACATTTCATATTCTGTTCATGTCATGTTAGCTTTTCAGTTCTTAAAGTTCATAAAAAAAATTATAGAGTATCTTCATAGTATTGTTGTGTGTTGATTCTAAATAAGCATGCTACTCATTTCTTCTCTTCTGAACATGTGTTGACTTCTATATTTGTGTCGGGTTTGATTTAAAACCGATAGTGAGGAAAGGCTATTTGTATCGGTTTTGATCCAACACCGATAGTGATCATTTATCTGTATCGGTTCTACTGGAAAAACCGATAGCATATCATTTATCTGTATCGGTTCTACTGGAAAAACCGATAGCAATATATGTACATCTGTATCGGTTCCAATAAAAAACCGATAGCAATGTATGTTACATCTGTATCGGTTTTAAAAAAATCAATAGCAATGAACTTTCTTCTGTATCGGTTCCAATAAAAAAACTGATTGCAACGTATGTTCTTCTGAATCCAGCCTACATTGTGCTCAACCTATTTGGCTTAGTACTCATTACAAAACTGCAAGCAGAGAAACATCAGGGGATCAGGAATAAACTACACCATTGTAAGGCCTAGAGCATGTCATCACATGTGCACCGGTTACCCATCACACCTGCATTACTAGATGGATGGGGATCCTGTTCTTATTAATAGATTTTTTTGTGCTAGCCTTTTCTCTTTTATTAATTTCTAGGTCATGTTTAGTAATCTGATATGCACTCTTTCAGTCTTTAGACATCTATGATCTTCTGGGTTTGCCTTGCAATTAGCTTATTACCTCCTATTCTCCTGCATTCTTCTTCCAAGTTTCCCTATACTTGGGATAGAATGGCGCAAAATGGAAAATCCTGATCTCCGTAAGGCAATACGAATGAAATCCGATCAAAAGGGTGTTCGCGTCAGAAGGGTCAAGCCAACTGCTCTTGAATCTGGATGCCTGCAACCTTCTGATATCATACTTAGCTTTGACAGTATTGATATTGCCAATGATGGTATAGGTAAACACTGGTTGTGATGTTTAGATTTGTCATTCTGTGAAGGTACTTTATTTATAGAGTCAAGATTGTTACATCTTACTTTTTCTTTGCAGGCTAAACACTAGTCTTCAACCAAAATGCCCAGGTAATTATTGTTGCTGTAATACTCTCCCTGCATAATTGTCTTCCAAGGTAGTAATAGCATTCTGAGGCTATTATGTAAAGCTGCAAAATTGTATTCAATAGACTAGATTATGATTTGTCAACATATGTCACGCTTACTATGAAGTGTTCCCTTCAAGATTTATCAAAATCCAATAATCTGCTACGTAGGTTTGAATAAACATCTACTGTCCATTCTGACTATAGCACTATGGCCATTTCAGGTACCTCAAGAAATCCAAACCTTGCGGAGACTTGTACATGTACAATACATATTTCTATAGCAAACTTGAAGAAGCACTATCCAGGATGGTATGCTCTTTGATCTTTCTGTGTTATATTTGTGATATCCATGCCCTTCTATAGTTTGAAGCTATGCTCTAATTGGTGCATGAGTTAGCTTGATGTGGAAGCACCATTGTTCCATACCACAGAAAATGCTTGTGACTCTCTTGTTATGGTTCCCTGTGTTCTACCGTTGTGTAGTTAACGTCCTTGTGTCATTAAATTCATACTATTTTGTCATTTTGTTCTATTGATCTTTAGAAGCGCAATAATGTAAAGCATGTAGATGTTCTTTTCTGTAATTTTTAGATTTTGAAATATGAATGTGCCTTGTGAAATATAAAATATGAATGCACAAACAACAACAGCACACCCCCTCATCACAATCGGTTCTGAGATAGAAACTATCACTTCTTTCTAAGAACCGATAGTGATGAGGCACTCATCACTATCGGTTCAGAGCAAGAACCAATTGTGATGATGTATTTATCACAATCAGGTGAAAATCGACTGTGATAGTGCTACCTCATCACTGTCTAATAACTTTATATCACCACTAGAACCGACTGTGATGACGAAAAAGAACCGATTATGATGTACATTCCTGTAGTAGTGTCACACACAACCAAGAAAGATCAATCAATACCCAACCAAAATCAAAGCCCCAAAAGATCTAATCTTCCCAGTCCCAAGGCCTTGCCCTCACCTCGTACTCGACCTTGAGCTTCTTCGAGTCCTCGAGCGGGACGTAGTACTTGGCCAGCTAGCTGCGTCTTCCCCTACCGATTCTGCAGCAGAATGATCCGAGTCTGCAACCAGGCCAGATCGCCTCCTCCACAATGCGCGACGGAGCAACGCCTCACCTCCTGGACATCGCGGGATGGAGAGGCGGAGTGACGGCTCGCGGCGCTGGCCTCCTGGACGATCCTCGCGGGGGCTGGAGCGACCGCCCATTGCCTCAGACCCGATGGGGAATGGGATGGGGATGGGAGAGAGAGGATCTCCAATACCTAAAAATGGGGAACCAGCTCAGGAAGCTGTTGGAGCGGAAGTTTTGCTCTGTGCTTGTACGGCTTCCTTATTTTTTCGGATAGGGGTGGTAGAAGGGAAGCTGTTGTCCTGAGGAAGACCTCCGTCTCAATCGGTTTCACCCGGAACCGATTGAAATATATTCAACACAGTCGGTTCAAATAAGAACCGATACAAACAACTTGAGGAATCACTATCGGTTTCAAACGGGAACCGATACAAACTAAAAATACATCACTATTGGTTCAAATGAAAAACGATAAAAATGTATACAACATCACTATCGGTTCTAAGAAAAGAACTGATTGTGTCACATCACAATCGGTTCCCATGTTTGAATTGATCTAACCTGAGAACCAATTGTGATTATTATTAACACCCCCTCCGGAATCATCTATCACAATCGGTTTTTCCTAAAAAGTTAGTAACCGACCTAGATGAAGCGATAGTGTTGTACCATTCTGTAGTAGTGGTATATGATGTGCTTCGACTTAGAGTGCGGTACGGAGGGAGTAAAGTTCTATGAGGAATTTTGTTGCTTGTTTTGTGCAGATTAAATTTGTTATTCTTGTATTTTAGGAAAAGAAAAAAAGGGATTTGCTAAAAAAAAGGAATTCTATCCATGTGTCGCATAATTTGGAGGATTTTTTGTCGAATTTCTAATCTTTAGATATACTTCAAGATTCGTGCTATGGCCCACCTACTCTTCGGTGAAGGCAAATAACTTGTTGTATCGCCAGTGCCTTGCACCAAGCTCCAGTGAAGTCGGCTTACTAATGTGGACATGTTGAGTGCCCATCTTGCTCAACTATAGCCTTTTATGTTGCGCGGTGGATCTAGTAGGAGTGGTTGTAGCCTTGTAGGTAGGAATGAAAACAGAGGAAATGATCCGTAAATGGTTGTTTTATTTTCATTTCCATATTTTTTACCGGTAGCGCAAATGAAATCGGAAACATCGAAAATGGATGCGGAGCAGAAATGGAAATGAAAGAGAAAAATTCCATCTAGGTATATTCCCAGGTAACATTTAATTCAGATTTTATGATTTTTTAATGAATTTCTAGCATTTAATTAATGATTTTTGCTATTTTCAGATTTTAATCAATAATTTACTTGAGAAAAAAAAACCAAAATCTTGCTAGAAATAATTTTCCTAAGTAAAATATTTTTGAGAATTTTTGTAGAATTTTTGAACTCTATATGATATTTTCTATAAAGCAATATATATTTATGGTATTATTTAAATTAGAAAATAGAATTTCCGTTTTTATTTATACGGAATTTCCGTTTCCATTTTCATCTGAACTAGCTCTCCCGTTTTCGTTTTCGACAAAAAAATTCTATTTTCATTTTCGTACCGACATTTCCATTTTTGTTTTCTAAAAAAGGCTGCTATTTTCGTTTTTCTCCATAACGATTGAAAATTCCGTTTCCGTTTTCAACCCTAGTTGTAGGAGAGAAGGGATCGAGTTGGATGGTTGGATTTTCATCAAAGATTTGAGGGAGAAAACATTTGAATGTTAAATAGTTCGAGGTCAAGTGCGATAGCTCAATAAAGATGGTGGCGATGTGCAACATTATCTATTCACTAGTCGCCAAATCGTGCATTTGCATGTGCTATACTTGCTATAAATATTTGTGTAATTATAATTAAATTATGTATTAAGGGTTGAAACCTCAAGTCAGAAATCTTGGTGGGATAGTAATATGACTTGTATAAATGCAAATCGAATTAGGAACTATAACACGATAATCCATAAGAAACTTAATAATTAATAATACCCTGGGAAAAGTGAAATTCTTAATTTAAAATCTTAAGAAGTATGAATATTAGTAAGTTTGCACATAAAAAACTTTAACTTTAATTGCCTACTGCCAAATTTGCTTTAAAAAATCTCCGTTTTTTCTTAAAAATACAAACTTCAGTGTTGACCATGCAAGCACAAAATTTTCACCTTGTTCAATTAATATTCACATGTTCTAACACAGATGGAGACTACATAGGGACATAGATGGGCATTATTTATACTCATTCCCAAAATTTAAAACAGGGTACATAAAACCACATTAGTGTCGGGACCCGAATATGTAAATCCGGATCCTCTGTGTATTCAGCACTAGTCCAAGATCACGCCAGTGCACACAGTCTTAACATAGATAAAATATCACAATCATACACAGCGGAATAATAAATAAAGACTTCATCTATTAATATAGAACTATTGAACGACATTAAGGTCAAACTTACACTTGTGAGGCCTTGGTGGCTTCAACTCAAAATAAATAAATAGCAGCGGAATGAAGAAGGTCGACGAATCCCATCAATATGCCACAGGCAACTGACAAGGTTCAACTCCTAGATATTCGCCTCCTCGTGGAACTTCTCCTTCGAAGTTGTAGTCTTCTCCTCAATTGATGATTTTGTGTGTTGCAAGGGGTGAGTACATAAAGCACTCAACAAGTTATGCACAGAATGTGAGTCTAGTATTCTATATGCATAGCTTAGTACAAAGGTATGGCTATCATGGCTATTTTGCAGTAAAGCAGCATTTATAAAAGAATACAGTAAATAGATTGAAATTGCAGTAAAACAAATAATAATAATAATAGATAGATTCAACATTTGACAAGTAAACCAAGTTTCCAAACCTAAGTCAATTTCCACTTTTCATGGCATCCTGCCATCCCAATAAGTTTTGTTTAACAAAAGTTTAACCCTTGAATGTAATTCCCGAGCATTGCTCAATACCGTGAGCACGGCTATTCGAATAGATTTTACACTCTGCAGAGGTTATGCACTTTACCCACATGACATGATCGTCCCTTGTTGCCAAGCTATTAGCACACTTCCTTTGGTGTGCCGGCAGGGTAATCATGACAAAGCCTTTACAATGCTCTGTCTAGACTTCCTTTGGTGTGCCGGCAGGGTAATCATGACAAAGCCTTTACAATGCTCTGTCTAGACCCTGTACTGCTCGCTGAGGTTTCAACACGAAAGGGACTGGTTACCACACTCCGGGCCCCCCTCTTGCGCCATGTGAGTCTACCCGTACACCCGGAACTCACTATACACCACAGCAGTACCAAAATCTAGACATCACAAATTAGTTGGCTAGGCTGTCCCATTCCAGACGTGTGGTTGCAAGTAAGACTCAGGTCAAAGGCTTGCAAGGTTAAGTCCTTAGGGTGACTAGGGCAAGACTTCCACATACCCTCTGCCAAATCTGGCCCACCTTGGCACACTGTCCCTCGCCACTTGCCCCAATCTAAATCATTGCCACCCCAGTTGATTACCAAGCACCACATGCTATCAACAAGTCAACCTCGTTGCGTAACATCCACTCGTTACCACAACGCAATCTCATTGTGTGACCACACATGACACACAAGTTCATAACATTGTTCCATATTTCATTAGTCAAGATTAATTAGTGATGATTCAACACATGTGATGACATGGCATGGTTAAGCAATCTACGACAGTCTAACCAGCCCATATTGATTATCAATATTAACCAACTATTAATTAACCATCCTAGGGTGACAATTAGATCATGGCATACAATGGCAAGGTAGGGTATAGATCAAATTGGTATAATAGCTAAGTCCCAATTTAATTTGAAACAATTGTATACTTGAAATAATATGCAATAGGGTAAAACAAATATAGCAATTTTACAAACATGGGTTCAACATGATCAAAGCACAACTTGCCTGGCCCTTGCGATTTTTACTGTTCTTTACTCTTTATCTTTGATTCTTGATCTTCGATCTTCAACCTTTACCTTCTTGATCTTCAACTCCTTAGAACAACTTCCGGACAATGCGTCTAACGATTAAAGAAGAAGCAAATACAAACCAACTCAAAAGATAATCAAACAAAATCCAAATTGAGAACGGATAGTATTGGATCACAAAGGCTTAGATAAATTTAGGAAATTGAATAGATTAGATCAGATATTAGACAAAAGAGAACGAGCTTTCGGAATACATCGAAAAGGAAAAAACTGATAACTGAGAAAGAAAGAATAATATTCCTAAAGAATATTTCTTCTAAAGTTATTATCTTGATTGGATAGATTATGATATATGGGCTCTCGATCTATAAACCAGGTCCATAAAGATACGTTAGTTCGCAATGAACTAAACTGATGCTCAATGATGACTTTTGTTGACTAAATAGATACACAGTCAAACAAAACAAAGATAGACTAATATATTAGATATGGCACAAGGATATGACATATGGCCAATGGTCTATCGACCAAGTCCACGAATGACTTCTAGGTTAATGGTAGATTAGATTTTCAAGAATAGGATATGGACAAGGGGTCGACATTCATGCGATTCGATCTGAGATCAGTCATACGTCGATCAAGAGACTTGACGATGACAATGCAGCGAGGAAATGAAAACAAGGCTAAACTCATAGGTGATGGGGTTAGATTACAATAAGACGATAGATAGGATGATGATATTGCACTAGGGCTTTTGCGAGCATGCACACATGCGATGATAGCGAAGCGACGACAAGACACTCATGCAAAGATAAGATGTCGATTGTCGGTACAATGATATGGTAGCAAGGATATGATATGGCTCAGGATTGATTTGCGAGTTGCGAGGTTTACATGACATGATGCATCGTCAAAGACAGATTGGACCCAAGGTTAAGTTAGGGTTTGAGAGGAATGACTCACGGATAGATCCACTTGGCATAGGGATAGGATAGGTAGGGTTGGCTCTGCGATAAAAGATTACCAAGGGTGGCTAACCGAAACAAGATCCAATAATGAAAGGGACTAGATCGAAGACGACGGGTAGATTCTAGAATATGGCATTGATGGCAACCGAATACCAAATGAACTCTAAAGATGGACAAACCAGAGAATGATGGCCAACTGGATATGACGACACGACCAAGACGAACTAAGATGGTTGGTGGCAAAAGGCGGTACACAGATCGATTTAAAGGCGGCTAACGAATATTAAAATTTTCGGTTGATGGAACAGCAAAGGGGAAGTGAGCACCACATAGAATGCGGCGAGACGAGTTCAACGGTATAAACGGATTTGGCGGCAACCCAATGGACAGATCACAAACTACCAATGAACGGCTGCTAAAGCTAATAGATCAAACTGTCATAACTATTAAAATAATGGATGAAACCTAACCAAATTTTACAGAGAGCTATCTGGGATCCTAAGGCACAATATGACGTGAAAGGATCAGATTTTTACCTTCTGGATCAACAGGGAACGCACGAGGAAGTTTTCAGCTGTACGTACATAGTCTGATCGGGGAATATTGAATTTCCTGCAAAAATTCCATGGACAAAACCTTGAGTTAGGGTGAGCACCGGGTAGAGGACATCAAGATGAGTATACAGTAAAAAGGGTACGGTCATATTCGTAAAAACGAAGGAGAACGAGCGATGACAAGATTAGATATTGGAACGGCCATAACTTTTGATTTTGCAGATGAAACTGCACCAAATTTGGTGGAGAGATAGATTAGATCATAAGGCACGAATTGACGTGAGAGGATTTCAGAAAAACTCATAAGAACGACGGGGAACGCGACGCTAAATTCGGCCGACGAGGGCGGCGCACTGGAAGAGAAACGGCTGCGACTTTTTGGGTTTAGGAGGTGCTCTGGGGATTAGGGGTGCGTGGGAGGGGTCTTAGGACACTTATATAGGCTAGGGAGTCATGCCATACAAGGAAACACGAAGAAAAACCGGATTTGGATTGAAAACGGATCGGATCGAACACCTTGCGCGCAATGAACAGTAACTGATGACGTGGCGCATTGTGGTGCGTCGGATGGGGATCGGAGGGCTGCGGCTGAGCGACGTCGTGGCCGGCTTGGGAGCTGACACGTGGATTTAACCCAATTTCCGAATTAAAATAATTACAAAAATTAAAATAATTCATTTAGAGCAATAAAAATACCAGAAAAATTCTTAAAAAAATTCTAGAAAATATTTTAAGACATTTGGAGATCGAATAAAATATTTTTAACCAAACTTTATTTAAAATTTTGCAGTATTTAATTAAATTTAAAAAAAGGCTTAATTTAAATTAGTTTCCAAATAAATCCAAATGAATAGCAAACGATCTCCGAAAAATCTCAAAACAATTACAGAAAATTCCTTGAAGTACAATGAACTCAAATAAAACTAAATTTATTTTAATTGAAGTTTATATTAGTTAAATTAAATTGTTTTAGCATTAGAAAATTCCAGATTAAACTTTATTAAAGCAAGAAAATCAGCGGGAATTTTTGGAAAGATGAACTAAACAAAAGATTTTTGAAAACCCAAATTTTGAGATGTTACAATTAGTAACCAAATTATTAAAGTAGTATTAATAAGTATTATGAATTTTCAACTTTGGCATTTTTTTACAAATTCTTAGGTTGCATGGGACAACATAGATCTTTTCAATAGGTCTCAATTGTCACTATGAATTTATAGGAGACGAGGACGACAGAAGTAACAACCAACTTGATTTGGTTCGTCAATTGTGTTCCAATTATAAATAATTTAGCAAAATATACTAAAAGCTATTAAAGTAAACTGTATAATATTGTTTCATTATATAAGAGTGGTATACTAAACAAAATCATTACAAAAAAAGACAAATGAAAAATCAAAAGAAAGGATGTAAGGTACCCTGTGTGCTACATGCAACATCCCTGTATTGTATGGCTTAAGAAACAGAGACATGAATCAATTTCAATTTGATCCTTAGGTTCAATTCGTTCAAACTACTTTTCGTCTGTGAGGTTGCCGATTTGGATGTACACCATCAGGCCACAGCAATCTATCAGTACTTGGGCTCCATTGTATGTGCACGAGAACTTCATGGATGCCATCCTTCTTGTTTTATTTTGATTAGCGGAACAAGGCAAAAGTAATAGTGGAGCATCTATGCTATATGTTCTAGTTCTAGTAGGTAAAATAAAATGTCCCAAGCATAACATTCTAATAATGATCTGGTACTTCATGGATAATATTCTAGCATTTTGGTACTTGGAGGAATGAACCGGTTGGGAGTAGCATGTTCGACGGTTAACTATATCGATTTGGAGAAAATCGCTACAAATTCAAAAATCAGAAATATCGAGCCAAAAATCAGTCAAAAATTGTCAAAAATCGTAGAGTTTCAAAATCAAATTTTTTGAAAACAAATTCAAAAATCGACCGATTTCCATGAAAAATCGATGGACTAGTTAAACTTTTTTTGTAGTCGATTTTTTGAGCGATTTTCATCAATTTTCGACCAGTTTACGTTGCATAATTTTTTTTGAATTTTTGTGTTGAATCGGTTTACCGAGAGGTTTTAGAAGCCGAGCCGCGTCGATATGGGCGAAAATCACAAAAATCGAGTGATTTTCGTCAATTTTTTTGAACCTGGTATGTTCTAGTAGGTAGAACGAAAAGTACCATGCATTACTTTCTAACTTTCTAATATTTCATAGATGATTTTACGGTGTTTATTTCTTATGCTAGGTATGGGATTGAACCGATTAGGAGTCGGATGTTCGAGCAGGTAGAAAGAAATACTCCACACTTTTACTTCCTAACTTTTATTCTTCTAGTACTCCGATCACAAATAGTAGTTGTTTTAGATATAGATGTAGTCAAACTTTCGAAACTTTAATTGTTAATATCTTTTTAAATATTTAAATTAGATACATGAAAATCATACGTATAGATTTTTTTTCGAAATGTACTTTTGTAATATTATAATTTTATTAGGTTTTATAAATATATTATAATAAAAATTAGTAGTCAAAGTTATATTTTGAAAACTTTATTGATGTCAGAGGGAGTAGTTCCTAAGCAATTCAAACGTGACTGTGTGACAATTTAATCCTCGTAGTGGAACAAATCAAATGTGTTGGCGGAACAATTCGACATTGTTAGCGGAACATGCGGCAAAATCTCCAATGAAGTGATGTTAAAGTATATGTAAGTTCGGCCTTATTTTGAAGATCTCGTAATAAAAAACACCATAGTTCAAATAAATCGGGAACCTTATATAATTAATTTTTTTGGGACGCTAAGGCTATCTCCAAAAGCTTACCGATACCCATGCCTTATCTGAGAAAATGGGGAATGTCTAGCACAGTATCGCAAAATCTTCACTCCAACAGATTCCCGATTTACATCGCTATCTTTGGGGATAGGAGAGAGAATCTCGAAATCTCAGGATTCTCTCTCCCTTCCCCATCCCGCTCGACGTCGGCTTGGAGGGTAACGGCCGGTGCGTCCCGCGCTGCGAGGACCCTGCAGGAGGCCAGCGCCGCTCCGTCATCTTTGTCCTCGACCCGGTCCGCGTCCCCATCCGGCTCCGTCGTGGAGGCTGCTTTCCTCCGACTCACGAGCTTGTGCGCGCTGCCATTGGAACCGGGGTCGCGAATGAACCTCAGCATCGTCCCGGATCCGCGCACCATCCATGGAGGTGGACCCTCACCGCCTGCCGCCGCCGCTTTGGCCGAGCTACCGACCCAAAGTCCTCTAGCCACGGAGGAGTACCGCCGTTACAGTGAGACGACGCGCCTCTCTTCCTCTCGCTTCTCGTTCATGTGCGCGTTGATTTGTGTAGTGTGGTGGAGCAGTTTAAGTGATCTGAGCGTGGTGGTCTGTTCGTAATCCAGGGGTGAAATGGGCTGAAAATGAGTGAGAAGATCGATTGGCTACGATAATAAGTGGTGTGTTAGATGTGTTGTATGGTTGTGCTTGCCCATGCGAGATTCGGATGGTTGATTCAGCACAAAATATTGCTTAATTCGTCACATTGGTACCAATTTTTGAATATCCATGCTGATTGTACAAATGTGGCATGTTCTTGCTTGTCAATTTTTTTAGTAGTTATTTGATTGGATGAATCTACAATGCATGACTTAGACTAGAGTCAATGTTTTCGTGACTAGGAACTGACCAGACAAGTAGACAACCCAATTCGTGACTTAGTGTTGGCGATGTACAACTGAGGCTATGTGGTATTTGCGAGCACATGAACCACCCACCTCCTTTGTTCTTGCAAGTGATCGATGCCCGAGCTGGTCGTACTTTCAAAATTTTGTGCAAGATTAGTTAAGTTATGTTCTAGGTCAGGATAAGGCCAGTACTCAAGCTCGTATTTCTTTACTGAGTTCTTTTTGTGTACAGTGGATACTTTGTGTAGCTACACCTAATGATGCATAAAAGGGTAAATTTAATCTAACTGTGTGAAATGTGAGAACGTGCTACTTTTACTGGAACTGGCTACTGCACTAACTGATTATGTTGTTTTCCTTTGCAACTTACACAGAAAGAGGTTATCTTCTTCAAATGCCTCCCCGCTGTTGGGGACCTCTGTCTCCAAATTCTCATAAGCAAGGCTTTTGTGTGATGGAAACAGCATATAGAGGCGGCACAATGCTAGTTTACTCCTTGAAGAAATCAAGCAGGATGTTGCTGATTATTCAGACATTGATGGCTTGGATGGAAGACTGCATGGCATAAAGTAACCCCTTTGCTTTCCTTCTAGTTGATTGTGGATTATATTTTCAAGGGGTTAATGGTATTTATTTATTGCTTTCTCTTTTGGTTGCAGGATTGATGCCCTTCCTTGATGTGATTTTGCAGTTTGATCTTACACATGTTTACTCCAAGTAATTTGTTTTTGAATTTGACAATGTAAAATATTGGATGCTTGTATCATAGCTCAGATGCCAATTTTGCAATATCTGGGTAATGCCTTTCAATTGAGCACTGAGCACTTGGTTCCAATGAGCTTTTTGCAGCCTGCTTGGTTTGCATTTCTACTCAAACAAGTTGTTTTACATCAAGAGAAAAAACAGACCAAAAAAAGAAAACCTGAACAAGAAGAAATCCCAATCTAAGTAAAAACAGAGTTGTCCAAAACCTAGGGTTTCAGATTTTGACAGGAAAGAAAAAGAATGGTTCAACCTAGTTCGCGCCGGACTACTTAGCGATTCAACCTAGTTCGCGCCGGACCAATTCAAGGTGGTCCGTCGCACACATAGGATTTAAGACTTGTCCACGTAGGACTAGTCCAAGAGTTCCGGCGTAGAAGGAAAAACTTGTGGACAAAGAATTCAAGTGGTCCGGCGTAGAGGGAAAAACATCTGGACAAAGAATTCCGTCATCACCTGATTCAGTCATCTTGCGAAGATAATATCTTTTGATCCGTAGATCCGATCGAGTTGATTTTTATTGGGTTAGATTAATAATTGAATGTAGTTTCTACAGTTAAAATTTCATGTCATTCTAACGGTTGGATCTTCGGTAATCTTGTTTTTTAAGATAGGTCCGTCGTAGCCTTTGAAATCAGTTTCCGTCATCACTTGATTCAGTCATTTTGTGAAGGTAATATCTTTTGATCCGTAGATCCGATCGAGTTGATTTTTATTGGTTTAGATTCATAAATGAATATAGTTTGTACATTTAAAATTTCATGTCAATCTAATGGTTGGATCTTTGGTAATCTTGTTCTTAAAGATAGGTCCGTCGTAGCCTTTCATGTTCTGAAGATTGGTCCCGCGTAGCCTTGGAAATCAGCCGTCTTGCGAAGGACATAACTCTAGATCCACAGGTCTGATTGAGTTGATTCTTTTTGGGTTAGCTTTGGAATCGAATGTAGTTTCTACAGTTAAAATTTCACATAGATCCAACGGTTGGATCTTAAGTAATTTCTATTTTAGTAAATATATGTTAGGTTGTTTTCATGTGGTCCGGCGTAAACTGACTTTCCCTGCTACAGTACAAATTAGGTCCGACGTACACGTGAAAATCTCTGTCCGAACTCTGAAGCAAAGTTTGGTCTGGCATACATATGCAAATTTGGTCTGGTGCAATAAGGTTCTTGTTGAATACAACTCAAGTGATCTGAGGTTGCATGTCCCTAATTTTGATTGTTCTGGTACAGCATGCAATGTATGTGCATAAGATGATAACAACCTTACTGGGACCTACTGACGATTAACTCCAATGTGGGTATCTAACTGTTGAAAAGGGTTCTTACTCTTAATATTAGTGTTGTAAAGGGTTCTTATTGTTGAAAATATTATATTCAGCAGATCACAGAGTCATAAACTTCTTCATTTAAAGATTCCCATTACAATACATATAAAATATAAATTAGTACATAATTTAAACACTACTAAATTACACCCCTCCATAACGTTGTCATAAGTGCTCCATTAGATCGTCTTGAAGCTGGTGGTGAATTTCCCTATTCCGAATGGAACGATGAGTTTGAATAAACTCAAAGAGTTCAGGTGTATGTTCATGTGACACTGATCTTCAACTATCATGTTATGCATGATGACACATGTTGTCATGATATCTCTTAGTGTTTGTTGATCCCAGAAACATGCTGGACCTCGAACAATTGCAAAACGAGCTTGCAGAACTCTAAAGGCGCGTTCCACATCCTTCCTAGCTGCCTCTTGAGCTTGGGCAAAATATTTCTTCTTATTCCCTTGGGGAGCTGGTATTGTCTTCACAAATGTTGCCCATGCAGGATATATCCCATCTACAAGATAGTACCCCATTGTGTAATTGTGACCATTGATAGTATAACTCACTTCCGGCGTTTGTCCTTCTGCTAGCTTTGCGAAGAGAGGGGAACGGTGAAGAACATTAATATCATTGTGAGATCCTGGTAAACTAAAAAAGGCATGCCAAATCCATAGATCTTGTGAAGCAACGGCTTCTAGAATTATTGTTGGCTTGTGTGCATGCCCAGTATATATAACCTAAAAATATAGCCGTTACAAAATAGCCGTTATAATATAGCCGTTGCAATATAGCCGTTACGTTTACCGTTAGAATAAATTTCAAATTTTAAATTCCCGCAATTAAAAATAGCCGATCAAATTTTTCCTGGAAAAAAAAACATGGCTCATATGGCGGTTATGAAATATCATTATAATATAGGAGAGAGAAAATAAAGAGTGAGATATAGGAAATAATGTTGGAGAGGGAAGAGATATAGGGAAGGAATTTTTTTAGGGAATTCCGTATATGAGGATATAGGGATCCAGATTTAGAGAATGCTGTTTGAGATGGCCTGACATCCTCGTTCTTGTCTCTGAGTTGCCTACTTGCCTCCGAGCGGGCGCCGCTTGAATTGGGTTGCGGGCCCCGTGGGCCGAGTGGGCGGTAAAACACATGGCCCAACTAGATTGCTACAAATTTATTGGGCAACACACTTGGTTAATACGTAGTGGCTATTAGTGGAACTAAACAACATCTTAGCGACCTGATTCAGCTCGTTTTAATTATGATGAAAATCTACCACATCATGTTACCGAAAGATTGTGGATTTGTAGTTTCTCCATCTTCTCAGTTGGAGGATTGCGGTTAGTTATAATAAAAAATCTTTACCGATTCCAATAATACTTTGCTAAATGTTCTTAACTAATTTTTATATTCAAAAGAAGTGCTTTAGAAAAGCCACGAATCTTAAGCCAATATTGTGTGGAGTAGATACGCGCTCCTAACCTAGCTTTCTAGACTGAACAAATTTAAGAGAAAGCAACAAAAGAAAACATGCGTTGACGACTGCGATGTTGCTGTTATAAGTAGAGAATTAAGAGAGACAAAGAATTGAGAGAGATTACTAATAATTCATCCATTCTCATTAGTGTGTGATCACACATATATATACAAGATTGGGGTGTCTCTTGGGAAAAGACATCTCTTCGAATAGAAACCTTTTGGTAATAGACACCTTTTGACAATTGATCACATGTTTTATATGATTTAATTTCGTAACACTCCCCCTTGATCAATTCCTTCACTTGTATATATTTTGTAAGCTCCTCTAAAAACCCTGTAGGAAAAATATGAGGACAAATTCATTCTTATAATTATATGCCATCTAAAACTCCTTTAAAACCTAATGAAAAAAATAAGGAGAAACTTATGGCATAAGATTACATCCAATGTTGTCTCATTAAAAACCTTCTATGAGAAACCATTTAAATAAAACTCATAAAGGAAAAGAGTGCAACATATGTTAGTTCAATGTTCAGCTTCCATTGAACCTTGTAACTCTCGAAACCGTTTCATACCGATCCCCTTAACACATTTTTGGAACAAGGATGTTGGTAAAGATTTAGTGAACAAATCAGCCCAATTTTCACATGACTTCGTTTGCAAAATATTTATCTCACCACTCTTTTGAAGTTCGTGAGGATAAAATAGCTTAGGAGCAATATGTTTTGTTATATTACTCTTTATATAGCCTGTTTGCATCTGAGAAACACAAGCAACATTATCTTCGTAGATAATGGTAGGAGATTACAATGGATTAATACCACATGACCTTTGTATGTGGTTAATCATTCTGCGAAGCCATACACATTTACGTGATGCTTCATATAATGCAATTATTTCAGAATGATTAGTGGAAGTGGCTATCAAAGTCTGTTTATAAGACTTCCATGATATAGTCGTATCACCGTATAGAAAAACAAATTCAGTCTGTGACTTGACACTGTGTGGATCAGACAGATAACCAGCATCTGTGTATTCAATTAAAGTCATATCTTGATTTCTTTGAAACATCAAACTAAGATCTTTTGTACCATTAAGGTACCTGAGGATTTGTTTAACACCAACCAAATGCCTATTTGTTGGTGATGCGCTGTATCTAGCCAATAGATTGACTGTAAATGCAATATCAGGCCTGGTGTAATTTGAAAGATACATTAGTGCTCCTGTAACACCAAAATATGAAACTTTCGGTCCCAATATCTTTTCATCGTCTTCCCTAGGTCTGAATGGGTCTTTATCCGCATCAAGGGATCTCACAACCATAGGTGTTTTCGTTGGATATGATTTATCCATATTGAATTTCTCCAACATCTTCTGGATATATGCAGACTAGTGCACAAATGTTCCTTCAGGAACATGCTCAAGCTGTAAGCCTAAGCAAAATTTGATCTTGCACAAATCTTTCATCTCAAATTCTGTCACAAGATGATTACCTGCTTCATCTATGTCACTTGTGGTTCCGATGATATTCAAATCATCAACATATACTGAGATGATACAAAATCCACTTTGGGATTTCTTTATGAACACACATGGACAATCATCATTATTAGAGTATCCTTTCTTCAAAAGAAACTCACTTAGTCGGTTGTACCACATTCTTCCCGATTGTTTTAATCCATATAACGACTTTTTCAACTTGACGCTATACATGTTGCGATTTGCATTAGGATTCAGAATTTTAACCCCTTCAGGTACTTTCATGTAAATATCCGAATCCAATGACCCATACAAATATGCAGTCACTACATCCATTAACTGTATTGATACTTTCATATTCAATGCCAAAGATATTAGATATCAGAATGTTATTCTACTCATAACGGGAGAGTATGTCTCATCGTAATCGATGCCAGGTCTCTGCGTGAACCCTTGTGCTACAAGCCTCGCTTTGAATATCACCACCTTATTATTTTCGTTTCTTTCTTAACGAAAAACCTATTTATTTCCCACTGAAAATATTTCTAGATGACTTGTCACTACTAGACCAAATACCTCTCTTTTATTAAGCGAACGCAATTTTGCATCAATTGCTTCCTTCCATTTGACCCATTCTGAGTGCTTCATGCACTCTGCCATGGACTTTGATTTCAGATCTGATTGAAGGCTTTTGGCAATAGACACCTTTTGGCAATTGATCACATGTTTTATATGATTTAATTTTGTAACAGTTGCTGAAAAGGCCGTCAATGAGATCTTTAATGGGTGCCACGTCAGACCAAAACAAGGCTGGATTGTTCGAGGGTATTTTGTTTGGTAAATACTTGAGAGGCAGTTAATTTCTGATTTTTTTAGTCGAGCATTGAAATCTAACTCAAGCAGGAGTTGCGTTTGGTCGAATGTACTTTGTTTCTTCTAAAAGTTGTGCATATGCATATCCAGTCCACCCATGCCTGACCAACAGAGCAGGACATAACTCGAAATACTACACATGCGTAAGGCTCAAACGCAAAAAAGATACAAACATAATTGTTGTAGGATTTTTTTAAAATAATACATTTTAAAATAATTTTATAAAAAAATACTCTAAAAAATTATAAAAATATATCTCTGTCACTACTTCAATTGGCGACCGAAGATTTGTTGTCAAATGAATTGGTCGACAGAAGGTCTGTGATCCGACGCTAATTTATTTGGCAACAGAAACTAATTTATTTGGCAACAGAAACCCTAATTTTATTGACTAAATGAATCAACGTTAAAATAATCTGTGGGTCAATTTAATCCGCGATAAAACAGACCTCCGTCGTCATTTCACGTAGAGTTTCTGTTGGTATATTTTTATAAATTTTCTTCGGGTATTTCTTTTTAATTATTTAAAAAATATATTATTTTTTAAAAAATTTCATTGTTGTAGTCTACACGTTCCCGGAATTTTTAACTTGTTCCTCCCGTCTCCCTCCTCCGCTTCCAACTCGCAAGTCGCAACCTTCCTCACGAAATCCAAAAGGCCCCAATCCCCAACTCGTTCGCCTCGAATCCCCCAAGCTCCGACGCCAAGCTGCCGGTCCTCCGTAGCATGGCGGGGACCGATCGCCTCTACCCTTCGATCGAGCCATACGACCTCGAGCCCCTGCAGTTCGGCGCCGCCCCCGCCGCCGCCCTCGCCGCCGCGGGTGAGGCTAGGGTTAGCGACCGGCCGGTTAGGTGGGACGAGGAGCCCGAGGCGGTAATCGAGCTCCCCCTCTTTGGCTTATCCTATGTCGAGCTCGCTTTCGCTGTAGATTGGAGTAGCTGCGTGATGAATTATTTCTAGATTGGAGAAGTGCACGTCTGATTTGCAGTAGCATTGGCGCATTAAGGAGGTTGTGAGATGCTGTATTGAGCGCCTAGGATTAAGGGGCAGAGCACGTGGAGAAAATGTGGAAGTTTTTTATTTTATTTTATTTATTTATTTATTTTGGGGAAGATTGTGCTTGTTACTTGTGCGGTTCTGTTGGTGCGGTGAGTTGCTGTTTTACTTGTTGCGGGTGTAGACTGTACAGGGCACGAACCCAACAATTTTTCACTTTTGCTGTTTTGCACTTGCGTTATAGATTGAAGTTTGCTAAGGCTATAGATTGAAGGTTTACCACTGGCTAGATGCACAAAATGTGCCTTTTCCAAGCAATTTTTTTGACTGTACTCATGTGTGCTGAGTACTTTTGATGTGTAATTTATTTAGATGCATATGCTACCCTAAGAGGAAAGATAATGAGATAAATTTATTATCTTCTATATTTAGAAGCATGAGATATATATGCTTGGGAACTTATGCCTTACCCATGATCAATGAGTGGAAGTTACTTAAAATAGTAATCAGTTGTCTTGTCTATGCCTCTCTTTTTTTTCTAATTTGTGCCCAAAAATACTTGTATTAAAGTTGTGGACTTATCCTGATTATTTCTGGCTATGATTTCTTGCGAAAATCAGGGAACCCACGTATTCGAGCGAGGGACAAAGGATCATCCTGACATAAGTAACACAGTGGGCAGCCTTGGTGTGGTCAATGTTTATGAATGCAGTGGTGAAATGAGCACTATAAAGGAATCAGGAGCAAACATCTATTATGATTGCCCACTCCGTAAACAAACAGAAGCAGGGATATGGGTACCTCCTTCTGTTCCACCGATGACAAAACAGGATCATGAGGAGTGGCAAAAGGGCTTTGTTGGTTCTAATGGTGGGTACTTCCCGGAAGAAGAATATAAGTGGGATATCGATGAAGAAAACAAGGAGATGACAATGTGGGACGTGTTTGCTGAGATGATTGATGCAGGAAAAGATAGAGTATTATCCATTGCATCATATGATTTTGGGAGACATAGCATGTCTCTGATTTCACATCTTCTTCTTCAAGAGGCTTTGAAGGACAAGGCTCAAACACTTGTAGATGCTGGTGCTGGTCTTGAACATGCTCTCCTTGAGACAGAACCAACAAAGTGGTTGCCTGATAGTGCTGCTCCTTCTTGCATGCTTTGTGGAGCGCATTTTCATCCAATAATTTGCTCTCGCCATCATTGTCGTTTCTGTGGCGGGATATTTTGTGCTGGCTGTTCAAAGGGTCGAAGCTTGATGCCTCCAAAATTCAGGACTTCAGATCCTCTGAGGGTCTGTGATGTTTGTGGAGTACGTCTTGAATGTATTCAACCATATTTGATGAATCAAATCAGTCGTGCTTGTCAACTTCCAACTAATGATTTGACAGACCTGAGCACCTTGAGGTCGTGGCTAAACATCCCATGGGCACACACGATGGAGTATGAGATATACAAGGCTGCAAATTCCATACATGGGTATTGTAAGGTATGCCTCTTAGTACCTGCTTATGTTAATTAATTTGGTTGCTTAGCATTCCATTGTTTTGGCATTCTCATGTATATCATCTTTTTTCTTCTACAAAATATATGTTCTTGTGCCTTTGTTTTCTTCTCGAAACATATCTGTGCTCAACGAGCAGCTCTCAAATGCTAGAAGTATTCATTGTCTACCATGTTACATTAGTATCATTATGCTGATGGGTAGGAACTAGGAACCAACCAAAAGCCAACGGAACTCTTATCTACAGTTGTAAATCTCTAGGCCAGCTGAACCCTATCCAACACAACCTAAACTACATTTTGTTTATAACCCTAAACAACCGTAGTCCCAATGCGTCATTTCGTATTCCAACCCATTTCAGCAGTGCTGGGGTAGAGATAATGGCAATTCTTATTGGGCCACTCTCTATATTAACCTTGTGGGTTTGGCCCATTTTAAACTCTGTGCTGCGGTAGTATCTAACCCAAGTTCTTACCTCTTAGCAACCCTAACTCCACCCAACCATTTTTCTTTCAAAGCCTTTTCATTACACTTAATGGCATGCGTTTTATTAACCCATTACAGGCCTGCGTAAGTGCCTATATGCACAAAGTAAAATTTTTGACATCATGCTTTCCATGTATTTGAAAAATCAGTGCTCTCTACAAGCTTGTAAAACGTAACTACCTAACTTTTCCAGGCACCTTGTATATGGTACAACCATACAAGTAAAAGGAACATTTATTCTAGTTTCCAGAATGATTTTATTTGTCCAAATCATGAAATCATTCTTATGCATTCTCTATCTTACATTTGTTAGACAGACAAGCTTTGCACCACCTGCAGAAGTCCCTTCTGAAACGAACTTGTTCCTTTATGAATTTGACAACACTAAATTAGACCATTCAAATTCCACCTTCTCTTTTACACTACAGTAAGTTACACCATATGCTGCTGCTGAAGCATTGAATAGATCTTTTCAGTGTTCACTGTTTCATAGATTCAGTTTACATGAATTGATCAAATGTTTGTTAATTTTGAGATCACTATAAAGTTTAAAGCTTGTTTTTTTGCCAGCTGCTTATTCAATCAGTCGTATGGAATCAATTAGAATACTACTCATCAAATTTTCTATGTTTTAATGCAATGTTCAGGTGGGAAAGCTGAGACCAGAGAAATCTATCCCTGATTCAATTCTTAGACAAGCAAAAGGGCTTGCAATAATTACTGTGGTAAATGTTGGAATGATGGTCACGTACAAAATTGGTACTGGCCTAGTTGTTGCTCGCAGAGCTGATGGTTCTTGGTCCCCTCCTTCGGCCATCTCTACTTGTGGTGTTGGATATGGAGCTCAGGTCACAGTAACCAGTCAAGTGTTCTCTTTTCATCAAAGATGCTTGTTTATTATTATAACTAAGACCTGCTAATACATGAAATATTTGCCTGTGTTGCACCTTGCAGGCTGGAGGTGAGATAGCTGATTTCATTATTGTTCTGAGGAACACTGATGCCATCAAAACTTTTAGTGGAAATGCACATCTGTCAGTTGGGGCTGGTGTTAGTGCTTCTGCTGGTCATCTTGGACGAGTGGCAGAGGCTGATTTTCGTGCAGGTGATGGTGGTTTTGCTGCCTGTTACACATACAGTTGTAGCAAAGGTATGGTGTAAACTATTAGCAGCTGAGCAGGATTGAACTAGTTTTTTTTTACCCATTTTACCAGTTGTCCACATTGGTCCAGGAAAATACTCTTCTGATGTTCCTTAATCTGTTCACTAGTTAGAAATAAAAAATTAGACAGGACCAAGTTTTCTTGAAAATAAGCTAGTTTAGGGAGTAGATGTTAGGTCTTTTTATTCTGAGTTTTGAACGATTCACACTAATCTCTGTGTGTTTCACATTATTGATTGTGAAGTGTGAACTACTTATTTCACATTAGACTTGGAAACGTGCAGTAAAAAGGCAAGTTACAAATTGTTGATTCCACCAGGTTGGTTAGTTTCCAACCAGCTCTAATCTATTACCTGTTGACTTTTGGCCAAACAATGGCTGCTAGGACAGCTTTGTTCTGGACTTCTGGCAGATACCTGTCAGGAACTAGTTGTCATCCAGCACTATTCATTCAATACTGTACACTGTACTCTACTGTCGAAGTTTCGACTATCAAGATTATGGTTTAGGCATTAATATCTTTCGGCTGTACAAAGTAGTTTGTTTGTTAAAACATACATCCAACATTCCGATTCAACTTCCTATAATAGTTTGTGATTTAGACCAAGAATTATGTTTCTGAAAAATGATCCGTAGACCTTTAGCCATGTGGCCATTGCAGTGACCAGATACTCTGGTTATGGATATCGCTTATGGGCTATGGCAGCAAATAACAGACACTATAGCATCTGCAAGGTTGTACTTCTGGGCAGTTGAATAAAGTGGAAACATGGTAAGGTATTGCAGCTAGCAGCTTCAGAGTAGTACATTCAGATAATTTAATAAATGAACATGTGGTGCTTAATGCCTCAGAAGTACATTGTTAAACATAACTTATGAAATGTATTTAATTTGCCTATTTACGTATCTTTGTAACAGAAATGTGATAAATAGCATTGCAGCTTTTTGATGCTCAAATCTGACTGTTGAACTAAAATAAATGCAATGGAATTTTTAATCACATTATTAGTATTAAGTGTATGCCAATGCTGCTGTAAGCAGTGAAGAGTAGAGAACAATTAAGCATAATTTGCTGCTGTAAATTGATATGGTTTCAGTTATTACAATTGGATGCATATTGATATCCAATTTGTGTAGTTGTTTTCATTGTTTGTTTGGAATGTTAAATTTATACTGTTGATGTCAGTGATGAATACATCTGTTAAAATCAGCAGAATTAGTAATCCACAATTGCTGTTTTTTTATCTTCCTTTTTTATCATTTTTCTCTTCTTTTTTTCTCTGACAGGTGCCTTTGTGGGATTTGCGCTCAATGGAAGTGTGGTATCAACTCGAAACACAGAAAATGCCCGATTTTATGGTGGTCCAATTAAGGCATCAGAAATCCTTCTTGGTTCATTGGCCAGGCCACCTGCTGCGGCCACTCTCTACAAAGCTCTATCCATACTATTCGACAAGATCGAAAATTAATCCTCGTCTTTAGGTTTCTGGCACACATTGTGTCCGCTGGCGATTACGCTCCGCTATCTCGGTATTGCTTTGCACTCTTTGCATATTCCTGGGTGGCGATTAAGCAACTGTACAGTTCGCCATTCATTGGTGCATCCATCAAATAGGTCATCTATCCAGTGCCACAAACTACAGTGAAAATGTTGTATATATAATTACGACCGCATGAGAAATGAAAGAGAAAAAAAAAACGTTTGTTCTCAAA
Source organism: Otatea glauca (assembly GCA_036346275.1). NCBI lineage: Eukaryota > Viridiplantae > Streptophyta > Magnoliopsida > Poales > Poaceae > Otatea > Otatea glauca. Next base: position 45,962,243 of record CM070721.1, on the reverse strand, counting down.
ATCACATCATTGCTAGTTTTTTTTTGAGATAAAATGTTGCATGAATTGTCACTCTAGTTCCATTTTCACCTATACCTGTTTTTTAGTACGCAAGTCTGCAACATTCCCCGAAAACAACTGCAACATAAACATTTGATATAATAGAAAAAAAAACCTTTGCTTGCAATTAATAATTGACTGACTTACCTTAGTCTCGGTGGCGGAGGCGACACACTTGCCCTCGAGGATGTCCCTTGAGCATGGTTAAAAAAACCGCCGAAATCTCGGTCGAGATTTCAGATTCCGATCGGGGATAGAATCCAAAATCCCAGCCAGGAAAAAAATTTAAATTGCTACAGTATCTTAGAAATTACAGCGATAAATTTTGCCAAAATCTCAGGTTTTTTTTTACCGATTTTTGACTTTTTATAGTCGGATTTGACCGGATTTGGTTCAATAACCCTTAAGAAAGTCATCTTCTATGAAAATTTGTTAAAAAACCGAATTTTTTAGATGTTTTAAAATTTTAGCAGAAGCACTGTCAGATTTTTATAAAATTATACAAGCTTGATTACGATCTGAAAAATTTATGATATCTTTAGTAGTGTAGGATTATACGGAAAAAATTTAAAAATATTTGAACTTTATTTGTTATCTTTAAAAATTCAAAAATAGAATGAACATAATTGGGATAGTAACCTTGTCAGAATTTTATAAATTTTCTCGAGTGTGATCATGCTCCAAAATTTTATGAGAGCTTAAAAATTGCCTTAGTACCATTGCCTAAAATTTTCAAAAATTTTCAACTTTTTGTTTGCTCAATCAAATCTATGTAAGCATTGAACTTCATTTGTTCTATTTCAAAAAAGAAAACAGAAAGAACATAAATGATACAATGCCTTTGTAAGAATTTTATAAATTCACTAGAGTGCGATCATGATTCAAAATTTTTATGAGATCTTAAGCATTTCCTTAGCACCCTTCTATCAAATTTTCAAAAATTATAAATCTTTTTTATTACTAAAACAAATCTATATATTGATCATGAGACTTTTATTAGGATGTAGCACTGTCAGAATTTCTGAAACTTCTTGAAACTTGATCGTCATATGAAAATTTTATAGAAAAATTAATGATACATCAAGACCATACACAAAATTTTTTAAAATTTTCTAACATGGTTTGAACCATTTTTTATTTTGTTGAAGTTTGCCAGTAAGGTTTTTATCAGGACAGTAGCACTGTCCGATTTTTTTTAAAATTCATGAAGCTTGTACATCATCTGAAAATTTTATGGAAATATTAGTGATGCATCATAAGCATGCACAAAAAATTTCAAAATTTTCTAACGTGGTTTGTTCCATTTTTCATTTGGTCCAAACTTGTCAGTCAGTGTTTTATTAGGACAGTAGCAATGTTCTAATTTTTAAAAATTTCTTAGATTTGACAATCATTTGAATGTTTATGAGAACATCACTGTTGTGTCAGGAACCTCAAAAAAAAATTTCAAATTTTTTCGTCATAGTTTGAGTTATTTTTCGCTCAGTGCAAATTCACTGAAATCTCGTCGAGATTTTGGGAATTCCGGCCGAAATTTCGGTTTTCTTGTTGAAAAAAAAACGGTTTTGAGTTTTTGTTTTTGTATTTTGTCCGGGATTTATCTGAAATTCTTAGATCTCGACGAGATTTTGGATTTCGATCACCTCCAAGACGTTATCCAAATACGAGATTTCAATCCTTGCCCTTGAAATCCTGCATGTTGTCCTAGGCTCGACGTGCCTTCCCCACTCCTCCACTTACCTGTGCTTGGTCTCTACCCCTCAATGTTGCCTCGTTCCAAGCAATTCTCTTATTTATTTGGAACGAGGAATTTTTTTCTGAACCCTTAAACTGTTTTTTTTAAGTTCTACGATCGGGTGCCTACTGTTGAAAAGAAAAAATATATTACTTTTGAATGGTAGCTCTGTTCCTAGTCATCTAGAAAACGTACTTGAGAAAACATTGATGTTGCCTTTTATGTGCAGTGCCTCTGGCATACACTTTAAGGCCACTTCACTTTGCGGTTCTTTTTGTTATGGAATATATATATATATATAGAAATGCTATTCTACAGCTGTATGTAGAATAGCATATTCTACGCACCAGTCAGGTTTGCTGTATCGATCGAGCCCACGTGACTATCTAGTTGACAAGCGTGTTTGTATATGAATAAGTAATAAATGCTACTTAATAACAAATTTTTCTAGCTGGTAACAAATTTTACTATCCTTATATATAGATATTACTATCGATCTATATATGTTCATTTTAGCAATAAAATTTGATTCATGCAACGTTTATTAGCGAAACTTATATCATGTTGTTCCTCTCGTCATCAGTAATCTACTGGTAAAATTTGTTCGTGAATTGGAGCATCGAATGAAAAGTTATAACTAAAATAAAGAAAGAACAGACTTGTATACAAACTAAACAATGAAGTAACTAGTCAAGCTCTTACTGGCCGAAACAACTAGTACGCGCATATGTAAGTTTGCATATGATTATGTTATTACTTTATTTTAGCCATAACTTTTTATTCGTAGCTCCAATTAACGAACGGTTTTCACTAGTAATTTACTGACGACAAGAGGATCATAATGATATAAGTCTCACTAATAAACATTGCACGAATGAGTTTTTATTACCAATTTACCGAATGTACCGTAAGATTTTACTACTGCGTGGCAGTAAAATCTATGTATACCGATAATAAAATCTATAAGTCTCATTAATAAACATTAATTTTTCTAGATGGTAACAAATTTTACTATCCTTATATATAGATTTTACTATCGATATATATGTGTTTTACTATCATACAGTAGTAAATCAATGTTCATTTTAGCAGTAAAATTTGATTCATGCAATGTTTATTACCGAAACTTATAACATGTTGTTCCTCTCGTCATCAGTAATCTACTGGTGAAATTTGTTTGTGAATCGAAGCATCGAATAAAAAGTTATAACTAAAATAAAAAACGAACAGACTTGTATACAAACTAGAAAACGAAATAACTAGTAAGCAGTAAGGGTGACCGAAATAACTAGTATGTGCATTAGTTTGTATATGATTCTGTTATTACTTTATTTTAGTCATAACTTTTTATTCATAGCTTCAATTAACGAACGGTTTTCACCAGTAGTTTACTAACGACAAGAGGATCATAATGATATAAGTCTCGCTAATAAACACTGCACGAATAAGTTTTTACTATCAATTTACCGAATGTACCATAAGATTTTACTACCGCGTGGCAGTAAAATCTATCTATATATGCAGTAAAATGTAGGTCAATATGTAGTAATTTCTGTTACAACATATGAAAATCACATGTACAAGTTTTAAAAAATGCTCAGAAAATTACCATAAGTAGGGGAGGGTGGATTCTACTTTCCTGTAAAATTTCAAGACCAAAATCATTCTCATCTGAAAGATATGGCTAAATAAATAAAAACAAGATCCATGTACAAAACTATAGGAACATATTTTCTAGTTACTCTAGCTATGTATGTGGAATGGTTTACTATCGATCTGAGTTCACACTCAATGTTTGGTCGTAAAACGTTTACATACTACGTCGCTTTAATTATTGTGCCGCTTTAATTACATCGTTACGTGGTGCTTACGGCCAGCGCATAGAATAAATAGTTCTACGCGCTGGCGCAGAATAGCGCCACAGTATACATATATATATACATATATATATATATACATATATATATATATACATACATACATACATACATACATACATACATACATATATATATATATATAGGAAGTCGAAATGGGGCACCATGGTGCCTGGGTATCATGATTTCAAATACGCAAATTCAAGCCATGTTCGAGTATATTTTTCAAAAATTTTAGTTTTAGGGTATATACCCATCTATAACAATTCAAATGAAATGCATACCTTTGAAAAAAATATACTCGAATTCAATTATTTTGAACGAGTTTGGATCACATGCTTTGCTGATTTATATATAAAATCAGCATATACCTACAACCAAACTATCATCAAAAAGGGAAACTCTAGTTTGAATTTTAGTTCAAACTTGATTGAACTAGTTAAACTCAACATCCTAAAAATTTCAAAAAAAATTTGCAAGAAAATACATAGAGAAAATATCATTTTTAGATCATGGTGCCCTTGGTAATTATACTATATATATATACACACATACACACACATATACACATATATATACACACGCGGTGACGCTATTCTACGCCAACGCGTAGAGGTAGTTATTCTACACGCTCGAGCGACGTGCAGTTGAAATAGTGAGTATGGACGGCCCATTAACACATACCGGCCCAAAACGAGATAAAAACAATCCCGATTCGTGCTTTGTGTTCACGGTCGATATCACGTGTGTAATCGGTAGTAAATTGTCATGGAGTCGGTAGTAGCTAGCAAATTCACTTGTATGTGCGTAATGTCGTGATGGAGATAGTAATAACTTACATCATTGGTAGTAAAAAACGAACGATAGGAATCGCGTATTCTATGTTTTACGATTCATTGCGAATGTGAATCATGATAAAGAAGCACCAGAGGCAGAGATTGAAACACCGTTTAATCCAAATGCACCACTTGTTTCTCAGACAAAAGGTAGGAAATGCGCCATGGAGATCCGTCGGCACAAAAACGATATCACGATTCACTTGTGCAGATTCATTTGTAAGTGCGTAATGTCGTGCTAGAGATAGTAATACCTTACATGATTGGAAGTAAAAATCGAGATATTAACAATAATTACGTATACTATGGTTAACTATAAATTACAGGATACTATTACTATATTTTCGCGCTACATTTACTATTTTATACTGTCGCCCATGTTGGCGCAAAACTCAATGTTGTCACTTGTCAGGTCCATTGGCTTCAGTAGTAAATTGATGTTCGTACAATAGTAATTTGATGTAGCTTACTATCTGAAATGCTACGATTTACTATGTGTAAAAGGTAACGATGGTAGTACACCGTGTTGGCGCACAAACTCAATGCTGTCAGGTTCATGGGCTTCAGTAGTAAATTGAAGTTCATACAATAGTAATCAGATGTAACATACTATCTGAGATGCTACAGGCAGTAATACACAACTTGCTTAAGTAGAAAATTGTAAATATAAAAAAATGTATGTTTGTAGTGGTTCAAGAATAATAAATATATCTTTAATTGGAAAAATACGTTGTAAACAATAGTAAATCAATTACGAACGGACTCCAAATCTTCTACAAACCATAAATGGTAATTACCTTCTTTATACCATACCGTACAGATTACCCTGTTCGTTTCTCTAGTGAAGAAGAAAACAAACAGTTCATTTTACCATCCGATGGATCATATTCACTTCATTGGCGAGCAAGAATCTGCAGTATCGTTGCCGCAACCTCCAGCTATACCAATGGTGGTTGATGCTATACCAATGGCGGAAATACCTTCAGGTATCTGGGACCCTCTACTACACACGTCAAAAATAACACCGCTGCCGTCAATATGTACATCGAAGATGGGAACTCTAGCAAACAACAAGACATACACTCACGTAAGTAAATCATCAACTGAGAAAGTATTGCAATATTGTTAATTTTATTTCATATGTACTGAAGAATATTACTATGAAATGGTCCAGAAGTCCCTAACTATATGGTTCTGCAACTATCCCAACATTTTGATAATGAGAAGGAAGCATACAATTTCTACTACCGTTACACACGTCACGCTGGTTTCGGTGTGAGGAAAAACAGGACAAAAAAACAGTAAGAGAACTGTGCTGCATCAACGAAAGAAAATATCTTTACTACAACCCGAATAAAGAATGCGAACGAAACAAAACCTGGAAGAGAACAGGTTGCAGGGCCTTTATAAAACTTAAGAAGGAATTAAGTGATGGTTTAGTTAGTATAGAACGTGTTATACTCGAGCACAACTATCCCCTATGCAGATCACCGTCGTTAGTAGCTTTCATGCATGCACACAAAAATTTTGATCCTTCTCTGATGGAGCCTATCGACATCATGCAAAAAGTCAATGTACCTTATGAAGCGATGATGAAATGCTATCGGACATGCATAGAAATCTACGAAACTTACCATTCACTGATCGCAACATTCAAAACAGGTTTGGGCTATATATTGTTAGATATTTTACTACTAACATATGTATAGATTACTATCGATATAATTACTACACTAACAACAAAATTATTTTCATTTCACAGGAAAACATGTAATGCACGTTCTGACAGGAGAGATGATATTATCTAACTTATTACTTTTTTCAATTAGTGCCGTGCTCAGAATAAATTTTTTTACTATGACATACAAGTTGATGAAAACAATTTAGTCAAAAACGTGTTCTAGAGCCATGCGAGCTGCCGTGCTGAATATGCTGATTTTGAGGACGTTATGACGTTCAACACTACATACAAGACCAACATATACAACATGCCTCTCGCTATGTTTGTTGGACTCCGTCTTCAGCATTGTAGTACTCTGGAATGAGAAAACCGAATTATTCGAATGGCTATTTAGAACGTTCAAAACTTGCATGGAAGGGAAAGACCCCATTTGCATCCTTACTGGTGATATTCTCAACTTATTGATATTTACTTTCAATCGTTTCACATTTACACCATCTCTTATAAATATAAAAACAACAGACCAAGACCCCACCATGGCAGCTGCGATACCTCTCGTCTTCGATGGCACGAAACACAGACTCTGTAGATGGCATGTCCTGAAAAAATACAAAGATATTTTGAGTAAACTATACACACAACACAATGGATTAAAAGAACATTTAGTATCCACTAACACCTACTGAATTCGAAAAAGCATAGGAAGATATAGTGTCAGAATATGGCCTAGAAGAAGTTAACTGTATTGGAAGGTTGTATGACCTTAGAAGAAGTTGGATATCAGCATACTTCAAAGAAATATACTGCGGCAGGATGACATTGATGTAGAGAAGCGAGAGTATGAATAATATGGTCAAACGATACTTCGTGGATGAAAAAACTGCGCTGCACCGATTTGCAAGACAAATGCATAGGGTTTTACAGTCAAGGAAGCACGTAGAAGCCAAGGAGAAGTATAGTTCATTGGTTAGATCCTCTCTACTATTTTTCCAAGCATTTGTATTGTTCATGTCAAATACCTTTTACTGATGATTGGTTATTCCTCCAAGTTCAGAGCCAATCGGTAAGGGCAACATTGTACCAGTTTGAAGAGCAGCTGAGCAAGTTGTACACACCTGTGGTGTCCAAAGAATATAAAGAAAATTACTTCAAGAGTACAGCCTTTCGCATAAGAAACAGTACTAAAAATCCTTCTCATTATCTCGCCACACATGGGAAGCAAATGAAATTGTTCTCATGGTCTCGGCACGAATTTAAGTTGATAGCGAACAAAACTTCCGGTGAGTACAGCTGTGAATGTCGACAATGGGAACACATTGGTAATTATAATTTCTAATCCAAACTGACTGGCTTACTTTCATAATATCATTACATCGAGGAAACTATTTTACTATTTTTATGTAATGTATAACTTTTATCCTCATGTACAATTACTACAGGTCTTTTTTGCCCACATATAATTAGAGCTTTCAGCCACTTGCAAATAAAAAAAATCCTAGATCGGTACGTGCTACGAAGGTATGCCAGGGAAGCAAGGGTTTAGCTGCCTTATGAAAGGCATAACCTCGTGCAGTTGGGTCCCGACAGCACAACTGAGATGTATCGGCATTCTCTACTACTGACAGAGGCAATGGGTGTTGTGAGGGTAGGAAGCAAAACAAGAGCCGGGTATGAAAGATCAATGGATGTACGGAAGGCGCTTCGAAACCAGCTTGATAGCATCCCGATGGATATTGCGAATGTGAATCATGATGAAGAAGCACCAGAGGTAGAGATTGAAACACCGTTTAATCCAAATTCACCACCTATTTCTCGGACAAAAGGTAGGAAACACGCCATGGATGATCCAATACAATCAACTTTACCAGGGGATAAGAAATGCACATGGGCATGCAGCTTATGTGGACTGAAAACAGGACACAATGCAGCGTCATGCCCAACAATAAAAAATAACGGCGTTACAGGTAGTAATTTAAGAGGAAGAGGACATGGTAGCAGATGTCGGGACCGACGAAGCAGTGTTGCACGACGCCGACTAATTCATGATGATGAAAGTGAGATTGGATCTGATTGGTACAACGATAGTTGAAAACTTACTAATGATAAAACTTGTTGTTACTACCTTATACTGTACAATAAGTTAATACATATGATTTACCACTAATTGCATGTCGTATTACTTTTCATCCTTGTTTCAACCTGTTAGTTTCAACCTTGTTTTTGTTTTACTAATCCTTACATGTGATATTACTATATTTTATAAAAAATTTACTATCACCGCCGTTGATAGTATAAGACAAACCTGGGAAGTAACTGCTGCGCTTAATTGTGCAAAATTTACTGTAATGTAATAGTAATATACCTATTTTTTAAGTTATGTTGGTACATATTTCGTAACGTACATCGAGTATTTTTTACTATTGCGTTTATTAGCACTTACTAACCATAGAACGTGTATACACTTACTGACTCATGTCACGATTGAGGCAAAGAAAAAAACACACGTGAAAAAAATGACAAAACACGCAAAAGTGATCGTGGAGTTGAAGGGTAAGGTGCCCGGGTCCATCACCTCCAGCACTTTCGTGCAGCGTGCACAGGGTCCACAGACATAGCCCTACGCTTACCAATATCACACGTATCACTTGTATCGGTAGAAGCAACCCAATTCGGCTATCTAAGCTGCTTAAGATAGAGCTCTTCGGACGATGTGGGACTAAACTATCACGGCTTGCATAGTAAAATAGGCCTTACAGCCCATGGACCTAACAGCATTGAGTTTGTGTGCAAACACGGGTGGCATTACAGAATTGTAAATGTAGCGCGATAATATAGTAATAGTATCTTGTAATGTGTAGTAAAACATAGAATTCATCATTCCTGTAGTATGCTTTTTACTACCAATCGTGTAAGGTATTACTATCTCCAGCGTGGCATTACGCACGCACAAACGATTCTGCTAGTATCGTCCATCAACCATAAAGTTTCCAATGAGCAAACTGATGAATATCTTTTACTACTACAAACAAATTATATTATGGTAGTTGCAGAATCGCTTTGAATTTTTTTTGAAACGTGCCTGTAACACTCGTATATCTTTTTACTATCCTTTCAAATAATGCTTACAACACTAACAACGTGTATTTACTATCTTGTGCTGAACTGTGTATTTACTATACATTACATTGACTTTGTGAGGTCACCATGGGCGACAATACACGATAGTAAATTTAGTATGAAATTTTAGTAATTGAATCATGTAACGCATAATAATATGAAAAAAAATCATTTGTACCGAATTTTTTGTACTACCAAGCATGAAAAGCTATTACTATCATCGGCACAACTTGTTTTACTTCCAAGATGAAACGGATGGCATCTATTAACTTCTATGTACTGACGTCACAACTGACTAATACTTTTAATAACCCTTACTACGATAACAACGTATATTTACTATCCTATGCTGACATGTCTAACTACAGTCCTGGTCCAAGAGGGAATAAGTCTCAATTACGTGGCAAAAACAAAACAAAAAAGATATACACAAAAAGCGATCATGGTCACGAAAAAGACCATGCAGCGAGGCCAACAGACATAGCACTACCCTAACTAACAGCACACGTATCACTTGTATTGAAACGGGCAAACCAATTCAGCTATATAAACTACTTCAGGTGAGGCTCCGCGGGCGATGTGGTACTAAACTAGCTGAACGGTTGGGAGCAAATAGGCCTATTAGAGCCCATGTGCAGTCACCGCGGGCAACAATATAAGGATAGTAAATGTAGTAAATAACTATAGTAATTCTGTTATGAAATATATAGTAAAACATGGATAGTGTATTCCTGCCCTAAGTTTTTTACTACCAGGCATGTAGTGTACTACTATCTCAGGACACAAATCTATCGGGTTACGAGCATCAACCGTAAAAATCCCGGTGATGAAACAAATGGATAACTTTTACTATTATTTATATAAAATATTACAACAATGGTAGATTCATTTGAAATATTTTAAAAAGCTCGTGTAACACCCTGCGCATACTCTAGTATCCTTGTTTTCTTCCTAGTTACAACTAATGCCACATACTTACTTCTCTACTGACGTCGCGACTTAACCCAACGACCGAGTATACAACTTGTTACTAATATTTTCAATAATGCTTACTAAGCTAAGAACATATATTTACTATACTTTGCGAGGTGGCAAAATTACTACTGATATTCTATCTTCAATTTACTCACAGTACAAGGGAATGACAAAAGTATTATTCTGGTCCAATGAACCTAACACAGTTTTCCGTTCTAACATCGTACTAATGGAAACCACATAAGTTATACATGCTTTATGTCGGTCTAAACTTCTCTATTTTCTTCGAGAGTGGCTTCACAGTGTTGAGAGTGTGGAACAACATATAGAACATTAGTTCCGACCTGTATTGGCTACCCTTAGCCTGCAAACAAAAACATATTGGATTGAACACATGATTACTACTTGTACAAGAAAAAATTACTGCTGAAGATATAAGACTATTACTATATCACATACCAGATCAATGGCACAATGAAGTTTGCCAACTTCGCCATCATACAACTCGAGGAACTTCATAGCAAAGAAGGTGAAGTCGTTGAGTAGAACCTGCTTGGGTGTGTAAAAAAGCGGTCGCCTCCAATTTGCAAATCTCGGGAACTTATCGCCGGTTACAACTTGGAATGCATCTTGCAGTCAAACTATTATTTTATCACCAACATCAGCGTGATGGTCCTTGGGGTCAGTGCACTACTACCTTGCGCGGTCTAAGTCTAAGGAAATAAAAAAATCCGTGGTAGTAAAGGGAGTCCAACAAATCAATTCTCCTATGAACCATATTTATGCAATACACAGACCAATGCTCGTTATCTAGGAGAGGGAAAAAACCTGAAAAAATTTATGGATACATTTTACTGATCAGTACAAATGGAAGATAATTACAATTTTTTAGGTTTTTCAAGAACTCACCAACTTTACTCCCATCACATTTGTTTGACCAATTTGTTCTCTAAGCATTTGAACTGCAAGATCATTGTTGTACTCGTTGTTTTTCATGTATTCTTCAACATTCATAAGCCTCTGAGAAAATTACAAAACATATATATTGAGAAAACTAAGAACACTACAATATACTAAGCGAAGTGTTTAGAATAAACAATTTAGATCCAAAATATTTACATACCGACAGACTCCATGAGAGGTAAATCCTGTATCCAGCACTAGCCGACCTTAGCACAACATCATCATGTTTATTGCATTCAATGTAAAAACCCACAAACATGTCTTCTGTGGTTTCTCCATCTTTGAATGATTTTCTCACTTCATCTCCATTTGCAATGCAGTGAAAATCTGATGACATCAAAATGATATGACTGCAAACCCAAAGTTACAAACACAAACAATGCACATCACACATTTCAGATGAAAAAATAATGATTAACATTGGGAAAAAAATAAAAAATAAACAACTGACCTCTTTAAAGTGTCATTTGTACTAATGATATCGCGCACCTTCATGGCAGTGTCAATTGAAACTTTTGGCCGATCGCGGCACTTGAATGGTGACACGTAACAGGAAGGCACTCTTGTCAATATCGTTCCGGTAATTCCTGTGGTTCCCGTTTGAACAAATTGTTTCATCGAAGTATTTGGCTTACTAACTGCCTTAGTTTGTTTATCCTTCATTAACATAATTAATAATTACCGTTAGGTTTACATATAAAAAAATGTCATACATCAAAATAAATTAATAAATGTTTATATTCATTCGTATACCTCATATGTAACCGTGTCAATTATGTCCTTTGGTGCGACATCCATTACTGTCTGGTTTGGTGGATCCTGGAAACAAAAATTACAGTACTGAAAATATTACATACAAAACTGAAGAGTTTAATCTGAAAATTACTAAGAACACTAATAAGATTTACTATGTAAGCACGATATTTGCTACGGGAGAATTTTGTGGGTTAAAAGTTGTGGGCAACAACGGATTATTGTCCTTCACCTCAATATCAACATGAACCCCTGGAATGGCATCTTGTTCAATCACGTCGATGATGCTATCAATCTTAACCGGAGTATAATCCGGTCCCTCATCAACTGTTTACATAAATTATACAAACGTTCACAAAACTCAATTACTTCATGCTGATTCAATAAAATGCACTTGCAAAAATACGAACCTGATTGGTTTGCATCCTCGTTCACATCTTGAGATGCAAGAAATAGTTCGGATGCTAGCAAGTAAATGGCGTCATCAGTCTGATGCAGAGGAGCGTTGTTACATACCTAAGGGGGCAAAAAGACAAAAAAATTACATTTGATGTATAGAGATAAATATCACACATCAGTATATAACACTAAAATGTGATGTTCGATTACCTGATTTGCATCAGTACCGGGTTGAAGATTTACTGGATCATCTTTATCACAAATTTTTTTTGATTCCTGAAAAAATGTTATTAATACAAAATAACTATGTATGAGAACACATTTTACAATCTATAAAAGAAATAACTGCAGGTAAAGCCTGTGGGTTAGAATTATGGTGTTCTTCGCATGAAAATTACAATGCAACCCTGGAATGCCATCTTGATCAATAGTGGCGACAATACTATCAATCTTAAGAGAAGTGTCATCCGCATACTCATCACCTGTTTAAAAAAAATAAACAATCGTTCAAGTAAAACGATTACTACATGTTGAATAAAGACATGCAAATTAAAATTGAAAAATGAACTTGATTGGTTTGCATCCTCTTTCACACCTTGAGATGGTGGGAAAGAAGCCGATGCTGGGACGTAAATGACGCCATCCCTGCGTAGCGGCTGAGGCTCGCTGGGTATCTGCGAAAGTGAGCTAGGTCGATCATTCACAATTACAACTGGAGAAGGTGGGCTAACAAATGGATTTTCTGTTGATTGCTGCCCGTGATCCACAATAATAGAACTATCCTTTTCATTCTCTGGCGTCCTTTCTTTCGAAGACTCTTCCATGATAACACGTAACACATTAAGAACCTCTGACTAGGCAGTCTCAATCCTCCGTAGAGCTTTATTAATATGCTTGATCACTCTAGATGATTCATCATCAAATTTCTGTATAGCTTCTTTTGCTGCCTGACGCTTCTACTTACTAATGGAATTGAGAGAGTCACCAAACAAATATAGCAACCTAGGTAACTCTGGGACATAAGAAGAACTTCTTGCATCAGAATCAGCACCTAAACAATAACATGTGCCCTGAATGCTCCTTAACTGAAAGTGACAAAAAAAACTAAATAGTTAGGTCTACTAAATAATAAATTTACAACCAAAAAAATTTAATATCAAAACACTAACACTGAGCTTGTCGAATGTTTCGTTGCCTAGGCGGTCAACCTTCTTGTCAGCCCCAACTAACTTCTCAACAATCGCCGTCGTGAAGAAAGCAGCGCGAGGTGTCTCCACAGCTTCAATGCTATGAGCACAGCCCAGGTTGTCCAAGTAGTAAATCTGTTACGACAAAATTACTATTATCAACTTGAAATATTACTAATAAATTTAAGCTACAAAAAACATTTGCTACAAGAAAACAATTAATACTCACCAGCAAAAAAGCAGCACATCCACTAATTGATTTACTCGTTGTTTCCTTCTTCTTGTGCTAGTTGTGTACCGCAACCCTTAGGTCATCAACGACAGCCTTACACCAATCGATACCACCGAAATTTTCCATGTCTTTTGTCAAAACAGCCTCCTTGCCGGTGATATGGTTAGCCGTCCCTGAGAATAGCAACTTATGGAAAACTAGTAGGAAGAAACATGTAATTGTCAAGCTGTCGGTACCCTGGGTGCCGATCCTCACCATCAATACCTTCGTCGTTACTTCAGCCCGACTAGTGACCCTGAGCAGACGCTTCAGATTTGCAAGTTCTGCTTTGCTTCCATCGAATGTAACAAGAGGTGCATCCCTTCCACCTAATGGAATACCTAGCACACACTTGACAGCGTGGGGTGTTATTGGTAGGCTCCTTCCACCACCAACACGAATTACCATGTCATCTGGAGCTATCCTCTCCATCAAAAAACACAAAAGATCTTTGCTCTCCAGACCCTCAAGATTAAATCTTTGTAGTTCCTCGAATCCAAGATTCCAAAACCTTGTTAACCTGGTCGATTGTAAGGTTGCCTATAGTGGATACAACAAGGGTAGGGCTGCACCTGCACGTCGGCGGTAATGTTTTCCTCACGACATTATCCTGCCCGAGTGTCGTAAATTAATTACTATAATTAGTATAGAAAAAAATATTTTAATTAAAACGATAAAAATTTAAACATGTACTGAGAAATTACTATAAGAGTCATGAGAAGTTAGTTAACTATCACCTACAGTTGTCCAGTAATAGGTGCAAAAAACTGTGGGAAAGAAATATGTAACGAGAAATTACTATACGACGCAAAAGAAAATACTATAAGAGCATGTTTACTAAACAATACTATACGACACAAACGAAAATACTATACAACGCAAACGAAATTACTAAAATATAGATACATGTTTACCTGGATAGTCTTTGTAGAAGAAGCAGGTTCGTTCCTGATTGGAGGGGGTTCGAAATCATCTTCGTCTATTTGATCACTCTTCTGCGAACGATTCCTCTTGCTCCCAAACTCATCAGGGTGCGAGACAGTTTCGTTATGTTCTGTAGGGTAAACCGTAGCAATCGGCTGAGTTTTGTCTAAACGAATCTTGTCGAGACCGGATTTCCAAATCCTAACCCTCTGTGTATAACCTGTGCTAGTCTAGGAAAAGCTAGCACACACAGTGGAAACAGTGATGATAACATATCCATATCACGATTCAAATATTATTAATTAAGCAAAAAGGTATCAACCTTATTGCCAAATATTACAAGTAAATAGCCTCTTGGCTTGAGTTCAATAAGTAGCAGCGGAAACGAAATAACAGCATCAGAATAAGCCCATCCACTTGCCCACAAGCAATCAACTGGGGTTCGTAGTAATCCGGATTGCCTTCATCATAACCACAAGCATAGAACTTGTAGTCACCTTCAGCTTCTGCACACTCCTCTATGGAAAGGGGATGTTGCAAGGGTGAGCACAAAATGTACTCCACAAGTCTTGGAGAAATAATGCAAGATAGCTATATGCAAGGCTAAACAATTGAAGGCATAATATGGCTCTTTTAGCATAAAGCAATGTTTAACTTTAAATACCAATAGTAATTTCACAAAGCATCATTTGATCAAAATGTAATTGAATATAAATTTAATTTGAAGTAACAACTAATCAGGTTCCAACCACCTGACTGGCTCCAGCCGCCAAACTGCAACCCGGGAATTCCATCCACTCACAGATTCCTAAACCACCATTTTCATTTAAAACAAAACCATAAAATCTACAATATGCAAGCGTACCTCGCCTGCCCTTGACCGTGGGCACGGCTACTTAAGTAGTTTTTAACTCTGCAGAGTGTGTACAGCTTTACTCACAAGACATGATCGACTTTTGTTACCATGCAATTAACACACTTCCTTTGGTGTGTTGATAGAGAGATCATGACAAGGCCTTTACAATGTGCAGACCCGCTGTTAACCTCACCCGCTAAGGTTTCACCGCTGAAGGGTTACATCCACCCAGTTAGAAGCCCCCTCTTGCGCTATGTGGGGGAAACCTGTCTCCATCCGACACCCACATTCCACCGACTGGCGAAGTCAATATCGAGACGTACAAATTAATTATATAGGTGATACCCATATAGACTTGTGATTGTACGGTAGTGCTCGGTCCATGGTAACACATGCTTCGGTCCTTAAATGACTAGGGCGAAACATTCACTTTCAAGGTCTTGTGCATCCAACACCCATCAAACATCCATCTGCCCCGGTCTAAACTATTTTCACTTTATTTCATTTAAATAACAGCACCAATACCAATTGCCATATCTTCACAAATAAGTTTGAACAATGTTTGAAAAGTTTCCCATAATGGCATAATATCGAAACGTTTAAGCTAGACTAAGCAATTCTACCGTCCCATACTACACTATTGGTTCTCACCAGATAAATTAGCTAGTATCATCTAGGGTGACAAAGGTTCGACATGATCAATACTAATGATGGTATAAATTTTTTTGGAATTTAACTATACCTTAAACTATATTTATAGTACATTGCATAATAGTAAGCATGCATAATTTAAAACAACATAGGTATTTTATAAAATTGGGATCAATATGTTCAAGAAAGACTTGCCTGGATCGAATGGTAGGTGATCAAGATCGTCGGTAGCAACTCCTTTCGGCTCTCCGAAAACTATATGCGAGAAGCATCCAAATTCAAATAAACTCCAAATAAATTCTAATAAAATATAAAACTAGCACAAATAGATAGAGTATAATTTTATATGAATTTAGGAAGACAAATGAGGTCAATCGGACTTAAGATGAAGGAGATCAGACATTTTGAATCCAAAAATTGAACTCTTGCCAGACTTGGAGAAAAAATGGTTGCTGACAGAGTTCTGGCGAGCGTTTTCAAAATTCGATTTTACCCAATATAGATGACACCGAGAAGAAGCACCAGAAAAAATTTGAGGCCGAATGAAGGTTGGGAGTAGCCGGGAGAGCTCGCTGAATGTTCATCGGAGTTATGAAAGAACGGCTTGTACAGGGAAGCAGTTCGGGTAGGAATGAACAGTAACCGAAGTAATAAATCCCGGAAGAAATTATTTTTCTTGTAAAAAAATTCATATTAAATCTAAAAATTAGCAAATAAATTATATTAAATATGAGAATTTGAAGAGATACCAGTTTCAGAAATAAAAGCATGAATAAATATTTTTAAACAATATAAAATCACTATTTATAGCACATTAATTAATTTTTAAATGCTGAAAATTAAATAGGCTTGGGAAAAATAGTAAAAAGGTTCTAACAATTCTGGAACGATTCTTAAAAATACTTTAGAATATTTGTAACCCAATAAAAATTATTTCTGAATTTTTAAGCTTTAAAATGTTCTACAAAAATTCATTTTGTAAAACTGATAGTTGCGAAAAGAGTTTTAATAAATTCCGTAAAATTGCAAATTGAATAAAATAAATAAAACAAATCAAAATAAAAATTTTAGGATGTTACAAATCTTCAATGCTGTGTAGCTATCCTCTATAGTAATCTTCTTGACCTTGCTGGGGTTTTTTCCCAAAGTTTTCATCTACAACGTAGAGTAGCATACATAGATAATCTGTATAAATTACTATCAAATAGTGGAAAATTTACTACACCAAAATCATCTTTATATAACCGGAAATGAAAAAGCATAACCCAAACGACCTATACATTGCTAACGTGAGAATGTTTGTGGATTCGATCGAAGAAATAAGTATCACCGCCGCTGACTCTTGAAGTACTGCCGGAGAATGGATTGAAGCAGAATCGATTGAAGAAGGAAACCACAGTAGCCACTCGAATAGAGCAATATATGATTTGACTCTTTGATATTGAGTGCTTTGAACGACTAAGGAGTGCAAAGAGAGAGAATGTATAAAATAAAGAAAGAAAGCGTAAACAAATTGACATAACTCGAAAACAAAGAAACAAACCAACACAGAATGGTAGTTTTATATTTCCTAACATAAATATTGCCATTAATACATATACTAAAAGGTATAATAAACTTTACAAACAACATAACTTCTTTTTACTACTTGCGTTCGTAATAACGGACCATTACATGCGCGCGATGATAATTTATCTTTACATATATATTTGTCATAAATTACTACATATATTACCAACAATTACTACATCTTTAATATAAAATGACTATCATATAGTACTACATATATTAGCGCTACTTATATCATTCTATTCAATGCATTGTCAGTAAGCTAATGATGAATTTTGTTTGTTAATCGCAACTACAAATAAAAACATATGTCTAGAACAAAGAAAAAACAGATTCATGTGCAAACTAGAAAACAAATTCGCAATAGAAATAAATAGAAACGATGCGACCTAGCTCAAAAACCAAGGTGCGAGGGTAAATTTATTATCAACATAATTTCTTTTTACTACATCCTATTACAATCAACAGAAAATCCTTTTACTATCCACACAACATCAATTTACAATACACATAACTTCCATTTACTATCACAAGAACTTTTTTACTATCCATATCTGCTGTATAAGGCTACGACCTTGAATCGGCTTACCATACTGCAAAACACGACAAAGTATGACGTTATAACGCATGCATATAATTTGATAACTACAAATATGCATGCATACGATCTATAGCTAGTAATTGTATTAACTATAACACGTAATGTATAGTATAAGAGAGAAGAAATTTACTAACTAAACAATGTGATTACCACGACAAGTACTTCGCGCTGGTGTAAATGGGCTTTTAAAATGTCAGTGTGAACCTAGCCCAAATGGCCCATACGTAGATCTAAATCACAGCTAGGTTGGACCATGAACGGTGGCTCGGTTGGACCACGGTCCGGCAACTCAGTTAGCCCAAATGGCCCATACGTAGAATATTCTACACGCTGCCGAAGAATAGCATATCTATATATATACATATGTATATATACATATATATACATATACATATATACACACATATACATATATATACATGCATATACATATGTATGTATATATGTATCTATGTATGTATATATGTATATATACACTTTCTTTAGCAGACTCTTAGAATTTTTTTTAAAAAAAACTCACGAGAATTTCTTAACGAGGACCAAGAGTCCTAGTAGATTACTTTATACCCATATTTGACTTAGGAAAAGTCCCCTCCTCTCCTAATATATAAGTGGGCGCATAGAGTTACATTGCACACACACCCTCTCTACATCTTGTGTCTCTGTTCTAATCTCGTGTTTATTTGATCTTGATTGGTCAACAATGACCTTGATACATAATATGTTATCGGCACAAGAGTGCTCCTCAACAAAGATCGTTCACGCTTCAAAGATTGTTGCTTGATCTTTCTTGGTCAATCCATTTGTTGGATTTAATTGGCCTCTTCCCAATTTTCTATTCTTCTGATCCGACTGATGTATCACCTTAGGTGGGATTAGCATCAACAAAACCCCAAACATCGTTTCGAGGCCTTGGCATGATCGGTGTTACTTCATGCCTTGGCATGTCTCGGGTTCTTTGACCATCAATTCATGCGTTGGAGTAATCAACGTTTGTGTCACGTCTTAGAGTGGCCACCAAATAGATCTAATCATCGGATAGGGCCGTGGTGCCACCAAATCAATGCACTGGCTGTTGAATCACGCTATGGCTTGACCAACATCATGTCGTGCCTTGTGCATGGTCACCAGCCAGCCGATGGGACACGCTATGTGTGTGTCGATGCCATGTGCCTCATCGTGGCGAGAACGTTTGAACGTCGTCGAGACCGTGCCATGGCACGGCACGCCAGCTGTCGTCACTACATTGTGAGAGCGTGCGAGACGCTGCGTTGTCAATGTGGGACGTCACACACGATTCTGTCATGGCGAGATGCCGAACATCGCCATCATCAATCCACAAGGCTGTCCGAGCCCGAGACATCATCAATGCTGCCATCATGTGTGGGACGTAGCTAGGCACCATGATCAACGCATTGTGTGTGCATCATGGTAGAACTGTCGTCATCACCGTGCCATAGGCATGGATCAGCTTGATTTATCGTTAGTTTCCTCACCGTGAGGGGGGGGGGCAAGAAGTCGTCGGCATGTTCCACTTAGGGAGAACGCTGGCGGGTCACCATCATGCCACCATGCATGGACATATGTGTAATTTCAAGCTCCGTTGGTTTTGGTGATTGGTTTTAGATTAATGCTTAATCATTATTTAATGACAAATCTAATCATTATGAGACTAATATGTGTATTGAGCATTATTCTTATTAGTCTCAAATTTGGATGGAAAATGGAAAACCCAAGTTATGCATTTGTATTCATTTTATTATCCTATTGCATACTTTGGATTCAAGTTAAAGGTTGAACTCTTCTATTAGTTTAAACCTCAAAATGTGCATTATGTTTCTAAATCCATATTACATGAATGCACACATCTAGAGGGAGTTTGTATTTTAACTTGATGTTTCAATTGTATTGATTCATGTCTTCTTGCCGAGTAATGTAAAGGATCAAGACTTAGAAATAACCCTTTGAGTATATATAACTTGTGTAGTTGTAATATACTCATGCAAATATAGGATAAACTCAAATACTATCTAAGATTGATTATGTGCATATTGATTCCAGGTTCAATTATTTATATGCACGCTTCATCGTGTGTTGATGGCATTCTTTGATTGTTTAAGGAAAAACAAAAAGTTCTTGAGTATAATGAAGCATTAGTTGCATCAAAGTACTCAAGACACATTAATCATTCAAATTGATTTGGGTTGTGCTCAATCGATCTTGGGGGCTTCCACTGTGTGTTTGATGGAGTGCAAGTGATGATTGAGACAACCATGTTTGTTGGACTAACAATCTTCCATGAGTTGTAAAGTAGGTTGAGTCCAACAATGACAACGAATCGAAAAGAAGAGGTCATCATGTGTTGATGAGCTTCAAGAGGAGATCTCGAAGGGAAGAAAAGAAGAAGAGAGAGGTCCATCATGTGTTATGAACAAGAAGAAGAAGCATACTTGGAGAGAAGATGATCCGACATCATAAAAGCTCCAAGTGGATGTACTAGATTAACAAGAAGAAGAAACATACTTGGAGAAAAAATGATTCGACATCATAAAAACTCCAAGTGGATGTACTAGAGGCAAAGGTATAACTAGATAGGTTAAGCATATGTTCCTAGTCTTTTACCGGTTTCGGTGGTTGGTTGAGAGACCGGGTTTCTAGTTAGGTTGTCGTACTATTAAGAGGGGTTGAGTCAATTATCTTGAGCTTCATCATGTGTTGATGAACTCAATCCGGTTCACTCTAGCTCACTCTCTTGATTTGGTTTTTGCATGGAGCAAATATTTGCGAATGTGTTTTGCAAATAGTTGTAGCTCATGTTTGCAATTTTATTGATGTGTTCTTTGCATGGAGCTTTGATATGCAAATGGGAGAAGCTCATGCTTGATATTGTTTTGCAAATGTATTTGCAAAATGTTGGAGTTCATGCTAGACCTTTGTGCTTTTATGTGCATGGATTTAATATTTGCAAATGTGTTTTGCAAACAAGTTGATATTTGTGCAATTCTTTGGAGCATGTGACTAGAGTTTGCAAATTGGTTTGATCATATGTTGATCATCCAATGGCTCAAAGATGTGATCTTGACTCCACTTGCTTGCAAGATTTATATTTGCAAATATGTTTTGCAAAATATTGGTGTTCATGCATTTGATCTTGCAGCATGTGATTAGAATTTCCAAATGTGTTTTGGAAAGTGTTATGATCATGTGTTAATCATCTCATGGCTCAATATTAGAGATAACCGTTTGGATTTGTTATTTGCAAATGAGCTAGAAGTTATGGGTTTTGATCCTAGAGCATTTGTTGGCATTTGCAAATGTGTTTTGAAAAATGTAGGGATCATATGTTGATCCTTACATGGCTAGAGGGTTGATAATGTCGGGATCATATGTTGACCCTTACATGGCTAGAGGGTTGATCTCATAAATTCTTGGTTTATTCGCAAGTGTGTTTTGCAAATAAGTTGGTGTTTAAATGTTGTTCTTTGGAATATGTGACTAACATGTGCAAATGTGTTTTGCATAGTGTTGTGATAATGTGTTGATCCTCACATAGCTCAAAGAATTAATCTTTGGTTGAGTTGGAGAAAAGTTTATGTGTGAAACCTGGTTTTCTCCCTGAGGTTGGTTGTACCGCCCCTGAGGCTGGTAGCACTGGAGGTCTGATACTACCGCCCCTCAGGACCGATACCTTTTTTCCAGAGAGGGGTGTTTTCTCGATTTTGCTAGCCGGTGCTACCGGGGTATATGGCGGGTACTACCGCTCGGGCGGTGCTACCGAATGTTCTGTGCAATGGCTAGTTTTCTACCCGTTGACGTCGAGGCCGGTGCTACCGGGCCCAGTTGGGTGATAGCACCGGATTTACTGAGTTCTTCAGATTTGCCCCCAAACGGCTAGTTTTCTTTGTGAGGCCATAAAAGGAGGCCTTGGGGGCATTGGCTGGTTGATGGCTCATTTGGGTGTTTGTGGGAGTGAAGTGCATGTGTTGCCTTCTCTAATTGCTTATTCAGCTAGTGTGAGCCTCTAATTGCATATGTTGCAATTAGGAGTGGATTGAGAGCCTCTTGTTCATGTGTTGTACTTGAGGAGAGCCTTGTGCATGTGTTGCACTTGGTGATCACCATTGTACATGTATTGTACTTGGTGGAGTTCAAGCTAGAAGGCTTGACTTGTTACTCTTGGTATTTGCCGACACCTAAACGGCGTGTGGAGGCGTCGTGCATGGTGACCTTCTCAAGGAGTTTGTGATAAGGCTTGGCAAAGTTGTGAAGGTCGGAGCTAACCTACTCTAAGGGGGAAAGAGCTACCACTAGTGGATTCGAGGTGGGTGCTCAATGTGTGAAGCCAGTCCAATGTGTTTGGGTTAACCTCAATGTAGATTAGGAGAGGCCGGAAAGTCTCCGAACACCACGGTAAAATGTCGGTGTCTCTTTGTATTCTCTTGCAATTCCTTATTTATATTTTTGAAATTTTCATTTCTTGAATTAAAATTGCTTGATTGTCTCTAGGATTGCATATTCTTGAGTAGAGACATAATTAGCTAGTGCACTTAGTGAGCCTAGTTGTTTTAGGTCTTAATTGTCAAAACCTTAGTTTATCGCTTCCGCATCAATTATCTTTTAGGTTTTCTCATAGGGGTACTTAGGCGAAAAATTAATCGTAGAAGAAATTTTGAAAAGCCGCCTATTCACCCCCCTTTAATCGGCATCCTCAACCTTACAATATGGGCAACACCGTGCCTTTGAGCCATGCTGAGAGAGAGCAAAGCTGCTAGATGCCGCCATGTGCACGCGGGCTACCATCACCGAGTCCATTGAGGACGGTGGATAGATAGAGTGCCGCCACTGCTATTGTTGTGGGCGACATGCGAGTTGTGCTGCTGAGGCTGTTGCCAAAAATGATGACAAAGAGCTGGCGTCGCCACCGCCGGTTGAAGTACCGATCATGATCGAGATCAAAATCGATCTTATCGGGCTGATTAACCTTAACGTATTTTAGGCAAAAAGGTGGGTCCAATCCGGATCGAAGCGGCTTGAATCAACATAAGAACATGATAGAGCCCAAAATCACCGAACAGTCTAACATTTGCATAAAACCCCTGTAATCTCGAAGAATTACAAGTCCCTAATTCATTGAAATTAGGTTCCTAGGGCCAAAATTTGCACAGAAACCCATGAAATTTTTTATTTAAAGTTTTAGGGCTTCCACCACATGTAAATTTGTGGTTTAAACCTAGGAAAGTTTATGGTTATTATATTTAAGTATTTTAGGCTTATTTAATTATCAAAAAAAATTTATGTTATTGTAATTCATAGAAATTAATTATATGTCCAGAAAATTAGCCAAAAATTTCAAACAATTGCTAAAAAATCATATATTCATATTTAGTATGTTAATAAATTGAATTACTACTTCCTACATGATTTAATTATAGTAGCCTTATTGAGCTAACCATGGTTGCTCTGCTTAGAAGAATTCCAAGTGTTGTAAAGCGATGGAGGAATTACTTTGTATGAACAACAAATATCATGGATTATCTTGAGTACAATAATATTGGGGATGCCATCAGAAAAAGCAGGCCATGTAGCAGGGCTACTCAAGACCTAGCTAAAAAAATTATCTACGAAATAATAGACTATATTCAACAAGAATTATTTGCACAATGAAATGATCCACAAGGCATTTGGGAAGGTTTGTGGAGGGCATTTGGTGATGATGCACCATACGATTGTGCACCATATGACTATTATGTGCCTATTCCAACCCTAAGGAAGAGGCTAAATTCTTCAAGAAGGAAAACATGTTACCTTTAAAATGATGAAAGTTATTCGAAAGAAACCACATCAACATCAAGTGAAACATCAAGAAAAGAAGACAGAGGTAAATGCTAAGAAGAGCATAGACTTGAGTGTCACATGTGCTAGATGTGGTTGTCCACGACACAAGTCTAGCAAGTGTAAAACTGCCAAGCACTTAGTAGAGGCATATAAAAAGGGAAAAGTAGAATGTTCTGCTGAGTTAAGAAGAATGGATAAAGTCTTAAATAAAAATTCACCATATGTGCCTCATGTGGTTGTACCAAATGAAAATTCTGGGTAAACAGTGCCTCCATGTGTATATGGGTTGCATTCATGCGTGCTCCAACAACCTCTGACAGAGTCCAGCAGAGAGAAATGAATAGCTAGCTTTTGAGAGAAGAAAAAAACCTGAGACGGTTTTGATAGAAATTTTGAAAATGACATGGTATTCGGTCGGCCACTACTTCAATTTAATACAATTCAATGATGCCAGTATCTGTAGATTAATGTCTTTTTTTTTTGTTTTAGATATCTTATTTAAAATTAAGAGTAAGAGATTGTAACTGTATTCAGTTCACGTCAAATCCAATCCATGTTTTTGCCAATTCTGGAGCAGTAAGGTTCCCTCTCTCTCACTTATATTCACATCTATTCTTGTTGACTTTTGTAGCCGACAATGAATTTATGGGGCAGGCGCTAGATTTCAAACTCAAAGGTCACACAAGACAAGGGTTTAGACAGGTTCAGGCCCTCGACGGTGGAGGTAATACCCTAATCCTGTGTGCTGGGATTATACGGATCTCTTGGATCTAAGGTTTCTCAAAGCGCAATGTGCTCTGGGCGATATGCGGTGTGTGTTGTCTTGAGACGATTGCTCGATGCCTCTGGTGTTACCTGCCCTCTCCCTTATATAATGGGGGTGGCGCGGCTTACAGAGTCCTGATCGGTCTAAGAGATTCCGATTGGTTACAGGATTCTAGTCGGTTACAGGATAGAGTTTACATCTTTATCTACCCTATTAACGACCCGGATTACAATCATATATTTTA
Organism: Otatea glauca; assembly: GCA_036346275.1. Lineage (NCBI taxonomy): Eukaryota > Viridiplantae > Streptophyta > Magnoliopsida > Poales > Poaceae > Otatea > Otatea glauca. Next base: position 45,936,964 of record CM070721.1, on the reverse strand, counting down.
TATCTAAATACATATCCAACTGTCTATAGGATGTACCCCTTTGCGCACGGCAACACAGCCTGGCGGGGAGCTTATCCTTTGGGCCTTCTACTTGGGCATGTCTTCTCCTCAGGCGATGCTGGGCTGGTCATGAAGATACCTAGTTTCATATATTCCACAGTAGGCCCCGAGTGATTCATGATCCGATTGCTATATTTTTATCCGGGCATTGATTCTAGATCAACATCTCCAGCTTCTAGCGTAAACCTCCGACTGATCTCTTTTTTGATTTGAGCGCTTTTCTTTGCAGCAAGGGGATTATGAAGGACTCGAATATAACTCTTGTTTTTTATTATAATCTTCTGTCTGACAGGTTTATTGTAGGCGACTTCATGAATCTGACCCATATTTTAGATGTGGATTATATACCTCTTCCTGCTTGAAGCGAAACCTTTATATCTTTTCTCTTTGCGGATCAATACATGACAGTCTTCAAGGCTGCTTCGGTTTTCTGTGTAAACCCAATTTTCGAAAACCTCTTTGGCTTCTGAAACTATATTAACTTCAAGTCTCCTTGGCTTCCAATGCATTTACTTCATCCTTGCCGTATCAGCTATAAAAGGCGAACCAGAGCTTTCAGAATTTATCTTCTCGTGCTTAGTTCTCCATTTTCTTACACCAAACTTCATCTTCTTTATGAGGGATCGCATGGCCAGCCAGGGTCCTACGCTTGCTGAATTATGGGTGCTCTTCGACATTGCCATGGCGGAGTGGGCGGAAGATAAGGCTGTCGCCCTCGACCGCGTCGCCGTCGACACCTTCCTCGAGATCTTTCCCGTCCTTTACAGGGCTAGGGAGGCTCTTGTGGAGGCGCTCGACCACGTACGCCGGGAAGAAGTTTAGGGTCCTGTAAATGTAATACTTTCCCGGGCATAATGCCTGGTGAACTTTATATATAGTAAAGAAGTACCTTTTCCAAGCATTTTTTCATAATTATCGTTTAGACATAGCTTGAACCTAGCTTGGGGCATATCGAAGCTTGCATGGCTCTTTGATCTAGTGATATCCATACCCAACCGACGTAGGATATACCTTAGGTCAGACGTAGGAAATATTAAGATTTGCGCGGCTCTTGGCCGAGTAATACCCATATCCGACTGCTGTAGGATATAACTTAGGCTCGGTTTGGAGTGTATCAGGATTTCCTTGGCTCATGGCTGAGTGATACCCATATCCAACTGCTGTAGGATACAGCTTAGGCTCAACTTGGAGCGTATCAAGATTTTCTTGGCTCATGGCCGAGTGATACTTATATCCGACTGCCGTAGGATATAGCTTAGGCTCAACTTGGAGCGCATCATGCTTGCGTGGCTCTTGACCGAGTGATACCCATATCCGACTGGTGTAGGATACAGCTCTGGTCCAACTTGGGACATATCAAGGTTTTCTTGGCTCATGGCCGAGTGATGCCCATACCCGACTGATGTAGGATATGGCGCTGGTCCGACTTGGTACACATCGAGGTTTATCCGAACGGTATCCGTACTTGTTTATTATGATGCACAACTTTTCGACCCTCATGGGGCATACCATTGGATTCGTGCCCGTTTAGACTCAACTCGTAATATATGATTCTGTCATACGGTGACCACCTAGCGACCCAACATGGGGCATATCACAAGAAGATATTTTTAATCCCAACTGGAGGACACCCACATCTCGCTTAGTCTGATAAGTGGTTAAACATCCCATCATGGGGAGCAACGTGTCCCAAATATGACTTGGCCAAACCATAACTGCCTCTGTATGTCAGGACACCTGGCTAGCAAATCATTACGAAGCATAGAGTAGGACTAGGGGTTCCGCAATCTTTTTCCCGCCATCTTGGCGAAAACCTGATTTTCCCTCTTTAAGACTGAGCCGATGGTTCATTTCCCCATCGCACACCCCTACCTCTTCTGCTTCCTTTGTCTCTCCGCCTTCTTCGCCGCTAGGGTTAACTGCTGTTGCGATCGCATCCTTGAGCCGCTGTTGATCTTTTCCTCCAAAACTGTCTTCTCACTCCTCCAAAGACACCTCCTCGCCGCCTTCGCCGCAAGATTGGATCACTTCGATCACGACGGAGGAACGGCTTCAATTCATGGTGAATGACGGGGTTCTTCTGGCCCTTACTTTGATCTCTGCGCTACCGACCGCAGGTGAATCCATCCCAACCCCCCGTTCCGAAGAGGTCGTAGTCTTTGAATCATTCTTCCAGTAGCTGGTCGAGCCTTCCCTGCGCCTTTCTTCATGACCTTCTCTTCTTCTACGATATCGAGTTGGTGAACTTGAATCCCAACTCCATCCTTCAGATCTCCCTTTTTGTTCATCTTTGCAAGGCCTTCTTGGGCATCCGCCCTCATTTCAGTCTTTTTCATCATTTTTACCTTCTGAAGCCCTATCCCTCAAAGAGCGACCCCAAGGTGATTGGGGGAGCCGGATTTCAGTTGCGGGATGGTTTAAAGAAAAATTACTTTGCTATTCCCTTCAAAACCTCCAACAAAGGCTAGCACCGAAATGATTCTATTGTGCCAATCTTAAACCTGCTCTTCCCTCCTTTGTCGGGCGTCGGCCTAAGGTGTCCCTTTCTTGGGTATCCACCCCCAATGATGATGACATGGACCAAGTGTATGATCTTCTGGCGTTGATTGAGAAGTTGAAAGAAGACGACCTGATGGGAGTCAGCCTGGCTCTTCATTTTGTTGCTCGCCGGGTACAGCCACTAAAGGAGTGAGTCCATCTGGGGTGCGCATTTGAAGGAAAGGACGATCCGACCCGGGAACTGCCCGAAACATTAACGAAGGAGCAGGTATGTGCTCGGGTAGGCGAATTCTTTATCCCGAGCGTCGATATATCCACCATCAGATGCCCGAAATTCTTCACCACATCACACCCTCCTCCTGAGGTAAGCATGTTTAGCTGACAGATTTTGACATTGTTCTCTGAATGTCTTTTAACAGTTGTAACACTCCTTTCCAGGATTGCCAGGCTTTTCTTAGTGACTCGCCTCTCTCGGAGATGCCCATTCATAAGGGCGCTCCCTTCAAACGACCCGCGCGCTCCCCGGCCGGAGACCCCACCGCCAAGAAGGGGAATAAAGCGATGACCAAGGACCCTGCGAAGCCCCGGTGCCCGACTGGTGGCCCCAAGATTCATGATCCACCAGCGCGAGCCCCAGCGCCTTCGGCCCCCCTTCCCCACGAACCCGTGGTACAGCCAAGTCCTCTTCCGAGAGACTCGGGTAGTCGGGAGGAGCCCAGGGTTCCAGCTGATAGCGCCCCGAGTGGTCCCTCCGGGAGCGGCTCTGCCACCCGAAAGAAGCCTCCAATGAAAATAAAGAAGTCCGGCAGGTTGGATATCCTATCGACTCTTTATCTGGCGCATCTTGTCGGCTTATTCACCGATCATTCTTCTTGTAGGAATCCTTCATATGATGTTCCTATCGTGATACCGTCCAGGGCTCCTGAAGAGGTCGGGCCCCCGGAGATTTATGTCTTAGTTGAGGGGGCCTCGCCCGGGGACACAGGAGCACCCTCCGAGCCCCAGCCGCCTTCATCGACACCTCATGCTTCGGCATCGGGCCTTGCTGCTCAGGAGTCTGTCTCTCGTCCATCCCCTGAGGTTGAAGAGATCTTCCGGGTTCCGCCGACTCCTGCTCGCCCCCAGCTCATAATGCAAGCTACGTGGGTTGATGAGGAGGACTGCTTGAAGCTCCTGGATGACTCGGAGGAGGAGAGAGAGGAATCACTTTTACAGTCACGCCACCGCTTGTGCACGCCTAGGTCGGGTAAAATTTTCTCTACTCTCTCCGCCTTCTCGCTTATGTCGGTTAGCATGTAGTCACATTTCCCTGTGATGATTACAGAAATTAGGGGAGCACTCTGAAAAGAAGTCCGAATACCTCCAGAAGATGCTCCCGGAGGTCCGGACGCGCCAGGAATATCTGGCCGAATTGGAGCAGATCAAGGCTGGTTATGCAGCCGAGCTGCGAGCTCTTCGGTCAGAGGTCCAGGCGTTGCGGGAAGAGCAGAAAACCCTGCGGCAGGAGAAACTAGACATCTTTGGCTCTCTTCGAGGTAAATATTTCCTGGGCCACCCCGTGCTTTTATTTAATCGTCCGGTCCTTTGATTTCCTTATCTCCGTGACAGCTTGGGATTCCACTGTTGCGAAGCTTCAAGAACAACTCAAGGTCTCGGAGGACTCCAAGTTGAAGTCAGAGAAGGAGCTAGAAGGTATGCTCAACGGCTTGGCCCTCCCTTGCCTCCATCGTCTTCTTGGTACTTCTTAGTAACTTGTTTTGCTTGCAGATTATAAGTTCAAGACGCGGGCGGAATATGCCGTTTTTAACGAGAAGGTTGAAGCCATCGAAGCGTCTTGTACTAAGCTTTGCGAAGCCCCGGAGCCATTACTGAGCTTGCTTCATCCCGGAGGCGAGAGGCCGCTCAGCAAGGACCGGGTTATCTCCCAGCTGCAGGAAACCCCCAAGGAGCTCAAGATACTCCTGAAGGAAACGGCGATCAACGGTGCTAGCCAGGCTCTGGCGATCAACGGTGCTAGCCAGGCTCTGGCGATCACCAAGTCACTCTATCCCTGCGTGGATCTTGAAGCTATTAAGGACGGTTATGCATGCAATGTGGATGAAGATCGGGCCGCCGAGCTCTGGGAGGAAGTCAAGGATGCCTCTACGGCTGTTGTAGAAACTCTGGATTTGTAAATGAAATTTATAAAAATGTTTGTTTGGTCCTGCAAGTCTTCTTTAAAAATGCTATTATGCTTAATGAGCCCATCCAAGTGGTTTTTGACATATCATGTCCGACTAGTCCAGCCCCCAGGCTCTGAGGCATGGTTAATGTTGCATGTCTCAGAGTCTTAAAATCGTAGGAGCAAAGCACTCAGACGCATAAAACACAAGAAGATTAAACGAAAATAACTTTAAGAGCGAACATTCATTCATAAAGGAACTATTGAATTACAAAGTTCAAGCGAAAAAACGACGTAGCTGTTCTATATTCCAGGTGTTGCTGATAGTTGTGCCGTCTTCACGTTTTAGCTTATAAGCCCTAGGGCGTATCACCTCATCAATGACGTAAGGGCCTTCCCAGCTTGGGGAGAGCTTATGCTCGCACTTCTGATTCTTTCTAAAGACCAGATCTCCTTTGGAGAACGCGCAGCTCCTTACATTACGTCCGTGATAGCGATGTAAGCCCTGAAGATATTTTGCCGACTGAATTGTTGCGACGTCCCTGGCTTCTTCCAGTCGGTCGAGGTCTTCTTGCCGGCTCTATTTCGAAGCGACTTCTTCATAGCTCCGAACCCGCGGGGATCCGAATTCTAACTCGGTGGGGAGGACCGCCTCTGAGCCATACACCAGGAAGAAAGGTGACGGCTCGGTTGCTCTGCTGGGGGTGGTTCACAGCCCCCAGAGTACCGAAGGCAATTCTTTGACCCACCGAGTGGCGTATGGTTTGAGACGATAAAAAATCCTCACCTTTAGGCCTTGTAGCACCATGCCATTGGCTCGCTCGACCTGCCATTACTTCGGGGGTGTGCTACCGACGCGAAGCAAATTTCTATGCCGAGTTCGCCGCACCAGTCCTGAAATATGCCGCCTCTGAATTAGGTGCCATTATCCGTGATGATTCGGTTTGGTACACCGAATCTAACCATGATTTCAAGGAAGAATTCTTTGGCCTTTGTAGCTGTGATTGTGGTGACTAGCTTGGCCTCAATCCATTTGGTGAATTTATCGACAGCCACGAAGAGATGAGTATAACCACCTTGAGCCTTCTTCAAAGGTCCCACCATGTCGAGCCCCCAGACAGCAAATGGCCAGGTGATTGGAATGGTTTGTAGTTCCTATGCCGGTTTGTTCATCTGTCGCGTAAAGAACTGACATCCTTCGCATGTCTGGACGATGTCCTGTGCATCAGAGACAGCAGTCGGCCAGGAAAATCCCTGGCGATAAGCCTTGCTGACTAGGGTTGATGACGCCGCATGATTCCCACAAACTCACGAGTGGATTTCCTTGAGAAGATCTCTTCCTTCTTGTTCTGATATGTACCGTCGTAGTACACCAGAGGAGCTCTTGCGATAGAGTTCTTCCCTGATCACCACATAGCTCTTGCTTCGACGCATTATTCGTTCGGCCTGCACGCGGTCTTCGGGTAGCTCGTCCTTCGTCAAGTAGTCCAGATACAGAGCTGTCCAATCAGAGGTAATGACTAGGACTTCCACCTCTGCGTTCTTCTCCGCTGGGACTTCCAACTTCGTCCAAGTGCTAATCGTGGGCTTATGGATTTCTTCGACAAATACTCCCATGGGCACTGTAGACCGACAAGATCCCATTTTTGCTAGTTCGTCGGCCGCTTCATTGTCTCGACGGAGCACATGAACAAGTTCCAGGCCGTCAAAGTTACCTTCTAGTTTGCGTACCTCCTGCAATAAGCAGCCATGTTGTCTTCGATGCCGGACCATTCTTTTTGCACCTGATTGACCACGAGCATTGAATCTCCACGAACCATCAAACGTCGGATTCTGAGTGATATGGCAATGCGGAGCCCATGGATGAGTGCCTCGTACTCGGCGGTGTTGTTCGATGCGGGAAAAAGTATCTGCAGAACGTACCTCAACCTTTCTCCACTTGGTGATATGAGCACAATACCAGCCCCCACGCCACTGAGCATGAGGGAACCATTGAAGTATATCGTCCAATACTCGAGTTCCTTGGTGATCGCCGGGTTTTGAAGTTCCGTCCACTCGGCAGTGAAGTCGACGAGCGCTTGAGACTTGATGGCTGTGCGAGGCTTGAAAAGGACATCAAAAGCTCCAAGCTTGACTGCCCATTTTCCAATTCTCCCAGTGGCCTCCTGGTTGTGAAGAATATCTCCTATTGGGAAGGATGTGACCACCGAAACAGTATGTTCTTGGAAGTAGTGCTTGAGCTTGCGAGATGTAAGAAGTACGGCATATAATAATTTCTGTACTTGTGGATACCGCACCTTAGATTCGCTCAGGACCTCGCTGACGAAGTAGACTGGGTGTTGGATCTTCTACACGTGGCCCGGCTCCTCCCTTTCTACGATGACCGCAGCGCTGACTACATGAGTCGTTGCCGCGATGTAAAGTAGCAAAGGTTCCTCTAGCATCGGTGAAACCAAGACCGGGGGTGTCGTTAAGAAGGTCTTCAAATCTTGAAACGCTTGCTGTGCCTCTGGCGTCCATTGGAACTTGTCCTACTTCTTGAGGAGTTTAAAGAAGAGCATACCTCGCATACCCAGCCGGGAAATAAACCTGCTAAGTGCTGCCATGCATCCTGTAAGCTTCTGGACGTCCTTTTGGAAAGTCGGCGGTTCCATATTTGATATGGCCCCAAACTTCTCTGGGTTGGCCTCAATGCCTCGTTGGGATACGATAAACCCGAGCAGTTTTCCCGAAGATATTCCGAAAACACACTTCTCGGGATTAAGCTTCATGTTGAAAACCCTTAGACTCTCGAACGTCTCGGTTAGGTCGGCGATAAGGTCCTTCCTCTCCCGAGTCTTCACCACGACATCGTCCACGTATGCCTCCACATTGCGTCCGAGTTGGGCGTGAAAACACCGTTGTATCACGCGTTGATACGTCGCACCAGCATTTTTAAACCCGAACGCCATCGTGGTATAAAAAAAGGCCCCAAAGGGCGTGATGAATGAAGTCTTGATATGATCTTCCGCCTTTAGACGAATCTGGTGGTACCCTGAGTAGGCATCAAGGAAACTCAGGATCTCGCACCCGACGGTTGAATCAACCACTTGATCAATCCGAGGTAACCCGAAAGGATCCTTCGGACATGCCTTGTTGAGATCAGTATAGTCAACGCACATGCGCCATGTTTTATTCTTCTTTTGAACTAGTGCAGGGTTTGCCAGCCAGTCGGGATGGTACACTTCTTTGATAAAACCTGCAGCTAAAAGCTTGGTGATCTCCTACTTGATGGCGTTTCAGCGATCTAGAGCGAACCGCCAAAGTCTTTGCTTGATTGGCTTTGCCTTTTCATTGACGTGTAAGGAATGCTCGATCACCTCCCTAGGAACACCCGGCATGTCGGATGGTTTCCAGGTAAAGATGTCCTTGTTAGCCTGGAGGAAGGTGACGAGCACGCCTTCCTATTTATCCTCGAGCCCTCTCCCGACCATAGTCGTCTTAGATGGGTCGGACGGGTCAAGAATAATTCTCTTGGTTCCTTCGCCGGGCTTCATCCATGACGTGGCCTGCTTCTTAGACGGGATTTCGCCTTCTTCCTGCAACGTGGCTGCCTCTTTCTGGATTTTCTTCCCCTCGCCGGTTGCCTCTTGCAGCTCAGCAAGTTTGTGGTTCTCTCGATCGCACTCCAGAGACCGCTTGATGTCGCTGCGAACCGTGATGACGCTTCTGGGTCCCGGCATCTTCATCATCAAGTAGGTGTAGTGCGGGACGGCCATGAACCGAGCCAGTCCAGGCCTTCCCAAGATGGCGTGATACGCCGTCTTGAAACCCGCTACCTCAAAATTTATATATTCGGTCCGATAGATGTCTTTGGTACCGAAAGTGACGGGCAAAGAAATCTGCTCGAGAGGAAAGGAAGACGCCCCAGGGATCACCCCGTGGAATGGCTGTGAGCTTGGCCTTAGCTCGGAGCGGGGGATGTTCATATCGTCGAAGGTCTTGGCGAACAGGACGTTGAGTCCACTCCCTCCATCAATCAATACTTTTTTGAGCTTTACATTGCGAATGACAGGGTCGAGCACCAGAGGGAACTTACCCGGATGTAGAACCCGATTGGGGTGATCCGAGCAATCGAAGGTGATCGGGACCTCAGACCACTTTATATATTGGGGGGTTGCCGGTTCCACCGTATTGATCTCCCGAGCGGTAGGCTTTTGCTTCCGTTTGGACTCGTATCCGGTGGAGCCCCCGTATATGTAGTTCAGCTCGTGCTCGGGCTCCTGATAATCGTCCTCATCTGGAAGGTCTTTCTTCTTGGCCGCCTCATCCTTCGCTGGAGAAGTCTGCTTGTTGCTTTCCCTAGCAAAACGCTTCAGGGTGAAGCAGTCCTTGGCGGTGTGCTTTCCCTTGGGGTGGAAAGGACAGATCGCATCCATAGCAGCATTATAATCGGGCGCCTCTCTCCGTGTGACTCGGGACCAGTTGCGTTCTGTTACCGGAACTAGCTCCTCGCCTTTCCATTTCTTGTCTTTGTGCTTGGAGGACTCAGCCTTGTCGCCTTTGCTCTTCTGTTGTGGGTGATCTTCTTGGCGCTCGACCAGGGCGTCTGAGGCCGTGGTATTGCGGTCGTCTAATGCAAACATCTCCTTTACGGAGGCCGGAGGTTTCCTGGACATTTTCTTGATTAGATCAGGATCACTTACCCCTTTCTGAAAGGCTACCACCACCACAGCGTCCGATACGTCCTTGATGGTGTTCTTCTTCTGCATGAAACACTGGATAAAATCTCTCAGCATCTCGTCCTTCTTCTGGTGAAGCTGGTATAGGTCCCACGAGGTGCTAGGCCTCTCGTAGGTTCCCTAGAAGTTCGCGATAAATTGATCGCAAAGATCGCTCCAGGAGTCCACCGAGTTCGCAGGAAGTCCTGTGAGCCATGCTTGAGTTGAAAGGGTGAGATTGACTGGCAGATAATTTGCCATCACATTCTGATTGCCCCCGGCCGCTTTGACCGCCAGGGCATAGACCTGCAGCCAAGCGTCCGGATCTCGCTCCCCGTCAAACTTGACGATGCCCTTGGGATTGAATCCTTTGGGCCATACCACTCGGCGTAGCCGAGGAGTGAATGCTCGGATCCATCAATGGATCTCTCATCATGATGAGGGGGAGAACGACGTGGCGAGCCTCTGGCTCGGCGATTGTCTTCAACGCGTTGGGGTGGAGTTCGGCGCGACGAGACCATGACTCGGTGATCGTCGTCGTTCTGACCCCAACGATGATGGTCTCTATGGTTGTCGTAGTCGTCGTACCTTCGATCACTTCGTCGAATGTGGCCGGTGCCGAAACGCTCGTAGTCGTTGTGGCACCCGCGTTGTTCTTCCTCGTCCCGCTCTTGCCGTTTGGTGGTGATATCTTGGCGAAGGTCGCGGTTGAGAATTCGGCGAGCGTCTCCGACTGGTGGTGTGAGGCGCTGACTGCCAGTATTCCGACTGGTTGCAGTCCTACTGCTAGCGACACGAGTAGTCGCGTGGGAGCGTGAATGCGCTTCCCCTTTCGGCCTTTCTTGATTCTGCTGAATCGCTGCCGCCATCACCATGGCCTTGATCTGGGCCACGATCGGGGCTGCTGGGCTATCAGACGCAATCATTGGATCCAGTGTATCAAGAAGCGTCTTGGAGGCGACGACATTCTGCAGCGGTGTATGGAAGATAGCTTGGTCTCCCAACCTGGACTGCAGGATGTCCTCGCGGATATGACGGCCGCGAGATCAAAGCGATTGCGTCTGTACCTCCTTTCCCTTACGAAGTAGACGATCTCCCTCCGCAGCCTCTTGAACCTCTTGCTGGCGTTGGAGATCGGTCTTCTGCTCTTCTATGGCGAAGATGCCACGAAGATCGTAGCAATTCCTCGCGATGCCGACTGGTTTACTATCCGAGTCAGAGCGACATACCTGAGATGGATCAATCTGACCTTTACCAGATTGGATCTGGTTTTGGTCTAGGTGAACGAGTTCTCCGCGTGCATCTGCGATGAAATCTAGGCTTCCGAAGCGGAAAGCTTGGCCGGAGACGAAGGTGGCGATGATTTCGCTGATTGTTGCCATCGAGTCTGTAGGAAAAGATTATAGCGCTTCTCCTACTTGGCGCGCCAACTGTCGACTTTTGTAGTCGGCAATGAATTTATGGGGCATGCGCTAGATCTCAAACTCGAAGGTCACACAAGACAAGGGTTTAGACAGGTTCAGGCCCTCGACGGTGGAGGTAATACCCTAATCCTGTGTGCTGGGATTATATGGATCTCTTGGATCTAAGGTTGCTCAAAGCGCAATGTACTCTGGGCAATATGCAGTGTGTGTTGTCTTGAGACGATTGCTCGATGCCTCTGGTGTTGCCCACCCTCTCCCTTATATAATGGGGGTGGCGCGGCTTACAGAGTCCTGATCGGTCTAAGAGATTCCGATCGGTTACAGGATTCTAGTCGGTTACAGGATAGAGTTTACATCATTATCTACCGTAACACCCTGAAATTTACTCTAATTTAAATTTTGGAGTATTTTTTATTTTTGAGAATTTCCGAGAATTTATTAGAATTTAATTGGATTTATTCATTTTTGACCTTTATTGAATTTAATTAAATTCACGCAAAAGTTTATGCGAAGTTTTACTTGAAATATTTTATTTGAGTTCTAAATGTTCCAAAATATTTTCCGGAATTTTTCTGGATTTTTTCGGTTATTTTTGCTATTTATTTTGGCTTATTCCATTAACCCGATTTATTTTAATTCGAAAATGATTTAAAATTGAATTATAGTGTTGGGCCGGCCCAGCACTGTGCTTAGCCCGGCCCAACACCGCAAAAACCCTAGCCGCGCGCCGTCCGATTCCGATCGAACGCTCGCCGTTGCGCTGCGTCGCCAAGCGTTGGCAGCCGTCCGATCGAGTCCACGCGGATGGTTGGGATGGAGCCACGTCGTCTCTTCTTCGCGAGATCACCGAAGAGGCGTGGGCAATGATGCCCGTGAGTTTCGTCGGCGGTTTTCACGCACGTCGAGGCTCTTTAAGCCATGTCGGTTAGCACGCTCTGCAGAGGACCTCAAGATGCTTCTTTTGACTCTTTGCACGCACGCCGAGACCTCTCCTGGCGACCGTGCGAACTTGCCGTAGTTGCTTCCTCTCACCGTCGTTGTTTTTGCTTCCTCTCGCCGTCGTCCGAGCCGTTCCGCCGTGCTTTGACCCCGTCCCAAGTTCGTCGATTGGATCACTTTTTCACGCTGGAGGATCACCGTAGCGCCGTCGTCTATGCAGTCTTCCCCAGCTCCGGTAGCCTACTTCTCCAACGTCGCCGTCGTCTTCACTGAGCTCCATCGACCGTTCGATCACCATCCAACCGTTGCGGTACGTCCATGTCGCTCTTCTCTGTTCTAAACCTAGTTTAGATCGTAACCGTTGGATCGTTTTTGAACGCGTAAGATAACACCGCATCGCTCGGTTGCACAGTAAACCGCTCGGGTAACGTGCACTGTTGGATCGGATCTAAGCGGTAGATATCTAGCGTTGTCGTGTAGTTTTTGCCGTAGCTGTTCGATCGTAGATGTGCGGCTGAGATGCGTACACGCGTCGGCCGTTAGCCGCTTCGCCGATTGAATCGGCACCGTTCATTTTTGAACGTGTGGCTGGGATGGCGCCGAGGCCTTGCCGAATCACGTGCAGACGCGCACGCACGTTGACTGAGGTAACGACCAGATCTCGGCCGTTGATTCAAATGGACCGTCAAGATCTCGCCGCGTGTCTGCACGGAGATCGAAGCGTCGCCAATGCGCGTGGTGGCGACCGTTGGATCTTTAAGGACCGATGGATGGTTAACGCGTGGTGCACGGTCTCCGAGGCGTCGCCGCAGTGAGCTGCGCGTGAGATCTGGCCGTTGAATTCTTTGACGGTCCCGATTGTGACGTGTGGCTGAGATCTGGCCGTTGGTTGAGCGATGGCCGAGATAGTGACACGTGTTCGTGCATGAATCTCGAGGCAATCGGCTGACGTCATCTGGTGGGGCTAGGTGCACTGTTTCGTGGACTGGGTCCACCGTGGACCAGAGCCGGTCTATGGACCCGGTCCATAGACCGAGGCGACGTGGCAGCACCAGAGAGTGCCACGTGTCCCCTGACGTCATGCTGACGCAATAAATCAAGTTTTTAGTTGAAAAATAATTATATTAATTCGGTTTATTCTTTTTAATATATTTCCAAACTTTGAAAGGCTATAACTTTTGCATTTGAACTCCGATTGGGGTGATTCCAGTCTCTAAAAATTTGTAAAATTGAGATATTTTTAATGGTGAATTTTATTTGAATTTTTAGGTCATTTAGTCTACTTTTTTGGTTATTTATTGCATATATAATTTTTACGCGTAGACTCAAATTTGCCGGAAGGTTTCGAGGAAGAGTTCATAGCTCAAGACCAAGCTTCGGAACACGACCAGCAACTCTTTGAAGGCAAGTGATGCTTTGACCATTTTGATCCCAGTTTTTAGAATGTATTTTGCTTTGAAATTATGCATGCTAAGTTAATTAAAAATGAATTTAAATTGATTTGGGTAATGTAGCTAATCCACCCATATTGTTATTTCCACCTTGAAATTACTATTTGTATGCCTTTAAATCATTGTCGCCCTAGGATTATTCATATTTGTTGGATATTAATATGATGCCAACACGGGAGGCTAGACTGTGACTAGATGCTTAGCTTTGCAACGGGTCATGTATGATCTTTCGGTAAAATGCCACAATACTGATTAATGAAATATTGAATGTATTTTGGAAATGGTGTAATGATGCTACGTAATGAAATTGAGGTACAGAGACCTGTGTGGTTCTGTACCGATGTTGAGTTATTGTTGGCATGTGTTGCACAATAATCAACGGGGTGGGAAATGATTTAGACTGGGGCAAGTGGCAAGGGGCTTTGTGCCAGGTGGGCCTGTGTGGCAATGGTTTGATGAGAGTTGTGAGGCTGTATGCCACATGGGGCTGTGTGCCACTGTTGAGTGAAGGATGTCTTGCCTTGGTCAGTTAAGGACTTCACCTTGCAAGTCTTTGAACTGAGTCACCTGTACAACCACATGTCTAGTATGGGACAGACCTAGTTGATTAGGGTTCTGATATCTTTCCTCTGATACCTCAGAGTGACAGTACACGGGGGTGTATCTATGTGGGGGAGCGTACCTGTGCTACGGCTTGGTGCCCATCCAACGGTGTTGGCCTGTCCTATACTTCGGCTCTGTGTGAGGGAAGTGATAGTGAAGGCAATACCAGAGAGGTTCATTGGTTAAGGTAGAGGTTCCTAAAAGGCTTTGTTGCGGACAATCACCTGTGTCGTAAGCGGCTGTATCTTGTGGGTAAAGTGTACAACCTCTGCAGAGTGTCAAATCTATTCGAATAGCCGTGCTCGCGGTATTGAGCATTGCTCGGGGATTACAGTCAAGGGGTAGATTTTCAAAAATAAAATGTGGAGAGGGTAGCTATGTGCCAGTGCTAAGAATGAACTGTTTAAGGCTGTGTGCCGAGAATCTTTTAAGAAAAACTGTTTGAAGAACTTAGCATTATATATAACCGTTTCACTGCTTTCAATCTAAATAAGATGCTAGTTTAAAAATGCTGTTTCATGCAAAAGAACCAAGTAAGCCAATTCTTTGGAATAAGCCTTGCATGTAGTAATAGTACCGGATTCTGTGCATTACTTGTTGAGTACCTTGAGTACTCACCCCTCCTTGCCTATCAATCCCAACATCAGTGGAGGAGTCTACATCGGCCTGCGAGGAGGAGTACATTGAAGACCCAGACAATTAGGGGGCAAGCCCAGTCGGTTGCCTGTGGCAAGATGAAGGCTTCCACGAAGTTTATATATTTTCTGCTGTTTCCTGTTTACTCTAATAATGTAAGCCCTGCGTGGCTGATTTATGTAAGGAGACCAGAAGGTCGTACAATTCAGTTTATATAAATGTTTGCACTATTTATTGTAAGGACCCGAATCCACTGATTCGAACCCACTGTGTTTACTGCACTATTCCCAGGATCAACGCTAGTGCACACAGCTCAACATTGGTACATATCACATCATACTCCACGATAATAGAATAATAGTTCATTCATTGATATAACTAAAGGTATGATCTTATGACCAACTTACATTATTAAGCCACGCAGGGCAAGACTGAAAATATAAACTAATAATTAAGCAGCGGAAAATAGAAAAACGTAGATAGCTCATCAGTTCACCACAGGCAACCGACAAGGCTCGGACCCTAATGACTCGTGTCTTCCTGGACTTCATCTTCCAACACAGGTGTAGATTCCTCAACTGTTGATTATTGTTGTTTGGCAAGGGTGAGTACTTAAAGCACCCAACAAGTTGTGCACAGAATGCAATTCTATGTATCTATATGTAAGGCTTATTCCAATGGATAGGCTATCATGGCTATTTTGCAATAAGCGATTTATGAACAAATACTGAGAAATAGATTGTAAAGAATGTAAAACAAATAACAATAGTAAATAAATTCAGGATTTCTCAAGTAGACCAAGTTTCCAATCCTAAGTCAAATTCCACCTTCCATATGGCCTTCCGCCATCCCAACCAAGTTGTCCAATTAATTAAACTAACCCTTAACCTGTAATTCCGAGCATTGCTCAATACCGCGAGCACGGCTATCCGAATAGTTTCACACTCTGCAGAGGTTATGCACTTTACCCACGCGATACAACCAAACACCACCAAGGCGAGTGATTATAACAAAGCCTTTACAATGCTCTGACTTAACCCGATACTATCCGCTAAGGTTTCAACACCGTGGACTGGTTACCACATCCGGGCCCCCTCTTGCGCCATGTGAATTACACCATAACTCGGGAACTCACACCACCACAATAGTACCAAAATTAAGACATTGCAAATTACTCACTAGGTCGCCCATACGGACATGTGGTTGCATGATAGACTCAGTCAAAGGCTTGCAAGGTTAAGTCCTTAGTGTGATCAAGGCAAGACATCCACATACCATCGCCCATCGGGCCCACCTTGGCCTCCTCGCCTTGCCACTTGCCCCAATCTAAATTATCATCACCCGGTTGATTACTAAGCACCACGTGCCATCAACAATTCAACATCGTTGCGTGACATGACTCGCCACAACAACTCAATCTCATCGTGTGATCCCACATGACACACAAGTTCATAATATCGTTCCATATTCCATTAATCAAGATTAATTTATCAATGATTCTGATACATGTGATGACGTGGCAAAGCTAAGCAACTAATACGGTCTAAACCTCCAATGTTGATTATAATTATTAACCAACTATATTTAACCAATCTAGGGTGACAATGGATCATGACATACAATGACAAGGTAGGGTATAGATCAATCTGGTATATTAGCTAATCCCAATCTAATTTGAAACAATTGTATATTTGAAACATATATAATAGGGTAAAACAAATATAGCAATTTTATAAACATGGGTTCAACATGATCAAAGCACAACTTGCCTTGGAATAGGTCCTGATCTGGTTCTGGAACTTGCTCTTGAGTTGCTTGATCTTCCTCCAAGCGTCGCACAATTCAACGCTCACGCTGCATCAAGGAGAAAAGCAAATAAATACCAAAACAGAGAGCAATTGAACTCCAAAAATCAAATAAAATTCACCATTAAATAGATCTCAATTTTACAAATTTTTAGAAATTTGAATCACTCAAATCCGAGTTAAATTGCAAAAGATATAGCCTTTGAAGTTTGAAATAAATATGAAATTAGAAAATCGAAATTCGGAATTAACAGATTTATTTTTAAAACGAAAACTGATTTATTGCGTCATCATGACATCAGCATGACATCAGCGCTGAACCGAACCAATCAGAGCTCGACATGTGGCCTCGGTGCATAGACCTAGTCCACGAGACCTCATCCGTCCACCGTGAATCCGCGCGCAGACGACGCCGAAACCCGTAGTGCCACGCGCCTTGACCCGATTGGTTGCGCCGCCCGCCGATGCACGACACGCGCACGCATCCCCGCCCGATCTAATCGAACGGCGACAGATGCGCGCGCAACGCGCTCGATCCTCCGCTCATCCGCATCCAACGGCCACAAGCTTACCCGAGACTAATGGCGAGGCGACGGTGAAGAAAGTCACCGGAGACGAAGAAGAGGCTTCGGCGACGGCGTTCGGGGCGTCCCCGACGAGAAGAACCGGCTTAGTCGACGCGGCACACCTCGGCGAACCCGGATCTGGGACCAAAACACCAAAACCGACGACCGGCGGCGACTTGAGCAAAAACCGCGGCGGTCCCACGCTTCAACTCCGGCGAGCTTGCGGTGGCGTCCTACGACTGCTCTCGCGAAAACTCTTCGACCAAAAGATGCGGCGCACACAGACGAACCTCGGGGCGCTACCCCCTCCTTTTATAGCCTCGGTCAACGCGCTAAAAACGGAACCCTAGCTTTACCCGGCGGCGAAGTCGTGTCGGCGACAGACTCCGAGTCCTTCGCGGAGACGACAACCCCCAGCCATCCGATTTCGCTACAACGGTCACGATCACATAGCCATGATCTAATCCTATCCACCCGCGATTTCTTTCCAACGGCGACGATCAGTCCGAGACCCGAACCGGTACGACACGATTCCACTCGGGCGATCTTGATCCAACGGCGCAGATTCAACCGCCCTAGGGTTTACCCGAGATGGGCCAAATGGGTCGCGATTCTCCGGGCCGCACGCGCACAGTACACGGGCCGGGCTCATTACTGTTCCGGGATTTTTCAAAAGGTTTTCTCAATTAAATTAATTCCAGAAATTCATTTAATTTGTTTTAGGCAATAAAATAATCAGGAAAAATCCAAAAAAAATCTCAAAAATACTTTGAGACATTCTGGACTCAAATAAAATATTTTTACCAAAACTTTATTTTAACTTTGTACAGATTTAAATACTTTTGGATAAAAAGCAATAAACTTGAAATAAGATTTAATTCAAATAAATCCAGAAAAATCTAAATAAATTCCAGAAAATCACCAATGCACATTTAAGCAATAAAATCTTAATTAGGCCAAATTTTGGGATGTTACATTTATTATGGTATCGTTGTGAATGTTTGTGATGTTCAACCCTGTAAAGACTGTGTGTGCTAGCGTGATCCTGAACTGGCACAGAATGCACAGAGGGTCCGGATTCTCAGAATCGAGTCTCGACATCTACCCTATTAACGACCCGGATTACAATCATATCTTTTATATCTAAATACATATCCAACTGTCTATAGGATGTACCCCTTGCACGCATGCACAACACACTGGCGGGAGCTTATCCTTTGGGCCTTCTACTTGGGCCTGTCTTCTCCTCAGGCAATACTGGGCTGGTCATGAAGATACCTGATTTCATATATTCCACAATTCTATTGTAAAAAAAGGCAGACACCATATTAATAAGATAGCTATTTTCATCTACTAGCATTCTTCACTTGTTCTTTCTCATTACATGAGATAGAGAGGAGGAATTGGGCGACTTCTTCTAAAGATGGTTCTGCTTTTTCATTGGGAATTGGGAGATCGATATACTTCACTTGGTGTCTGTGAAGTTCAGTACGTGTGTGATCTTGGCGAATCAAAGAGTTGCAAGCCCATTGCATTTGGCAGCAAAGGATCAACTAACGTTCATCAAGAGAGCACATGAATATCCAAATCCTACAACATGAAGATCGGGCAAACACTTATCAGATAACCTCCCAGGTAGACGTGCTTATTGCGAAGTCAGGATTTTCTGTTATTCTTGCTTTGCATGGTGTAGATTAAACTGATGTCTAATGAGTTTAAAGGCCTCGGATGGAATAGTGTTGTTATAGAAGTTGTAGAAAATTTATTTAGCTTTCTAAAGAGTTAAGGAACACGAAAACCCATTGGGTAGATCAAAAGTTATGGCGTTATAGAGTGGTGTATGTTCTAGTACATATATAACCTATGCAACTATCTTGTGATGTGAATTAATCCTAGCAGATAATATAATTAAATTTTGATGATAACAAAAAAGTTGTAGATAATTTTTGTAGTTTTCAGAAGTGATATTGTTTGCCACTTTTTGTGTTGTACAGAAACGGATATAAGTTCATTAAGCTTGCTATCCAATAATGCAACAGAAAAGATTTTTGGGTTCAAAATGTAGATTCATATGGATTAATCAGGATTTTTGGCCAACTAGAAATTTGTAGGAAATTTTGTGTAGTTTCCAAAATCTATATGGTTTGCTATATTTAGATTAATGAGTCGAAAGTTATGTCGTTTGACCAAAGGGATAACGGAGGAGATTGTCTAGTGGGGAAAGGTTTTTTAGGTTGGGCTTGTGCGTAAGGATGGTGTTGTTTTGTTTGATATTTATGTACTATTGTCGAACCTTTTTGACGTTAGATATCTACTATAGGAGGAGTAACTTCGGGGTTGGATCAACTACATATCAATCTACTCCACATGGTTAAAAAGGCAAGTCCATGGTAGAACGATAAACGATTGTTTATTCTTACTCTTGGTTATCAAAATTTACTTACCATGCTATATTTACTTTACTATTGTTCAATATGATGCGTACATGACAGTGATGGTTATTTGGTAATGTGGGTACATGCTAAATGATTATTGGAAAGTATTACATCACTTGCATTCACATCGTGAAAAGTGCATATGAGCTAGGTTAGTAAGTCACATAAATAGTCTAGAGTGCATGAGCCAGGTTGGTGAGAAAGTTATATGACTATTTCGGAGTGCTTATAAGAAAAAATTACATTGGTAGGCACCTCCATGGGATGAAGGTAGAGGGTGTACATCGATGAGTGTTCCCTTAACTATACCAGTATGAGTTTAAAAAGGTGCATATGAACATGTCATTGCATTGCATTAATGGAAAGAAAATATAAAAAATAGATCTATGGATAATGACATGGTTATGTTACATAGTGACACATGGATGTTGATATGGCTAAGTTATGCCTATTACTTTGTTGATGTTTATCATTTTATTACATACTTGTTGAGTCTTTGGAGTCATCCTGACTTTGTTGTTGTTTTTGGGTAAATATTGAAGGTAAAATGCATGGACAGTAGTAGCACATTCATTTCATGTGCAATCAATAAATTATATACTAGTTCTAGTTGTCGTATTTAGACTTAATGGTATGGTTAGATAGTTACAATTAATAATAGATCCTTAGTGGAAATATTTAGTCATGTGTCATTTATGCAGTTTCTTTTGATAGTTGGCGAATTTACTCATTTGTTTACCTTTAGATTGATGTCAATTGTCTAGTCTAGGAAATGCTTTCATGCACATGGTTCTAAACGTTCTCATATGCATAGTCAAGAGCGTTCTTGGGCATGAAGTTCCAAGCATATATTTTTGTGTTCTTAGTGTGAATCTCGTGTAATATAGACCATTAATTCCATGCGGATTGCCTTTTGTGAGTAGTATATAGAGGAAATGTGTTGCTATATTCTTGTAATTGCGGTTTAAATTTGGAGTGAAAATAGATAGTAGTAGCATTCCAGGCATAGTGTTGTACTATGGTGTTACACATCTAGAAGAGCTTTGGTATTGCTACCGATGGGAACTAAAATAATTGTCGAGGATGCATTATTATTCCCAAAATCAACACGTACTCGCTTGAGTTTTAAAGATATCTTAAATAATGGTTTTCATCTGGAAACAGAAGAAGAGAATGGACTGGAATACTTTCTCTTAACAACAAAAGTGGGATATCAAAAAGAAAACCACGAGAGACTTCTTGATTATACCTTCAAAATGTACTACATGTTTATTAAATATGATGATGAATATGTTGCGATGAGTATACAACTAAATAGATCAGATCATTTCAAAACGTGGCATGAACATCTTGGTCATCATTTTCGAGACCCTTCCTTCGGGCATGGAATACCAAAGGGTATCTTGTTCATACTGTACTAGTCCCACGATTAGTGGCTAGTACGCACATTTACAACATTGTCATCACATCTGTACACAAATTCACAAATATATTAATGGAACATAGTTTGTACAATAATGCCTAAAGGGCTGAATAGAGTGAAGCGGAAGATACAAAAGTCCAGCAGTATGCCTTTAACCCAAACTACTCCACAAGCAACTGACAAGGAGTAAGTCCTAGAAAAAAATCATCACTGTATTCTCCGTAACCTACGATAAAGTCATCGGGGATCACATGTTACTTAACCTCTGAATATCAACAAGCAAGGGTAAGTACATTTATACTCAGCAAGACTTAGAGTGTATCACAAGTATAAGTAAATGTTTAGCTTTTTCAAAGGTGATAGTTAATATAGATTCTTTTGCATAAAGCGAGATTTGCTTAACAATAACAAATAGAACATTGCAAATGGAATTTGTAAAGAGCAGTTGACAAGTATGTAAATATAAGCATATAACATATGTAAAAGAAACTCACAGCCCTCCCTGATTGTGTTTATCGAACCATTCGTTGCCATAAAATCTGAAACGAAACTTTTCCCACAATTTCCAATTCAACCCTTTTTTGTAAAAACATAAAATCTAACTAGTGTCAAACCACCAGAGCCGCCCTTGATCGCAGATGCAACTTTTCGAAAAGATTTACACTGTAGAAGCGTATAACTTTACCCACAAGACATGGCCAACTCTTTTTACTACTATTTTACACTTTCTTTGGTGTATGGCCGAGAGATCATGACATGAGCCGTTATATCTTCTAGACCTAACTTTGCACTAGTATAGTGATGTTTGACCCTTATTATAGCTGCATAAATTACATACATATAATAATAACAATGATTGTCCATCCCTGTCATAACTATTCCCCCCATAGGAAAGCATGCACTGTTGTATTGGTATGTGTTTTCTCAACACCTCTCGTGTGGACACTCCTACGAGCAAATCTACTCGGAATGTCCATACTACTCTAGTCTTCCAATATGCAAAGCTAGACCCAAGCGACAAAATAGGCTAAGACTATCCTATAATAGCATTTGTGGTTGCACAGATATCTTGGATTATGAAACATTATGTTCGGTCCTTAATCGACCTAGGCAAGAACTCCTCTACACTACGTGCAAGTCCATCCCTCGCACTTCATAGATTATATAATAACTCGCCCATGTTAAAACTTTAGTTTTTCAGTTTTGATTTTTATATCAAAATAACTGAGACAAATATTCAAAATTTCCATCCCAGAAACAATAATATAACCGACCATTTGTTCACCCAATACTAAGGCATGGCTAAGCAATTGTACATATAATCGAATATACCTAAGTTGGCATTAGATATTGCCTCACCCTTATCTTATGGTTTTCAAAGTTGACATTTGTGTATTTATCAAGGAAGTTCCATCCAACAGATAGGAATATCTACCATTAAACACAATATAGCAACTTTACTGAAAATACACGCATGCATATATAAATTTGTAAAACAACATAAATTAAGTTAAATACTAGGATCAACATGGTCAAAGGGAGTTCTTGCCTTACTATTTGAATTTTTGAGCTTGTTCAAGGTTGACAAGGAGAATTTCCAGGGCACCAGTATCTACACATGGTACATCATATAGCAACAATAAGAGCCAAATGAATCCAAATAGAGATCAAATTCAAATATTTTTATAGAAACAAAAAGTTCATGATTTTAGAAAAAAAAGAAACTGGTTTAACTCAATTTGGAGGATATTTGCAAAAGTCATAAGCATTTGAAGTTTAATTGGCTAAAAATTCCCTAAAATAGAAAAAGTTCTAACGTCATAAACACATTTTCTCGAGAATACATCTTTCTACAAAGAAAGTGTAGTTTCAATTGAGCTGAAAGCGCATTTCTCATTTTTGGGATTTTATTTTCTATTTACAGAGGCTAACATGTGGGTTCCATGACTCATGTTTTAAATACCAGTTGTTTTTACAGAAAAGATTTTATTTTAATTCGGGCCAACATGTCATAGACATAGTTTTCATTTATGGTTTTAGAAGAAAATCCGACAGGTGGGGTCAGGCTATCAACGACTCTAAGATAGGGTTGTGTTTGTGCTTGTGTCTGATAAGTCGGGCCCACTAGGCAGCGACACAGAACAGGGCAGAGCAGAGCGAGGCTTGCTAGCAGTGATTGGCAACAATCGGTGGGTAGTGAGCGGTCAGGCTAGCTAGAGGGGAACTCAGGGGAACAGTCAGCGGTGGATAAGGTTGACTGAAACATGCCGGCAGCAGAGCTTTCTGGCGACGCTAATGACAGATGGCAAAGAGGGCAGTGCAGATGTGATGGTGCTCGGCTAGGTGAGGGAAAAGCACTAGTGGAGTCTAGGGGATCCATTTTGGGGGTTGGCAGCGAGAGAGACTCACCAAGGGAGCTTGGCAATAGTGATCATGGCTAGCGAAGACGATAGTCGAGGTCGCAAAGTTCCTATAACATCCCAAAATTTGAGTTTTGGAATGTTTGAATTTGAAAATGAACTATTTGCATTTTTCCTAGCTTAATCAAAGCTTAATTTGAATTTTCTATTAATGAAAGGATTTAATTTGATTAATATATGCATCAAACAAAAGATTTCTAAATTTATTTGCTATTTATTTGAATTTATTTGCTTTTATTCAAATTTCTGGAATTTTCTTAATTCGAAAATTGTTTTTATTTTCGAAAACTTCTTTCGGGTCATTTCTTTCGCTGGCCCATTTCTATTTCTACTAGCCCGATCTGTTTCCTTTAGCCTTGGGCCGGTCCATCCTGTCTCACCAACCGCCGTCTTGGCCTACTCCCATGCGTCAGCTCGACCTACTTCGCCTCGGCACGCTTCGCCCGCGCGCAGCCCAGCTGGCCCAGCCACCCACGCATCGCTCCATTGTTACCGCAAGTCGCGTGAACCATAGCCGCCGCTGACTCGGTTTCGAAGTCCATGTCGCGCACACCTCCCGAGGCTATTTAAGGTGCCACCAAGCCTCGAATCGTGTTTCCTCTCACACACCATGTCCGTCGCCCCATCTCGTGTAGCCCGATACCGCGCCTACCGTCACTACGAGCTCGTCGGAGTTCCACGAAGTTCGCCGCCGCTTTTGCCACCTTCCTCCATTTCGATCTCCCTCCTAGTTTGGTCTCTGTCACCATCGATTGCTTCCTTAAGCTGCTCTCCTTGTGTGCATTCGGATCCCCGTGAAAATGTGCTCGATCCGACCGCAATCCGCCATCGACCGCGTCGTCTCCTCCGATGACGACGAGCCCGAGTCACCGCAGAAGCCGAGCAGTTGCATGTGCGCCTCGTTAGCGCCATGCAGCAGATAGGGCCAGCGTGTCAGCCGTGCAAAGCCGAACCGAGCCGCCACGTCATTGATGATGTCAGCCCTAGCGCTGTTTTGCAGACCCGGTCTACCGTAGATCATAGCCTCTCCATGGACTCTGTCCATGGACTGAGGGTGCCACATGTTAGCCAAATAGGATTTTCTGATTTATTTATATTTTGGGAAATTAATTGCTGACATCAGCAATGTGTTATTAATTGATTTTCCACTATAAAAAATAAATCAGAAAATTCAGGTTTTTCTCTTTTTCAGCTATTTTCTCTGAATTTAATCTTTCGGAGGCTCGTTCTCTCTCATACGAACTCCGATTGAGGCAATTCAAGTTTCTAAATTTTTCTAAAATCAATCTCTATCTTCTAGATCCTTTTATTTTCAATTTTGAGCATGTTTGAGTCTATGTTTGGTATTTATTTGGATTCGTTGCTTTCTTTTCCGGTAGATGCTAATTCCGAGGGAGCAAGCAGAGAAATTCAAGATCAAGACTCAGCAATAGATGAGCAAGGCAAGTCGTAACCTTTGATCATATTGATCTTATGTTTGCAAAGTAATTTGTTTTATACAAATGCATGCTATTTGAGTATCAATGGTTATTTCATGGGAATGGCTATATACCTAGTTGACATTATGCCACCTTGAATATTGGGATGCAATGTATCCATTGTTAACCCTAGGTTGGGACATTATTAGTTGGGCATGATCATATTATCAACAATGGGTTATCGTAGCTATACTTAGACCTGCTTAGTTGTACGATGGGATTCATATCATATGTTGAATATTGTTAATCTTGACTTAATGAGATATTGAATTGTGGCTGATAGCCACTATTGTAAAATTTGTTGTACCATGGCAGGGTTGCCGTTGGTCTTGGTTGAACAAAATGTTTTCCCTCGGGCAAGTGATCGTGTAGTAAAGGGGGTTCTTTTAGAACATTGGGATGTGGATGTTTTGCCTGAGACAACTTAAGGACTTAATCTTGTGCTCCATTGAACTGGGCCTAACCGTACTACCACAAGTCTGGTATGGGACAGACCTAGCTGATTAATTTTGCAATGTCTAGCCTTGAGTACTGCCAATTGGTGGTGTGGGTTCTGGGATGGACTGGTAGATTCGCAAGGCACAAGAGGGAGCCCTAAGGGGCAAAACTTTAGCGGGCAGTACTGAGTTTAGACAGTGCATTGTAATGGCTTTATCATGATTTCTCTGCTGACACACCAAAGGAAGTGTGTTAATCTGGAGGCAACAGGAGATGATCATGTCTTGTGGGTAAAGATATGCAACTTCTGCAGAGTGTAAAACTATTCGAATAGCCGTCTCCGTGGTCATGGACATGCCGAGAATTTCACATGAGGGGTATAGAGTATTTCATGAAATGTTGGATGGTAGAATTGTTGGGATGTGAACAGGGAGTTCACTGTTGTTTTGTTGTCTAAAGTTACACAGTTGAATTTAGTGATTTGATAATTGTTTGATATGGTGTAGGGTGATACCTCATCATTCTGTTCATGTTATCTATCATTGATTTACCAGTTATTTATTATCTTTACATAAATATGCTTTCAATCTATTTACTGTACTTCAGTTCAAGTTATTGCTTTCTGCAAAAGAACCTTATGTCAATCCTTTGCAAGCCTTCAATGAATATATTGCATCATTTCCCTACAGCTTGCTGAGTACTTTTTGTACTCACGGCTATACGCCTTTGTTGATCAGTTGTTGAGGAAGGACCAGGAAAGTCTGAATATCATAAGGAAGAATATTATGAAGACTATGAGGATTAGGAAGGCATTCCCCAGACGATTGCCTGTGGCATGTCGAATGGCTTAAGTTATTTTATTTCCGCTTCAACAGTTTATTTGTTTCTTAAGCCCTTAAGGCATAGCGGTGTAAACTTTGACCATAAGGTCGTTGATCTATTTAATAATAATTTGCTTCTTTCTTAGTTAATTCGTTGTATAGAATGATATTTCATCTATGTTTCCACTGTGTGCACTAGCGTGATTCTGGACTAGTGCAGTATACACAGAGGGACTCTTAGATAGAAACCAGCATAGTCTATGAATTAGGGATCTGCATTTAGTCCGACGTACCAATTTTTACGTACTTTCCTACGAGTTTCAGATTTGCAAATTCGGGTCCTAATAGTTCTTGGCATCTGGAGTTGTGAACCAGGTGTGCATTGTGTTTAAGGCATACTCTAGACGCTATAAACCGAAATAATTGCAAAGGTGCTCACCGGGGTAGACAATTGAGCTTGACTTGCTCTCAAAGTTCTCCTCAATGGAGGCATACAGTGGTGTAGGGGGTTGGGCTTTGGGGTGGAGGAGTGCAAGGACAGTACGAGGGAGCTAGGGATGGCCTCAGTGCCCCTTTTATAGTACCGGAAGGAGAAGCTCAGCGCTTGGCCCATAAGCGAGATGCTTTGCCAAAGGGAAAAACATAGTGGGTGGCGAGAATCTAGGATTTTTCGGCTGTCGTAGTGTGTGCAGGTGTGGGGCAGTGATCGGCATCAACGCAAGCTCTATGAATTGTTTTTAAAATTCATTTAGTGCTTCTATTTTAATGAAGGGTTCTAGTTTTTTATTCTTCAGGAGCATTAAATAAATTCAAAAATTCATGAAAATTTTTGGAGAGGTTCTATGGATTAATTGGGAGTTAAATAAAATATTTCTAGACCTTAAAATGTTGTGAGTTCAAAATTTTTAAATTAGGATCAATAACTAGGTTATTGAAAATCATTTTGTTTAAATGAGAAAATTCCAGAAAGTCCTAAAAAATTCACAATAAATTTGGAAAATGTCTTGATGAATTTGTATTTCATTTTAGTGAATTTTGGGGTGTTACAATCGTGGGTACCATATGATGCACAAGATCATACACCATCCTGTTAGCCACAGGTTGAGAGCCAACAAAATCCCTAATCCAATCACACTTTGTGTGTGAATGTTGTGCTAAAGGCAAGCTGATTACGAGTCCCTTGTATTAGAAGATAAGATATGCGATACCAGATTTTCTAGAGAGAATTCAGAGGGACATATGTGGACCACTTAAGCCCATGTTTGGGCTATTCAAGTACTTTATAGTATTGATTGATGCGTCTACTAGGTGGACGAATGTGAGTCTAATTTTTGCTAGAAATCATGCATTTGCCAAGGTGATTTCATATATTATTGCACTAAGAGTCAAGTTTCCGGATCATCACATCCAATCCATAAGAATGGATAACATTGGAGAGTTCAACGCAAAATCATTTAATGATTATTGTTTGATCTTGGACATTAAAGTGGAATATTATTTTTTGCACGTTCATACTAAGAAAGGACTTGCAAAATCGCTAATTAAAAGGATCAAGCAGATTGTTAGACCTTTACTCATAAGTTGTAGATTACCTACTGTCGGGACCCGAATTTGCAAATCCGGACCCTCTGTGTATACCGCACTAGTCCAGGATCACGCTAGTGCACACAGGCTCAACATAGATGCTATCATAGTCACACACAACGAAATATAGCATAAACTTCATTAATTAATAATAACTGTTGTCTTACATGAATAATGCCTCACAGGGCTTAAAAAGAGTATCAATGAGAAGCAGCGGAAATAGAATAAACGCAGTGGCGCTCCGATTCGCCACAGCAACTAATGAGGCTCGGACCTAAGCATTCGTGATCCAAGTAATCCTCCTCCATGAATGGTATAGATTCCTCTTCTTCGAAGTTGTTGTTGTTGGGGTGAGTACATAAAGCACTCAACAAGTTGTGCACAACAATGCAAGTCTAATATTTTATATGCTTGGCTTAATCCAAAGGAATGGCTAGTAAGGGTATTTTGCAACAAAGCAAAGATTTAACAAGAATACAATAAATAGATTGGAAAGCAAGAAACAAATACAAGAATTAATAAATTCAGATTTCAAATACACCAAGTTTCCAATCCTAAATTAATTTTCCACTTTCCATGGCACCTTGCCATCCCAACAAGTTTTTGTTTAACAAAAGTCTAACCCTTAACTGTAATTCCGAGCATTGCCCAATACCGTGAGCACGGCTATTCGAATAGATTGTACACTCTGCAGAGGTTATGCACTTTACCCACACGATACAACCAAACACCACCAAGGCGAGTGATCATAACAAAGCCTTTACAATGCTACACCTAGACCCAAGATCGCTCGCTAAGGTTTCAACATCAAGGGTTAAACCACCACAACAGGCCCCCTCTTGCGCCATGTGAGTTAAACGTAACCGGGACTCACTATTCACCACGACAAGATCAAATCTAGGTTTCACAAATTATTCAACTAGGTGTCCCATTCCGCATATGTGGTTGCAAGAGAGACTCAGTCAAAGGCTTGCAAGGTTAAGTCCTTAAAGTGATTAAGGCAAGACTTCCACATACCCCCGCCAAAACTCGCCCACCTTGGCTCACCGCCTTGCCACTTGCCTCAATCTAAAATCATTACCACCCCGGCTTGATTACCAAGCACCACATGCCATCAACATTTCAATCCCGATGTGTGACCTCCTCGCCACGACAACTTGATATCATTGTGTGACAACACATGACACACCAATTCATAAACATTGTTCCATATTCCATTAGTCAAGATTAAGTATCGACTTTCGGACACATGTGATGACGTGGCATGGCTAAGCAATCTATGACGATCTAACTAGCCCATGTCGATTATCAACTATAATTCCACATCCTAGGGTGACAAATAGATCATGGCATATAATTGACAAGGTATGGTTTAATTCAAATAGGCATATTGTCTAATTCCCAGATTAATTGAAATCATTTATACACATAAAATATCATGCATAAAGTTTAAAAGACAAAATAGCGATTTGGTGAAAATTAGGTGCAACATGATCAAAGCACAACTTGCCTTGGAGTAGGTGCTGGTCTTGATCTGAGTTTGGGTCTTGGAGCGACGAATCTTCCTCCGGATCACCGAAAGCGGTTCAACGCTCACGCTAAACGATGCCAAAATAGCAAATAAACACCAAACCAGAGAGCAAACAAACTCCAAAAATAAAATAAAATTCACCAATAAATAGATATTGATTTTACAATTTTTAGAAATTTGAATCACTCAAATCCGAGTTAAAATGCAAAAGATATAGCCTTTTGAAGTTTGAATAAATCATCAAAATATAGAAAATAGAATTTATGATTTTTCCGAATTATTTTCTATTGAAAAGATCTTTATTGCGCAACGCGACGTCAGCCCCGACTCGACCAATCAGCGCCGACATCGTCGCTCGGTCCATGGACTCGGTCCACGGAACCGCCTCGTCCACCGTGGACGCGCCCACGGCGCCTCGACCACGCGCCCGACACGCGGCGCGCGATCGATTGGTCGCGACACCGCCGTGCCGATGCTCGACACGCGGGCGCGATCCGCGCGACGATCCGACGGCCACCGATCTACCCCTACGTGGCTCAATCCCGATCGTCTATTCGGATCTAACGGTTAGAAATTTACCCGAGCGAAACATCGATGAAGAAGCGACGTGGCTTGATCCGACGGTTGGCGAAGATCCAACGGATGCGCTGGCTCGAGACACGGGCGGGCTTGCACCGAGCGGAGGAAGACGACCACCCGAACGGCGCTTCGACGCGACCGGCGAAGAAGGGGCGACTCGACGCGACACGACGCGAGGAACTCGGATCCGAACCGATTCGGCGGGAGGATGCTCGACGGCGCGGAATGGCGCAAAAACTCGCGGCGGCATCGCAAAGAACTACGGCGAGCTCTCGAGCGATGATGGCGTGAAAGCAGCGAAGAGGCTAGAGCTACCGGCGCGCAAGGAACGAGGAACATCGGATGCGGCTGCGGCTTTATAGCCTCGGCATGCGCACAGGAAGGAAACCCTAAATCACGCGCGGCGGCGGCAAGGCGGCGGATTCGAAACCGAATCGAGACGACGATCGAGACCGTCCGATCCAAGATGAGCGCCAAGATTAGATCCGGCGATACGATCCGATCCGCTCTTTCCAAATCCAACGGACGAGATCTAAACTTACCAAAACAACGCGGCGATCCGACCACTTGATCTCGATCCAACGGCTCGCAAAGACTAGGGTTTCGCGAAATGAGGCGACCATCCGATCTTCATCCAACGGTCACACGCATGCGGCGGCGCGTGGCGGCCGACGGGCGCGACAAAGAATGGGTCACAAGACGCACAAGTCTCGGGCTTGGCCCAAGATCGTTCACTCGATTTTCAAAAGCTTTTTGATTTAAAATAATTCCCGAAATTAGATTAATCTATTTTAAGTAATTAAAATATAAGGAAAAATCCCAGAAAATTCTCATAAATACTTTGAGACATTCTGAGCTCAAATAAAATATTTTTGGTAAAACTTTATATTAACTTTATCTATATATATTTAGTTTTCACCAAAGGTTCAATATACTTAATTAAAATAAATTTAGATAATTTCTGGAAAAATCCAATAAATTCAGAAAATCACAAAAATGCACGTGAGCGAAATTATAAGCCAAATTTTGGGATGTTACACCTACTCCGTGTTGGGAACATGAAGTTTTACATGCCACCGTATTAATACAACTCCGGCTATCTGCTTACCATAAGTATTCACCTTTCTAGTTAGTAAAGGAAAAGAACCATGTGTTTTCCATTTGGGAAAATTAAGCTATACTTTGCATGTTCTTATCTCACCACCTCAGCATAAGTTAATAGGCCCCCATGGTAAATTGGGAATTTACATGGGATTTGAATATCCATTGATTCTAGAATATTTTGAGCACATGAAAGGGGATCCCTTAAAAATGAGATACCCTGGTTGCATATTTAATGAACACTTATTCCTAGCATTATGGGAGGAAAAAAGCCCTAAATTGGAATGTTGGAACTAACATCTAACATGGCATGATAACAGTCTTCATAATATAGTTCCACGCACTAAAGAAGCTAAACAAGAGGTTCAGAGGATCATTGATTTGCAATACATTGCAAACAAGCTGCCATATTCATTCACGGACATAAGAGAGTTACCTAGTCACACATTCCAACTGTGAATGAGCCTGAGAGAGTAGAGTCATCCTAGATTTTGGGTTCTACCTCGGAATCACCTTCCTTGCACAAGAAAAGGGGAGACCTCCTGGTTCTCAAGATCTCAACCCGTAGAGATGTACGCATAAGAGACAACTCGAATAGAGGGAAAAGCTCTATGAATCGAATACGAATGAAAATCATCTAGGAGACATTACTCCACAGAGTCCAAGAGATGAGAATGTCCATTCTAGAAGATATATAACAATTGTTCATCTAAGAAGAGATGAAACAAAACCCAGTGAAATTGCACATGTAACAAATTACACAGGGACTACGGTAATTGAAAGCACACTTAACATATTAGAAAATCGCAGATAGTTGGTTGATTTAAATGAAGTGGCAATTGATTTGAATAAAGAGTATGCCATAAATTACGTGGATACTGGAGAAATATACTTGAGACAAGTATGCGCTAACAGTAGCTACTTTGCCTCTAAGATTGCTTTCCATATTAAGAAATTGGTTGTCAACTCGAAGACTATTGTCGAATGCAAAGTCACCTTGATTGGGATAAATAGAACGATGCAGTCAAGGCTAAACTAAACTCATTAAATAAGAGGAAGGTCTTTGGATAAGTTATCAAGACTCTTTGAGATATCATTCTTGTTAGTTACATATAGGTGTTTGTGAGAAAGAGGAATGAAAAGAATGAAGAGGTGAGGTATAAAGCAAGATTAATAGCACAAGGGTTTACACAGAGACCCACCTGACATCGATTACAATGAAACTTATTCTTCTGTTATGGATGGGACTACATTCTGTTACCTGATATCTATGGCAATGGGCATGAATCTAAATATGAAACTTATTGATGTTCTGACTACATATTTGTACAGGTCACTTGATTCAGAAATCTATATGAAGATTCTCGAGGGACAAAAGATCCCACGTATGAGCAAGAATGACAATCGCAATATGTATAGTGTAAAATTCCAAATATCACTATACGGATTAAAGTAGTATGGGTGTATGTGGTACAACTGATTGAGTGAATTCCTTCTAATGAAAGGATATGTCAACAACGATGTATATTCCTATGTGTTCGTAAAGAAATCCGTGACAAGATTATGTATCATCTCAGTGTGTGTGTAGATGATTTGAACATCATTGGAACTAATGAAGATATCATCAAAGCTACCGCATATTTAAAGATGGAGTTCGAGATGAAAGATTTGGGTCAAACCAAATTTTGTCTTGAATTACAGATTAAGAATTTGTCTGGTGCCATATTATTGCACCAAACCACCTACACCAAGAAGATATTGAAGAAATTTGCTCATGTTGAAGCAAAACACTTAGGACACACATGGTTGTTAGGACATTGGATATAGAGAAAGATCCATGTGCTCCTAAACGAAAAGATGATAATTTGTTAGAGTTCGAGACTCCATATTTGAGTGCTATCGGTACACTTCTATATCTTGCCAATTTTACCAGGCCTAACATTGCTTTTCTAGTTAATTGTTTGGCAAGATGTTTGTGTGTGTACATGAAGAGGCGTTGGACCAGAATTAAACACATTCTCACGTACCTAATAAGTAAAGTGGATATTGGACTCTTTTACCCAAAAGGTTAAGATACCAAAATAAGTGGTTACTCTGACAATAACTATTTGTTTGATCCCCATAATACAGATCTCAGACTACATATGCCTTTCTAAGCAAAAGAATTGTGATTTCTTCAAAATCAGTAAAGCGATTGATAATTGATGTGTCAACTAATCATTCCGAGATAATTGCACTATATGAGACGATTCATGAGTGCATTTTATTTAGAAGATTGATTCATAATTTCCAAGAATCATATGGTGTAGAGGTGGATAAAATCCCCACGATTATCCATGAGGATAATTCAGCATGCATTTCACAAATGAAGATCGGTTATTTCAAGATGAACATGACAAAGCATATATCTTCTAAGTATTTCTACTCCCATGAGAAGCATGAAATGGGGAATGTTGAAATAAAAAAGATTCAAACTAGTGAAAACCTAGTTGATTTTATTTACTAAAGCATTATCGACTTCCACGTATAAGAAGCATGTAAGAGACATAGGTATGAAAAGACTCATAGAGTTGAAGTAGTCTTCAAAAGGAGATATTTGAACTTCGTATGTGATCATCTTTGGGATGATATGTTGTACTCTTTATCCCTTAATTGAGTTTTTTTAAGGTGATGAAATTCAATGGGAAATCTATATTTAAGTGCATTGGGAATTATCTACTGATAGTATTTCTTTAGTCAAGGAGTTTTGCTAATGCATTTGTATGATTTGCGTACTAGAGTTTCTCTAGAATTGTAGGGATACTGCAATAAGATTGAGTTCATATTTGAAGTGGCCGATTTAAAGGTAAAATAATTATGATGTGTGTGATGTTTTGGAATTTCATGATTTGAGAGAAATTTATACCTTATGGTTCCTGTATGATTTGTGTGTTTCCTTAACCAATGCTATTTGTAAAGTGAAGTTATTTTTTGTGGTATGTGTGGTTTTTTAATATAAAAGATGAAAATTGTTAATTTTGGGCATTTAAGTGATTTCTCCTTTGGGTTATGTGGATAATGCAAGCTGTCTACTTGAAAAGTGGAGTGTTTTCGTAGTGAATCTTTCGATCTCAGAGTGGATTCATTCGAAATAAAGTTGATTTAATGAGGGTTTTATGTGCTACTTCCCTTCCTAAAGGGATGCTCCTTGTAAAGTGAAGGGATTGAATATGCGATGAACCTAGAGTTTCTTGTGTTAATGAAAGTTGTGTTTTTGTGTTTTTTAGTCTTGCAAAAAAAGGAGGCCTATGGTGTCCGGTGTGCGACTTGAGATTTTATGGGGGTTAGCGTTAGGAGTTAACCTACATATATAGTGGTTCAATTATTGCAGGTAAAATTGGTAGGCACAGAATTCGAGGATGAATTATTTTAAGGGGGCATAGTGTAATGCCCCCAGTTTTCATGATATTTTTAATTTGAATTGAAATTTGAATTTTAAAATTTAAGTTTAAATACATAGCTTAGTTTGAGAATATGAGATTATATATGCATGGGGCTCATCAAGGTAGTCGAAATCGACCATTTATTTGTTCGATTTGGAGCTCAAAGCGAGAAGTTGTGGGTAATAGAAATTGATGGCTGAGATTTTTTGAAAAATAATAAAAATTTATAAAATAATAATATTTATTAATTAGATGTGGGAGGGCCTGTTGGGCTGGCCCATTAGAACCTTGGGTATAAAAAAGTGGGAAGGGCTCGGTTTTTCCCTATGGTTGCATCTTTCTTCCTAAGGGTGCTCGTCATCTTTCCCTAGAGCGGTGCGCCTCTCCTAGGGCTTCGTCGTCTTTTTCCTAAAGCAACACCATGGCTATTCCGAGAGGTAGAGTGGGAGGCAACGTAAAGATTGGGAAAGAAGATAAGAGTTCTCGTGTTTTCCTCATTGGATTTTCATCGATGTGTGGGTAACCCTCCCCTACCCTCATCTTTTCATGAAGATGAATTTTTATGCTAATTAGTTTGTTAATTAGGGTGTAACTAGTTTCATGGATCATGCTAATTCTTGTTTAAGGTTATTAGGGTTTTTTTTTCTAGTTTTGCGCAGTTCAGGTCTAATTTATTTTCAAGGGCTTTAGAGGCCGAATCAGAAAATGTAGTGTACTAAAGAGTTGTAGATAACTTTATTTTCCTTAATAAAGATAAAGATCACTAAAATCCATTGGATATAATGCAAGTTATATCCTTTTGAAGTATGTTGTTCCACAGATCATCACCACTTGGGTGTGTCGCGGTTTTGGATGGTTTAGACCTTGAAGATGACTGAATTAGGTCTTTACAATAACTATAGATTTGTAGATAATTTTATTATATTTCAATGGTGTACTTAACACTTAATTTGGTTGGATAGATTAAAAGCTATGGGATTATACACTTATTGTCCTATGAACCGTCGTGATTGGGTAGTGTCGTGGTAATTTATAGATTAAATGTAATAGATGGCAGAATTAGGGTTTTTGATAATTATTAATGATGTAGATAATTGGTTAAGATTTCTTTAAAGTGCAAGATAGAAATCTGAATCTGGTTGAGCAGTTTGAAAGTTATTATTTTGGGAAGGTGACTATCTAGAATTTAGTCACGGTTGGTCACAATTAAGTTAATCTACTTATTTTTTCCTAATAGATGGTCGAATTAAATTGTGTCTATAAATAAATAAAACTAGATTATTTTTCATAGCTTCTAGAGATGCTATGGTTTGCTATATTTGGTGTTGTATAAAAATAGATACAAAATGGTTAAACCTGCTATCCAAAAAAGCAATAGAACAGTCTTTTTTTAGGGCAAAAAAACTGCAGAAGCTTCCCCACAGTTATATATTTCTCAAAATTTTAATTACAAAGACCCCATTCAAGGGAAAGAGAACAAAAAAAGAACAAAGTGGGAAAAAACCAGAAGAAAAAACTCAATCAGGTTCTAAAGAAGAGAGCCAAACAGAAATAGCTCCCCCAAAAGCTTCCTTCCCTCGAGCTCAAAGGAGACGTAGATCAGTCCGCACCTTCGAAGCGACAACAGCAGCCAGTAAATTGATAGAGTTGAAGATCTTGCCATTACGACGTAGCCAAATATGCCAGTATATAAGTGAGAACAACTCTTTGTAAAACGGCCTAATTAAGTGATTTGCCAAAGCAAATTCCCGCATAACTATCGGCCAATGTTGCGAGATAGTTGGAAGGAAGAGATGAAACCTATCCCAAACTTCACACGCTGCCGGACATTGTAAGAAAATATGAACAAGACTCTCTTCAATATCTGAAGCACAAAGAGAACAAGTTGTACTGCCATTCCATATGCCTTTGAGCCGCAATAAGCTACATGAGTTCAGACGATCCAGAAAAATAAGCCATAAAAATAGTTTATGCTTCAGTTGACTCTTACTTCTCCAGATTAACTTATGCCCAACAAACACAGAACCAAGTTGATTATTCATGCGGTAGGTATAGTAGCTATGAGAAGTAAATTTAGGAGCTTGCCAACAATACTTCCAGGAATCACAAGTGCCAGTAGACAGAACCACATTCTGCCGCAAGTCATTGAGAATCGATAGTTGTTGTAGCCCTGATTCGCTCCATGCCGTGGGCAGAAAAAGAGTGTTCTCATCAGCCTGCTACATACCAAGAACAGACACTCGGGGATGGCGACACACAGAGAAGAGCTCAAGCAGTTGAGAAGAGAGAGAAGCTCCATTCCAATTATCCTCCCAGAAACGTATCACACGCCCATCACCTATAATAGCCGAGCATATGGCCAAATATGTAGGCATGAGCTTCAAAATATCCTTCCACCAATAGCTACCTTTCGGGAAAGCATATTGAGGCAAAGAGCGAGGATATAGAACATGCCAAGTCCAATGCACCCACGGAGTAGAATGTCGATGAAAGAATTTGTGTAAAAACTTAAGAGGAATCCCTTCATTTTGTATAGACAAATCGATCACACCAAGGCCTCCCACTTTTTCGGTTTACAAACATTCTTCCAAGCAACCAAATTACCACTAGCTCTAAAATTATTATTGCCATGCCACAAAAAGATGCGCCTCAACATATTAATAGCTTTAATGATATTAATCGGCAACTTGAAAAAGCAAAGCAAGAAGGTCGGTATTGCTAACAAAACTGAATTAACCAAGATCAAACGGCCAGCCAAACTCAAATACCGAACCTGCCATCCTGCTAGCTGACGATCAATTTTTGCAAGAAGTGGCGCAAATTCCTGTTTAGTTGGGCGCTTCACACACGAAGGCAAACCCAAGTAAAGAATAGGAAAGAGCTGACAGAACAACCTAAAACTCCAGCCACATGGGAGGTCAAATCTGCAGAAGCACTGATAGGCACCAAAGTTGATTTACTATAATTAACACACAAGCCTGTAAATTCCCCAAAAGAGTGCAGCAATGCCTTGAGAAAAACAGCACTGAATTGAGAAGCTTTAAGCAAGATAATCGTGTCATCTGCATATTGAAAAACTAGGAATTGCAAACCAGGAGGAGTAGGCATGGGTGGATGGAGAAGACCCTTACTATGAGCATCATTCATATAGTCCTGAATAATATCACAGTAACAGCAAAAAGAAGTGGAGATAAAGGATCACCTTGCCGAACTCCTCTCTTGCAAATAATGTGATTGCTAGGAACACCGTTAAGCAAGACTGCTGCAGAAGCCGAAGAAAGAATAGAATTCACCCAAGCAAGCCAATTTTTGCCAAAGCCTTTAAGACGGAGAACCTCTAGAATAGCATTGTGAGAAATAACATCAAAAGCTTTGGAAAAATCAAGCTTTATCATAATAGCATCCGAGGAGTGAGCAGCATAATGCGCAATGAGTTGTGTGACCATAGAAGCACAATCACGTACGGTACGCTCCTTAATAAATCCAAATTGATTGGCATGAAGCATAGAACGAATGCAAGGCTGGATCCGATTAGCTAAAATTTTAGTCAACATCTTCAAAGACCCATTTAATAAAGAAATAGGTCAATAATCAACAA
This sequence comes from Otatea glauca, assembly GCA_036346275.1. Classification (NCBI taxonomy): domain Eukaryota; kingdom Viridiplantae; phylum Streptophyta; class Magnoliopsida; order Poales; family Poaceae; genus Otatea; species Otatea glauca. Next base: position 45,899,290 of record CM070721.1, on the reverse strand, counting down.
CACTAGCCGCTTGTTGAGATTTTAGAAGCAAGCTGACATAAGCGAGATTCAAGCGATGAATATCCAAAGTACCATTAGAAAATTGTTCAGCAAGAACATAAAAATCCTCTTTCAGAATATTCCAGCACGATTTTAGAAAATCATTATTGAAACCATCGGGGCCAAGAGATTTTCCAGAAGCCAAATTTTTTATAACAAAATCGACCTCAGCATGGGTGAAATGATCCTCCAAACACTCCAAAGAAATTGGGCTAGACAAAATTTCAAGAGGTAAAGGCTGCATAATGAAAGAAGATGTACCAAGTCGTTCCTTGAAAGTATTGTGAATTAAAGTAGCCTTCGAATAATGATCCGAATAAGAAAGTCCTTCATGAGACAATGACGTAATAAAATTGCGACGAAAATTGGAGCTTGCAATAGCATGAAAATATGCACTATTTTCATTACCCAACTTCACCTATTTTTGTTTAGCACATTGCTTCTAGTAAATGCGTTGATGAGCAAGCAAATTAGCAAGATGATCGCGTACCAATTGCCGAAAAATCCTCTCAGCTGACCATAGCTGGTGCTCAGCTTCGAGATCATCTAGGAAGCAAATAGTGAGCTCACAGCGACGAATCAACAATTTGAGCATACCAAAATTACGACTCCAAGCCTTCAAGTGGCGCCGAAACCTCTTAAACTTCATAGAAATGCGTTTAGCAATATTATTCTCAAAAGAGTAGCAAGACCAAATTTTTACCACCTCCTCCTTGAAACCCGGCAAAGAAAGCTAGAAGTCTTCAAAGCGAAAAATAGAGATACGAGGCATATCCAAATAAATAGAAATCCCAATTGGATCATGATCACTGGTAGACCAACAAAGCAACTCCGTGAAAGTCCGGGGATAATTATAAGCCCAAGAAGAAGAACAAAAGGCCCAGTCTAGCTTCTCCAACAGTGGGTCATCATCATGCATATTGCTCCAAGTAAAAATTTTCCCTTTTTGAGGGAGCTCAACCCACTCCATATCATTGATAAAATCATTAAAAATAGCCATATCCGCAAAATTCAAAACCTGCTGATTTCTATCACTGCCTCGACGATAAGAATTAAAATCCCCAAGAATATTTAGGGCTAGAAACGAGGGGTTAAATAAATTAATTTGAATCTTTGGCCAACTAGAAAATTGTAAGCAATATTGTGTAGTTTTGAAAACATATATGGTTTGCTATGTTTGGGCTCCTAAACTAGAAGTTATGGCCACTCGATCGCCGGGATAGCAAAGGGAAAGTTTTTTTTTACAGAAAATAGTAGGAGAGGCTCCTACTGTACTATATTAATAAAATTAATATATAAATACAAGAGCAATTAGGAAAATAAAAAGGAGAATTAAAGGGAATCTATCTAGGAAATAACAAGTGGTCTAATATTGTCCTTCACTATGTGCAAATGTAGAGTGATATCCTATATGAAATAAGGCTTCCAGCTGTCAACGGAAGGAGTAATTTGTTCAAATATCTTTCCATTCTGTTGTTTTCGAAATATTCCATGAATCAATAACAAAAATCTCCATAAAGAACTCTGCTCCAAAATTCTACAAAGCTTGTTCTAATATAGCCATAATATCTAGAGTGGGGTTCCAGAAATCCCAAGCTTCTGCCAACAATTTTTACTAAAGGGGCATGTGAAAAAGTGACGTCGAATTGTTTCTTCTTCTGTTGTATGACAAAAAATAATGTATATCATTGCCCGTGTGCCAATGGCGATGAGTCAACATAGTTTTTGTATTCAATATGTCTTGTAAAAGAAGCCAGGCAAAGACTCGTAGTTTAGGTACACATTTTCTTTCCAAATCCATTTAAAGGGAGCACGAGCAAAGAAGTTTTGAAATTGATGGCAATAAAATCTCCTTGAGCTATAACATGTATGTCCCCTGATATATGCTCATGCATCATTTCTAGTTTAGTTGAGATGTAAGTCTCCCAACAAATTCTGGAGCTCCTCAAATTCTGCATAAGCCTCCATTGAAAAAGGTAAATTGAAATGTCTGTCCAATCGTCCTCCTCCAAAAAGGCAGTAATCGAGATTATTTAAGGGGAGTTGAAAAATTAGGTCAGGGTTTGTGCGTAAGAGCGATATTGTTACGATTGATGTTATGTACTGTTATAGCATGTTATTAAGTAGAGTTATCTTCTATAGGAGGTGCTACTACAGGGTTGGCACCAACCGCTCATCACTTCATCTCACGTGGTTAAAAATGCAAGTGCATAGTAGTATGGTAGATGGTTGGTTGACTTGTTGATTAATGAATATGGTTGATTTATCGTATTAATTATTATTACATTCCTATTGTTGTGTTTATTCTTGATGATTAATCAATGATAATTGAACAGTAGAAATGATCTCGATGATTTATAACTTGAAAGATAAATATAGCATCATATGCATCATGATATAGAGATAGATGGTCTAAGTGACATCTATAGCCTACTTTATGCGGGCACACTCTACGGGAGTAGAGATGAGGTCTCCATATGAAAGAGGATGGACTTGAGATCCCCGCATGAAAGAAAGCGTGCTAAAGTACACACTGGCAGGTGAAGTACTCCGCTATACTAGTATATGCTAAAGAAAAGAGACATGTACGAGCATTTGCATTTCATTAATGAAAGTTACAACTAACCTGAGTAATATGGAGAATAATACAAATGAGCTATTGATGGTGGTTTTGTTAAGATTTACTATTTTATTATTGATTTCCAAAGTCGTGGACCCACCTTTACTTTTTTAATGCTTTTGGGTGAGCAATGAATGCAACATGCATGGTATGGGAATAGCACACACACTTCATGAGTTCATCATCCAGTATAGTTAGCTAGCTAGAGTCGCTCAATCTTAGAGTCTAAAATTTTAGTTGGTTGAGTTGTTGAACATTCATATCATAATAATAGTCGTGTGAATTTAGCTGAATTTATATAATATGTCGAGAAGTTTGATTGCTTATTTATTTGTTTTAATCTTCATTCGACAACATTGCCAAAAAGGTAAGAGTACTCCCAGACGCATGTGTTCCGGGCGAGTTCTCGAGTGCGTAGACCTGAGTGTTCCCAAATACGTGGACTTGTCATTCGCAAGTGTGTGGTCTCGGACGTTCTTGGCACGTGATTCCAAGTTTATTATTTTTTATTGTTCATGTTCATATTATTGTGCTATTCTTGTTAATCTTGTTTAGTCCCAATGATAAGTATTTAGTGATGGTTTGCTGAAATTGATGACAAAGATATGTCAAAGATAATGAAAGCACTTAGTGTATAGATGTGTTACAATATACACACACCAGAAAATATCAATAAAGAGAAGGCAACTGTGGATCTACATTTTTTGTCTCTGTTCTGATTTCGTATTTTTTTCAAACTTGTTTACAAGAGCCAGGGTTTCAAAAACCGTTTTTGGAAAAATCGCTCGAAAATCAAGAAAAACCACTCAAAAATCGTCAGAAACCAAAGGGTCAGGAAATCCAAAATTTTGGGGAAAAAAATTCAAACAAAATCGAAATCCGTGGTTTTTTACGAGAAACCGCTCGGTTTTCACCGAAAAACAACTGACTAATTGAATGTTCCTTAAAAACAGTTTTTGAGCGGTTTTCAACGGTTTTTGAGCGGTTTATGTCGCATAATTTTTTTCAAAATTTTTGAATTTTTTTCAAATTAAACTGGTTTACCAACCGATTTTGAATCTCGAATCGCAACGGTAAGATCGAAAACCACAGTATTCGCCGGTTTTTAAAACCTGACAAGAGCACATGAACGCCACAGGACTCGCAACTACTGCTGAAGGATGAATGATTTCCACCATTTCCTCAACTCGCCTAAGGTTTCCTGCAAGCATTCCTTTTCCCTTACCTTTTTTTCTTTTCATTTCTTAAAAAAAAGAAACGAAGGAAACGAAGAAAAATTAAAGAAATAAATTAAACAACTTGCATAAGGTAAAATAAGTTCAGACCCCTGAAAGAGGATGGATATCATCTGCAGAGGACCATGATACGATCTCTGAATTCCCTTCTCTTTCTACAAATACTGAACTGAGCACCGTCCAAATAAATATGAAAAATAAACCCAGGTGAAGAAGAGAGACTCTTGTAGCACGATCAGGAGGGATCGGCACGAGTCTTTGAGCTCCCAAGGGTGAGATCCAGCTCGTCTGAGGCACACTCCTCGTGTATCCGCTCCCCCTCCCATGCCTTCACCAATCCAGGTGATTCATTGTTGCCATTGCTGCTGCCCCCAAAGGCAAAATCATCCGGGGCACCATCAACCATCTGAACATCATGATGAGCTGACATGCCACCCATTACCGGGGAACACGTTCCACTCTGTCCAGGGGTGCACACTCTTGAAGAGCTGGCAACAATCTCTTTGAAGATCCCAAAGGGATTAGTTGAAACAAGGTTGTACGTGGGAGATGAGGGTCCAGCCGAAGATATTTGAAACCCAGCTAGCCATGCTGGGTCTGGGGCAATCTGGTGACCGGGGCTTGGCGGTGTGGAGTTGGGAAGAGATGTATAATTTGCCCCAGCCCATGGTGGTTGAACACTTGGGTTCTCCCAGTCAGTCTTGATGCGAGGTGTACAAGTTGGGGAGCTGGACGGAGGTGTCACCGGTGCACTAATAGAACCTCCATTGAAATAGAGATGGTGAAGCTGCGGGAACTTAGAGGTGGAGGCAAACGAGGAACTTGAGGAAAGATTTTTCAGCCATGGGATAAGGGAGCTTCCCTCAACACCACCAATGAAGTTGTTTCCACCAAGAGTGATGTGGGAGGAGGACCCAGAGCTTGGAAAGGACGAGGATGAAGGGCTTGGGTTGTATGAAGCCCGTGGACTAGGTTGATATGAAGAGCAAGGGCTTGGTGAAGCCGACCGTCCAATTGGATCACGACGCTCTTGATGAGGAGGTTTACATCCCTGAAATATGGACAAATGGAACACTGTAATTTCGTCCATCCAAAGAAAATGTAAGTGCACTGGACAACAATTGTATAGCAGAAAATGATTTTTTTTTTCAGAAAGGAAATTTCCAGAATCTAGCCAGTCTCTAGAAAACAAATGAGAGCACAAACTGCATATACAAATGCCAATTTTTAACCATAACATGATTAGTGCCTATGCAATTAATTATTTGGTTGTTTGTAAACAGCATGCCATACAGAAGCAGTTCAATGAAATCCTGTAATAGCACCAGATGGACTAGTCGCAAACCTTCTTAAATTCTAATTTTTAGTACCAATGGATTTCACTATTTGTAAATCAAAAGAAATCCTAAAGCTATTCAATTACCTGCAATAACTTGACAGATTTAGCTCAAAAGCGTGTAAAATTATATGCAACTTCAATTTAGGTAAATCTATCCAATCTACCTCTTAGTGAAAAGTGCATCTAACAATTAATGAATTACCTTTCTAATGAAAAGAAAAGAAAGGCAATCACTTGACCGGTGTAATGTTAACAATCAGGTAAACACGAGTGTGAGACTTTTACGCCTTGTGGTAAAACTCTTTATTCCTTGAATGAAAGGCAGAGCTCCTACCAATCTTTCGAAAGTAAACACGAGGGCTGTGTGCCGCTTAAATCAAAGAAAAAAGTACGACAATTGCAAGGTCTGGTTGTTCTGGGTGTACCTTATAGAAGTTGCCTATACCAATACTCCTGTCCTGTACTACTAACCTATTCTGCACCAGCCCTAAAAGCACAGTAAAAAATTTCTGCTTTTGGTAGCTGAAAGCAACGGTAGCATGTCCATAAGGCGGAAAGGTCGTAGCTAGAGCGCCATTTTTGTACTGTGCTTTGTGGTGTTCTGATGTGAACCCCTCTTTCCGGATGCAAGTATGTTGTAACTCCGTAATGCTCATATTTGTCTATGAATTCACCACTAAAATTTACCTCAACAACTGACCTTAGCAGCTTTGAACTATACCTTCTTCCCACTGACCAACATAAAATGTGGCAGTTTCCAGAAAAAAAAGATTATACAGAGGTGTAACTTCCTCTATTTGATCATGCAAGAAAACCATAAAGGCAGAGAGTACTGTAAATTCTTGTGAAAAGATTCTATGGAAAGCAGAAAAGGTCATCCCCCAAAAATTGCCCTTGCTCCTCAATTGAATTTTTTTTTTAAAAAAAAACGCAATCTTTCAGTCTTCTAACTCTAGAGCTTTCTTGTTTCGAAAAATCATAATTCCAGAGCTTGCTCAACTGAGGAAGCCACATCTCCCCATTCCTAAATCTAGCCCCCGTTCCCCTGACTGGACATCAGAACAGCCTAAATCCCAACAAAACCAAGCATCTCCCAAGAAACAAAACAGCTCAAAGCAAGGAAAATTTTTCTCCAAAGCCAACAAATTTAAGGCATATGTGCATCGAATATAGCGTGTCCAAGATCACCCCACAGAACCAACAAAATCACCACATTGCATTCCCCATTCCTGAACAGAGTCGCAGGCCACCTCCGTTACGCCCCCATCGAAACAGCCCAAACCCCAGCAAAACCGAGCGTGCATCTCCCAAGAAGCCCAGGCAAATAAATGAACACGCTCCAGACATATACGGATACACAGATCGCACTCGCAGCCAAGATTGCTCCTGTGGAGCAACCAGACCACCGCCGCCACCCTTGGTGAAGAGCTACAGGATCACGCAAAGAGCGGCCGGCGAAACGAATCGAAGCGATTAAGAAGGGCCAACCAGCAAGATATGATTACCTTGCGGTAGGTGCTGCCGTCGGGCTCGACGGTCCACCCTGCCTCGTTGCAGAGCGCCTTGAGCACCTCGTTGTTGTCGCAGTGCTTGGGGAGGTTGTAGTTGCCATAGGCCCTGAGCCCGGCGTAGATCTTGGCCGCTATCGCGCGCCGCCGCCGCTCCCTCCGCCGGTTGTTCTCCCGCTCCCTCCACGTCGGCACCCTCGTGCCCCCCATGCCCCCGGCCCCGTTCATCATCGGGCCCGGTCGGTCCCTGCCGCAGCCGGATCTGCGAGTGCTCGGGATTTGTTTGGAGTTCGCCTCGCTGTTCTATCGGCCGCTGCTCGCTCGGTAGATTGTTTAATATTTCTGGGGAGGAAGAAGAGGAAGGAGAAGCAGTCTGGACGCAGCCGCTGCTGCTACTGCCGCTGCGGTGGCTGGCTTGGCTGCTTAACGTAACGCTCTCTCGCTGTGTGTGGGGTGCGAAATGCCCGTCTCTCCCCGTTTTGGCCTCCGCGTCGTTCACTCCACGTGCAAGGCACCAGGGATCGATTTGGTACTTCACGGGCGGGGCGGTCTGCAGCCTCCAAGCGTCGTAAAGTACGACGTCTCTGACGTGCGGGGCCCGGGTGTCATTACTCTTTCGTGGTCAAACGGGGAGTGGTGGGGGCGGCCGAGTCAGAACGCAATCATGAGTCGCGGCCGGCCCCGGCCGAGCCCGAGCGCGCGGCCTACGCGAACCGAGCAAACCGTTGGGATTGGATGGCTCTCACGTCACGCGAGAGCGAGATGAGAGCGCGCGACGCGCCCAGCCGGCCCGGTTCGTTGGGCTTGACGCGAGCCGCGTTGGCGTTGCGGCGAGGCGTCGTGAACTCGTTGCGGCCGGAACGGCTTGGGATTCGCGGCAGCCTATGGCTCGTCGCTCGCCTATGGCTGAGGCAGCGCAAACGCATCCACGCTGCTGCTTGCTTGCCCGCTTGCTTCGGTTGGCAGTTGGCACCGTGTTTTCCCTCTCACTCCCCCAGCTTTCCTGGGCGCGTTTTAATGCGGGGGTACGGCCGTTTCTGGGAGTTTTGTGCGTAAATTCTGGCGGAATCAGCCCCTGCCCTCACCTGATCGACGATGATCGACGCGTGCAGTGTGCTAGTGTACTGGAGTAGCTTACATGCTTGGATCTTTTTTATTTATTTTTCTGCCTTGTCAGGTCTCTGTTGGAACTTGGGATTTGGGAACAGATATTTGTGACTTTTGAGTGGAGTACATACATGCTGACGACGGTTTTCACTTCTAGTTCTTCTGTTTCGCTGTTGGTTTATACTCTTCTCTTTTTTTGGCCGCGAGGAACTTTTCGTGAGTTGTTGCTAGGAGGATTTTTATAAATTGTGGAATCTCATAAACAAAAGGAAAATTCTTGTGCAAGAAGGTGTTTATGGAGTAGTAGTTTTCACTCTTCAATGGAGGTGTGGTCAGTTTTCCACGCGTGTTGTTTGTATTTACCAAAAAAGAGTGTAGCCAGGACAAATAATTATGTTTTTTACAGAGCGTTTCGTAAATTTGCAAATTCAAGGAAAAATATGTTTTCTGAGAAGATGCTTTTACATCAATTCCAGAGTATGGCGGATATCAGCATCCTAGCAACATCTGAATCAAGAACCCCAAAGAATTGTTACTTATACATTGTTAGATCAATCGTAAATTGTTAAATGTAGTTCGGAGTGTGCATTTGTTTGCCACCTTAAGAAAGCTTGTTTTGGTTCGAATCCGAATAAACGAGGCTGACCAACTATATTGGTTCCTAACACAAATTTAACTAAAATTCATTGCAAAAAAGTTAAGGGCTTTTTTTTTGCAAAAATACACTTGTAAGTAGGGGAGCTTATAAAAAAACTATCCGCATCTCAAAGTTTGTCAAATACCTACCCACAAGTTCTATGTGATTGCAAATCCCACCTCCGAACCAATTCTCTTACATGTTTGTTGGCGTCAAAAATTTGATGTAGGGTTTCGACAAGAAGACACCGCATTTAACACCGGTTCGAGCGTGCAATCGATTTGACTCAGAATCGATAAGGTAAAAATATAAAATTCACACAAAGCCGATCGTGACGATCAATCGGCTTAGACCCAATCAGCTTGAAGCCGATCAAGATCAAGGTAACAGGATAAGTCTAACTAGCCGATTAAGGCTAATCAGAGGATAAAGGCAGATCAATTCTGAAGAAGGCGATGCGCAACAAAATCAGAACAAATCGAACCTGGGGTGTAATTGACGAAGATCAACAATCGGCGATGCGCAACTTTATTGATCAAGATCGATTACAAAGGCTAAATTACGAAGTTACCCTAGTCAACGGGAAAAGTAGAAAAGTAAAGACCGGTTGATTGTATTGTGTTGATGATCTCTTTGCGATTCGCTTTGGTCCTTCTTTTATACCTCTACCGATCGTGTCTGTTACAACACGCTTCAAGTCCGCTTTCAGATCGGCCTTATCTCGGACGGTTGTTTTAAAATCTTGCGCTACCAAAATATCTCCAAATCTTTCCATCCCGTCTGTTAATTCCAGTATCTTCGACTTTATTGCCGATTTTGACCAAGTTTGCCAAATTTTGGTGCAAACATATGCCCCCATTTTGAGAAATGACTTGTCATTTGTCAAAAATTTCACTTATTGGCTTTTATAATCGGCTAACCATTGAACTTCCTCAATAATCGATACTTTAATCACGCCGTAATTCTCTGACACGCCGGTAGTGCGTTTTAATCGCCGCGCTTTTGAGATTCACTTCCGCTTCTTCAAATTTTCACCGTGCTATAAAATGCGCCCCACCTTGGTCATTCTTCACGTGCACAAGCTCGAATCACCGCAATCGGTTTAAGCTTTCCGCTTGAAGTACTCCCAAGCAAACCTTTTAGCTCATCCACTTCCTTCATCGGCTACAATGGACCCTAGCTGTGTACTTATTCGATTCCGCACAAAGAATGACCAATATTTTCGGGTCCTTTGGGAACTGGAGGCACCTATAGTTATTGACCAAGAAATGACCCGCCTTCCTTTGTCGGCTAGAGGATATAATATCGAGGGTTGGAGTAAAAGTTTTAGGGCTTGGCCGACCGCACTCAAAGGGTGGAAAATTGGTATAATCGTAGCAGCCTCAAAAAAGGAGTCTTGGGAGAGGATGGGCATAGCGAGTGCATTCCTTTAAGTTTAGTGACCAGAGGCCAATGAGCCCTTAGTGGCCACGGCTTGTTATTTCGGCCGGATACTTTTAATGCTTTCATGTTCCGCACTGGTATGGTTGGTCCAACCCTGCTAGACGTTGCTCAACTCTGCTGCTTGAGACCAGACGGAGAACAGTGTCGGTTTTTAGTGCTAAACCCAAACATAAGCTTATCCGATCAAAAGGCTAAGGTCGGTCTAAGTATATTGCAAATAATAATAAAGTGAATGGATTAGTATCAGATTTAAGAGCATGTCGCTTTCCTCAACCTTTGGTGGACCGATTCTTATTCTGCGGTGCTTCATTAGGGCCAACCCAAGTATACCGCATAATCATTGAAGGACTAGTAAAAGGTCGTCGCTAGCACTTGGAAAAACGTTTTTGGGAGCAAGTGTATCGATGATGTATATCATTAGAGTCGGTCAGATATGTGTTTTGCCGACTTCACTGTGGGTAATGTGGGTGGGCCTCGTGGTTTATCCAGTGCGGTCAGATTGCTTTTTAGCCGACCATTTGATTTGGAACCTCATCAAGACACAGCTTTCCCAAGAGAAGACAATGTTGAGAATGTTGTTCAATACCAAGCAAGCCGATCTTTTGGCTTAACGGTTTATCATGTGTTCAGAAATGAAACTAAAATCACAGCAATTGATTCAAGAAAGTATATGTTCTTTTTCCTTAACTGAGCGACACGGATTTGAGGCAGAGAGATTTCTTCGCTTATAGCAGGTGTGGCGATTTTCCGTGGCCTTCATTTCTTCAACTCGGCCGCAGCTCGCAATGCCTCCGAGACTCTTGCTTTGCTGCAATTTTCATTTCTCCTGCGCCCTTCATGCTTGGACTTCATACAAGGAGTCGGACTTTCCATTGGCCATATGAGTTTTATCACCCATCGGTTTATGCAAGACAACTCGATTTTGGCCAAATAATTCCAAGCTTCCCACTCCTTGATCGGCTTGAGCCAAGAGCCAGAGTCCGTAGTGCTACATCTGCCGAAATCGTCCTTGAAGTGGCCGATGACTTACAGATCCAATCCTTACCACACTTGTTCTTGAATACCAGACGGGCCGGAGGTTACACACAGTGGTGGTCAGTTATTGCAGATGCTTTGTATCGGTCAAAATCTCCATCTAACATTATTACTGAGTTCTTTCCAAATCTCCCGGAACCGACGCTAGTATCTAATGCTGACTCTAGCAGCGATACTTCATCGTCAGGATATACTAATACGAATGTAGTCGTTTCTAGCGAGGTATCGGCTTTAGAGTCTAAACTTTTTCCTTTCATTACTTCTGAATCGTCTGAGAATTGTTTTGCATCTGACTCAATTTTTACCTGTTGTAGAAGTCAATCGCTCCGCCCATCGGTGATAAGCAACCCAAAACAATCGCAGCGGCCGCCACATCGTTATGCATCGATCTTTGGGCATACAGAGCCCATCTCTGTCGATTTGGAAAACAAAAACAAGCTAGTAAGTTTTATTGTCGACTTCCTTTATAAAACTGTTCTTTGGCTAACCAGATCGTTTGCCTGACAATCTTCAGAGAAGAAGCGAAAATACACTAAGGCAGCTGCAAAAAAGGTTCTCAAGCCTCTCGAGCAGAGTGGTGAAAGCTCTCCGACAGCATCGGCTACGGGAGAGGTAGGTCACAACACTTTGTATAGTAACTTACGATTTTAATGCAATCGTTCACCCTTTGTCTTAATTTCCTTTAGCCGACGCAACCGCCCAAGTCGCTAAGATCTTAGCCGATCTTCCAAACATATCCACCGCGCTAATCCCCACACACCGCCAACTTCAACAACTCTAACCACCAACCGCCGTAACCATCGATCCGATCGACCTTTGGGATTTTCCCGCCGATCTTGACGATCCGTAGATCATGGCTACCGGCGACTACGATGCGTAGATCGAAAAATCCTTGAAGTGTCAAAAGTGGCATCGGCCGTTTACATCCGCTCGGGCATGAAGGAGCGCTTGACAAGCTCTTTGATCTAGTCATGTGTCCCCAATCGGAGATCTTGTCCAACAATTAACCGATCAGAGATGCCATGCCCGCCGTCGAAGCCGACCTTCCTCCAGAAGCCATGCAAGCCTTGCTCAACATATGCCATCTGGATGACAAGAAGTCTGCGGTAGAGGCGGCCCAAGACCGAATTCGACGCCGTGAAGCCCAGGAAGACGACAGAAAGCTCTTAGATGAATTGTTGTCGACGCCAAGGCAAAAAGCGTAAATTTGATGCGGCGACTTCAAATGAAGTCGACCAAGGAATCTCTCCAAGCTTGAAAAACAAAGAAATTCCTTCGGAAGAATTAGCCAAATCGAGAAACAAATCGGAGAAAACCAACAAGTTCGGGATCATCGATCGAATTGAAAGAACGAAGCTCAAGATTGCCTTTGCCGCCGATAATGTAACACAAAGAATCGGCCAAAGTGAAGCAGTGCTCGGAATGCCAAAGACGACGAACGCCTCTTGGATGAAATTCAAGAGATCATTGCCAAGGCGGCGGGTGCTCTGTCGGCTCTGGGCGCGACTCTTCTTGGATCGGGCATCCAATATTGAACTGTAAAACTTCGATGGTTGTTTTGAAAACATGAGTCTTGAATGTTTGTAACTTAACTTGTTTATGTTTATAATCGGCTGTTTAACCGATTTATATTCTGCTATACTTCCTGAGTTTGCAATCTTTTCAGCCGATTAACAACATCGTGTTAATCTTGGCTCTGAACCCGTCTTTAATCGACTTGGCTCCAATCCAAACACTAGGGTAGTATTTCTTCAAGTACTTTCCGTTAATAGCTCTTGGCAATGCATATCCTTCTAGCATTTCCAGTAAGTACGAGTTTCCGCCGACTAGCCGATTAATTTTGTATGGCCCTTCCCACGTAGGTGACCATTTTCCAAATCGGTTATCCTTAGAACCAACAGGCAATATTGTTTTCCATACCAAATCGGCTTGATCGAAAGACTTAGGCATGACCCTTTATTGTATGCCCTGCAACTCGATCTTATTCTTCTTAAGCCGATCAAGTGTAGATAATCGTAACTCGCTAACTCATCCAAGTTGTCGATCATTAAATCATTGTAATCTTGAGCCGACAAACTATTTTGTCCGCTATTCAGACGACTCAATGTTAATCTCCACGCGTAACGGCTTCTTGTCCATACACCAATTGGTAAGGTGAAAGCTTCGTCGCTCCGTGATAAGATAGCCGATAGGCCCAAAGTGACTCCGATAGAGCTGAATGCCAATTCCTTGGCTTTTCATCAATTTTTCTTTTGATCAACTTAATTAGTGTTTTATTAGACGACTCGGCTTGTCTATTAGCCTGAGCGTAATATGGGGAAGAGTTTAACAACTTAATCCATAGACTTGTTGCATAATTCTGAAACTCGTTGGACATAAACACCGTACCTTGATCAGTCGTAATTGTTTGCGGTATTCCAAACCGATGGACGATATGTTCATTCACAAAACTAATCGCCTCAACACTGGTCACCTTTTTAAGTGGTATAGCCTCGACCCACTTTGAGAAGTAATCGGTTGCGGCCAAAATAAACTTGTGGCCTTTACTTGAAGCAGGGAATATTTGGCCGATTATATCTATTCCCCAACCCCTGAACGGCCAAGGTTTGATAATTGGATGTAAAGCCGATGCTGGTGCTAGTTGTACATTGCCAAACTTTTGGCATGTTTGACATCCTTTATAGTACTTGAAACAATCTTCTAGCATCGTCGGCCAAAAATAACCTGTTCGTCTGAGCATCCATTTCATCTTATGTGCCGATTGATGAGAACCACAAATGCCTTCGTGTACTTCACCCATCGCCACCCGCGCTTCTTCGGTTTCGAGATATCTTAACAACAAGCCTTCCATGGTCCGATAATATAGTATATCGTCCATAACGACGTACTTCAATGCTTGTTGCCGTATCCTTCGTTCCGTCGGCTTGGATGGATCATCTAGATAATCTTTTATCTGCGTTCTCCAATCGGCAATATCCGTACATAATCGCCTTATTTACCGATTCGGTCTCCTGACTTTGGTCAAAATCTTTGCATTCTGATGCTTGCTGAGCCAAAGAATTAGCCCTATCGTTCATTTCTCGAGGAACATGACCGATAGAAAATGATGCGAAAGAGCCGATAATCTCTAAACATTGTTCTAAATACTTTAGTAGTATTTCATCTCGACATTGGTATTCTCCTTTATCCGCTGCACCACCAACATTGAATCACCATATGCCTCAACAACGCTCACCCCAATATTTTCCAACAATTGCAAGCCTTTGAGTAACGCTTCGTACTCGGCCTGATTGTTTGAGTATCAGCTATTTAACCGGAATGCAAATTCAAAGCTATGCCCTTTGGGTGAAGTGAGTACAATACCGATACCATTACCTTCCCCGTGATAATCGACCACAAAGAACAAATGCCATGGTGCGATCAAGACTAAGTTTGTCAGATCATGTCTGTCATAAAATCGGCTAATACTTGTCCTTTGACTGCTTTGGCCGATTCATATGATAAGTCGAACTCAATCAAGGCGTAAGCCCATTTGCCAAGTCGAACTCGCAGGATAGGAGCTGACAAAATATATTTTATAACATCGGTTTTGCAGATTACCTTACAGGCCGATGCTAATATGTAGTGCCTTAGTTTTGTGCACGAGAAGTACAAAGATAAACATAGTTTTTCGATAAAAGGGTACCTGACTTCTGCGTCTAGCAATCGTCGGTTTAAGTAAAAGATAACCCTTTCTTTACCATGCACCTCTTGTGCTAATATAGCTCCAATAGTATCTTCTTCAGCCGCAACATATAGCCTGAAAGGGACCCCTTTTTGAGGCGCAGCCAAGACTGGAGTGTTGGACAAATACTTCTTGACTTCATCGAAAGCTTTCTGCTGGTCGGCTCCCCATATAAATTCTTCATTGTCCTTTAACTTTAGTAATGGAGTAAAAGCACGAATCCTACCGGAGAGGTTTGAGATGAACCGACGGAGATAATTAATTTTGCCGATCAACTTTTGTAACTCATTTGTGCATGTCGGTGGCTCAGTATTGGCTATAGCTTTAACCCTTGTTTGGTTGACTTCAATCCCTCTTTCATGCACCATGAAGCCTAAAAACTGTCCAGCAGACACGCCAAATGCGCACTTGAAAGGATTCATCTTTAGACCGTGCGATCTTATGTTTTTAAAAACTCTTTCTAAATCGGCCAAGTGTTGTAAATCTTCTGCGGATTTTACTACTACATCATCAATATATATGTCGACAATGTGGCCGATTAAGTCATGAAAGATCAGATTCATCGCTCGTTGATATGTTGCTCCAGCGTTCTTCAAGCCGAAAGTCATCACCGTCCACTCGAACAATCCTATTGCACCGTGACATCCGAAAGTCGTTTTGGTATATCGCTTCGCCATGAGTATCTGGTTATACCCGCATTACCATCTAGAAAACTTATGATCTTGTTCCTCGATGCAAAGATCGATAAGCATATCGCTATCTAAGATCGGTATTCATCTTCGGCGTCGCTTGTTCAAATCTCTAAAGTCGACGATACCAAGCTTTCCATTTTTCTTCATAACAGAACAATGTTGGAAACCCACTCGCATATCGGCAAGGCCCGATAAATTTTGCCTCCAACAACCGTTCTATCTCTTCTTTTATAATTTGGTACAAGGTCGGATTGAAACGCCTAGGATACTGTTTAAACGGCCGATAACCCGATTTTATAGGTAGCCGATGTTCCACAAGCTGACGGCTTAATCCAGGCATTTCGTGATATTCCCAAGCAAAACAATCCTTATAATCCTTAAGGATTTTTATTAGTTTTTCTTTGTACTTTACACCTAAATTTGCACTAACAAAAGTTGGTCTTTTCCTATCACCGCTACCTATATCGACTTCTTCAAGTAAATCGGTGGATGTGAAGCCTTGACCTAACTTCTCAATTTCTTCAAAATCTTCGATGGCTTCGTAGCTATCCGTTGTTTGCCGATAGCTTTGCATTTTATCCTGCAGCGCTTTCAATGTTTTTCTTGTCCCCATCGTCGTAACACTTCGTTTGCTCGATCAAAGGTGCCAGGCTTGACACTGATCGGCATGAGCCCTGATTTGCTTACGCATATGAAATCGCAATCATCCAGCGCATTGCCCGATATGCAGCCAGCTTCTTCGTGTTGCCAATTCGCGTCAGAGCTGGCCATGGCGATATGAGCCGATGTGTCGGCTGCAACGACCTCAACTTCTTCTCCGTTCCATTGGACAAGCGCTTGATGCATAGTCGATGGGATACAGCAGTTAGCATGGATCCAATCCCGACCGAGCAAAGACATCAGTAGTTTCCTTTGGCGTCAATCACAAAAATGCCGCCGGCAAAGTCTTGCTACCGATATCGATTCTGTGACCATGACACCTTTTGCCTCTGTAGGGTCGCCTGTGAAGTCATTCAGAACCATGTTAGTTTTGATCAAATCCTCATCAGACTTACCCAATTTCTTGCATGTTGTGTACGGCATCAGGTTCACCGTGGCGCCTCCGTCTACCAAAGATCCTTGATATCGGCTTGCCATTTATATACCCTTTTAGATACAATGGTTTCAGATGCCGATGGTCATCTTTGGGCTTCTCAAAGATGGCGCTCTGAACGCCGGAGCACAACTGAGCAACTGCCTCTTTGGCCGATTCGGTTCTGACTTTGAACTCGGCTGGCAATGTGAACACCATGTTAATATCCATGGGAGGGGTGTCATCCCGGATCATGGGAGAATCCAAGTCATCGGCCGATTCGAAATCTTCTTCGGCTTGTTCTTTTCTTCTCCACTCTTTCTTGACGTATTTAATTGGACGGTTCATTAAACGCTTGCCTCTCTCTTTTTCGGCATCGGCTTCACGGATTTCTTGCGCCCTTAGCCTTTGAAGCCGCTGTCGCTAGATCGCTCAGCCGATGGACACCACCGGGTTTGGGTTCCACCGGCCAGATTTGACCAGCCAAATCTTCCCGATTAGGCGGGCTTGTGTATCTTGATTTGGCCTCGGTTCTTGATCCGTTTGATATTCTCTCGTGGACAGGCCTCATTCATACGCTTGTTTCTAATCGCCTAGACGGCCTATCTTCGCCGATTGCCTTGGCCCATCGTCTCGGGGATAATGTTCCATCGGGCAGGTGTATGGTGATGGCAACGCTACTCCTCTTTCCCAGCAAAACTACCAAAAGGGACACCTTCTATGTGCCCTTTCCACATTCTCGGTGTGGTACAAGTTATCCGACCGGTGAGCCTTATACCGTGGTCGGCTATTCATCCTCTCGTATTTC
The DNA here is from genome assembly GCA_036346275.1 of Otatea glauca. NCBI lineage: Eukaryota > Viridiplantae > Streptophyta > Magnoliopsida > Poales > Poaceae > Otatea > Otatea glauca. The sequence continues at coordinate 45,882,031 of CM070721.1, read as the reverse complement.
TCCATTAATTGTAAAAAGGTTGGTCCTGACCTTTTCGGTGGCTGCCTTAATGGAGACTTTTCTGCTTTGTACCATTTACCTACCTGAGGATTCCCTTTGGGTTTGATGGTTCTTGAATTTTTTCCTTCACGATCGGCTTCTATTTGTAAAGAGCCGATCATAATCTTCAGTGTTTGATCGCCGTTCGAGCTTGATTGGATGTTGACTTGTCGATCCTTTTTCTGGTCATCGTGCATCGGCTCCTTTCCTTTAGCCGAACACTGTACCATGTTGATGGGAAACGGATCAACATGAACTTGCATGGTCGGCTCATCAGCAAACTTCAACCGACCATCCTCAATAGCGATTGATCTGCTGACTCAAGATATTGCGATCATTAGTGTTATGCGAATAAGAATGATGCCACTTGCAATACCTGCGTTTTTGATCTCATCGGTGACGGTATCACATGTCCCTCTAGCAATCGTATTATCTTTTCTTGTAGAAGTAAATCAAAAATATGATCGCACTTTGAAACGTCGAAAGAGTACTTAACATCCGACTTGTTCCTAGTCGGCTTAAGCCAAGAATGCACTAAGGACTTTTGGATCCTTTTACCCATTCGGCTATGTTTATTTCTCGCTTCCTCGCCTTCCGATGAGTCACTTGGACAATATTCAACCATATTGACTTTAGCCTTGTCCTTTTCTTTGTTATTGCTATTTTTAAATATATCTTTGAACACTTTATTGTCGGTGAATCGCTTTCCGGGCCGATACGCGATGCAATAAGTGGCTAAGGTCGTGAATTCTTGTCCTCCAAATTTCTCCTAAGCGGTGGAATCAAACCTTCAATGCTAAATCGCAAGTTGGTTGTCGTGCAATGTGACAAACACCGATTCCTAATTTTCTAAATCTCTTGATGTAATCCGCTATCGATTCTCAACCGCGCATGTAACTCGATCCAAATCCCGAGCTCTAAACCGCCCAAAAGAAGTATTCATGGAATCGGCTTTCCAAATCGCTCCATAAATGGACCGAATTCGGAGGCAAGCAAGTAAACCAAGTAAACGCTGCCCCAGACAAAGACAACGGGAATAGTCTGATTTTTAGCCCGTCGGATTGGGCCGCTTCACCGCATTGCGCGATAAAGCGTCCAACATGTTCCAGGGTGGTGATAGAATCATCCCTAGAGAATTTGGCGAAGTCCAAACTCAAGTTATGAGGGTAGGGCATGCGATCTATGTAATCGGATACTGACTTTCTATAGCCGATAACCTTCCTTTTGGTTGTATGCCGAATTGGTCCTCAAAACGGCAAAGATCCGACGCCCAATTAGCATTATCGGCCATAGCGGGCCCTTGATAATATCTGTCATAATCGGTGTTACGCCCCGAGTGCGAGCTCGGGTTGCCAATTATGCTGTATCCCGCGCGGCGCGATCATACCGCCAGGCCGACACGCCCGACTTGAGGTTAAAGACCGTACAAATGGTTCGAGTATGTTACTACCTTATGTGGACCCGGATTTCTCAAAGAGGTGGGTTCTTGTGGGAATCTTCTGAGCTAATCTACCGTGAAACCGATTGGGGAAAAGCGTAGAACGGAGCCGACGGTGGCAAATTGATTGATGCATCAAACTTAGCAGTGTCGGTATAGGAGTGGTAATGGCTCACCCCACTTGACCGAGGGTCCCTAGGCAATATGACCGTGGGTTGTGTGGGCATCATGGTAGGGGGTGAGGTTATAGCCGATGGTTTAGGATCGGCCAGTGTACTCTGCGTGCTTTGCGGTACTGAAAAAATAGGATAATTTGGCAGAGCTTGCAATGGGTCGAGTAGGCTTCCTGACGAGACCAACTCCTGAGCTATACATTTAATGCTATTTGCTATCATCGTCTTAAGCGTTGTTACGAGAGCCGATGATTGGTTTATCAAAGCATGGTGCACAGACTGATTAATCATAGCCGATAATTCGGCTTCAGCAGGCAGATATCGGCTTACCTGTTCTATTACACCTGCATCTCCCAGGGCGTTGACCGTCGGCAGGACGGATTTTTGAGTGACGCCGCGTCTAGTTTTCTGATAGCAACTTAGCATCATCGCTTCCAGCGCGGCCTTCCGGGCTTCAATTTCTTGACGTTGCTCTGCAGATAAATCGTCCATTGTTGGAACGATTATAGCTTCGCGTTGAGATCGATGGCGGAATCGACTTCCCGATGAAGACATTGCGGGTCCCACCGGCGCGTAAAGTGTGTTGGCGTCAAAAACTTGATGTAGGGTTTCGACAAAGAAGACACCGCATTTAACACCGGTTGAGCGTGCGGTCGATTTGACTCAGAACCGATAAGGTAAAAAATATAAAATTCACACAAAGCCGATCGTGACGATCAATCGGCTTAGATCCAATCAGCTTGAAGCCGATCAAGATCAAGGTAACAGGACAAGTCTAACTAACCGATTAAGGCTAATCAGAGGATAAAGGCAGATCAATTCTGAAGAAGGCGATGCGCAACAAAATCAGAACAAATCGAACCTAGGGAGTAATTGACGAAGATCAACAATCGGCGATGCGCAACTTTATTGATCAAGATCGATTACAAAGGCTAAATTACGAAGCTACCCTAGTCGATGTGAAAAGTAGAAAAAGTAAAGATCGGTTGATTGTATTGTGTTGATGATCTCTTTGCGCTCGCTTTGGTCCTTCTTTTATACCCTCGGCCGATCGTGTCTCGTTACAACACGCTTCAAGTCCGTTTCAGATCGGCCTTATCTCGGACGGTTGTTTTAAAATCTTGCAGTTACCAAAATATCTCCAAACCTTTCCATCCTGTCCGTTAATTCCGTATCTTCGACTTTATTGCCGATTTTGACCAAGTTTGCCAAATTTTGGTGCAAACAATGTTGCTTCCATGCCCATGGCAATATCAGTGGACCATGAGCATAGAAGACGTGCCAGCACAAGGTAGGACGTACAAATCGAGCGCAAGAGAATAAAACACGACACAAGAGCGGGAGAATAGAGGGACATGGAAGAAGGACAGCTAGGGTTGATCATTGATGTTGTGGCCGCGTGGGAGGAGGGGATACTTGCGGTCTGGAAAGACTCCAACGCGATCTCCTCAACGGGAGATAGCCAGGTTAGCAGTTCTTGACTCCTAGAAGCTTCGGCGAGTAAATTAGCCCCATGGAGGGGGATTTCGCAACAACATAAAACTTTCGAGTGGTTCTTTTTATGAACTTTGAGTTACATGTGGGTTTTTACAAACTCTCCTATTTGTAGGTTGGTTTTTGTAAAAATCCCAAAAATTAAACTAAAATTTGAAAAACACTGCATGTGCCCTAGATTTGAAGGAAAGTAAACTTGATGACAGGTTGATGAATTCAATGGTTTCTTCGTGTGGAATCTAGGTAATACGAGCACTGCTAGTTGTAACATCCAAAAAAAAAATAAAAAACAGATAAAATAAATTTTAAAAATGTATAAAATAAAAATATTTAACAAAAAATAAGATTCAAATTCAAATTTCTATTTTTTCCTTATTTTTCTTTCTTTGATTTTGGTCTTTAAGAAAATCAATTTTCTTAATTGAAAAAAAAATCTGTTTTCCAAATAATTAAGACCAAAATTATATAAGAGAAAAGTGAAGAGAAAATATATTTAAATCTAAATATAATCCCAGAACCTTCCCAAATAATTTCAGAAACATTTGAAAACATTAAAAGCCTCAATAAAAACATTTACATTGGTTGATATCCTCTTTTCCAAACTATAAAAGACAAAATATAAGGAGAAAATCTAGGGAAAATTCACCTGGACTAAAGAGCACCTCCAGAGCCTTTTACAAAATTTTCAAAGCAATATGGACAAATTTAATGCTATTGTAAAATCAAAAACAGTATAGAATAACTAACAATAGTGACATTGTCAGAATTAATTAACATTGTGCAAACAAGATAATATTGTAAAAATATTAGGACATCATCAAACAGTTGTAAAGACCCTATGTATAAAGTTACAAAAATAAATAACCTTATTTGATGCAATTATAAATTCTAAAACAGAAACAAATTAAAAACAACATTATCAATGTCAGAATTTTATAAAATCATATCAGATTGATCAACATATGAAAATTTTATGATAGACCCTGTAACCATTAGGATCCCACATAAAAAGTTTCATAAAAAATAATGCATATTTCAAACCTCAGAAAAATAAAAATCAGAAAACATGAAACTGTAACAGCATGCTTGTCAGGCTTTTAATAAATTTCACAAGAAAGATAATAATCTAAAATCTTCAGGTTAAGTTTAGAACTTCCTAGGTAACCCACACAAAAAGTTTCAAAAATCTTAGGACATGAATGATGGCTCAATTAATTGCCAAACCCTATCCTATCCAGAGTAAAGTTTTCGGTTTCTTCTTCCCCTTTTCACTGCCATGTGGGGCCCACGTTGGCCCTGGCCCAATTGACAACAGCACAACACTCCTCAGCCTTGCCCTTCTTCCCAGCCGGTGCAAGCACTGGCTGCACTTAGGGATGGCAATCGGGTGGGTACCTCCGGGTAGGACTACCACAGACCCGAAACCCGAACCTGAACATGCTACCCGAACCCAAACCCACTAAGCTTCACGGGTATAAATCTGTACCCATACCCGAACTCGATGGGTATCCGATACCCGATGGGTACCCATGGGTAATTCTACTGCTACTAAGTCCAACCAAAATACCATGCAGAGTTCTAGTCAAGCAGAAAAATCTTAGGATTAAAAGGCACCTGCGATTTCACAGGGAGCATCACTCAAAAAATCAAGCAAAAACCATGAGCATCACTTGTTTAACAACAATCCATTTTCTCCAGTCATAAATTATGGAAAATACCTTCTAGTTCACTAGTTCAGAGCTAACATCAACCAAACAAGAGACTGCATTGATGCATTCTGAAAATACCCTCCAGTTTAGATCTAACATCAACCAAACAACCAATACAATCTAATACAGAGAACAAATAACACTATGAAAATATAACTACAGAGAAATGGCTGAGTTACATGGTTATTTGTCTTAAAAAGTGGGGCCCGCATGTCATAGGATACCCATTGGGTACCCATGGGTACAAATTGGCACCCACGCCCATCATATGACCTTATCGGGTACCCAAACCCGAAAACCCGTGGGTCTAAAGTGCTACCCGTACCCAGTCTTATCGGGTCGGGTACCCGCGGGTACCCAAACCCATGGGTAAAACTGCCATCCCTAGCTGCACTGCCTCAATCGGTGCGAGATAGTCATTCAAACGGTGAAATACGTCTCCTCCATTTAGAAAACGTACTTTCATACTTTCAGTAATTTTTCAGACCCAAATTAATTCAAACCTTAATAACTTTTACATTGTAGCTCCAAATCCAGTGAAATAAATTTATAAAATCATATAAAATAATTTAGTTTCAGAATATAAATAAATATATAATTTTCAACCTTATTTTGAATTATTTTAATTAAAATTTGAATAAACCCTAATATGGACACTATTTAAAATATGAAAACCATAACTCATAAAATAATGAAATAAATTTCTACAAGCTCTTGAGACCATAAGAAATGCATTTTTTTCAAAAATATTTAGATTTGAACTTAGTTTAAATTTAATTTGTAAATAGGACATTTCCTACGCATTAGGAACCTAAAGAATTATAACTCATGCATATTCAAATTATGGTGAAACCAATTCCTAGACCCTTTTAGGACCATGATAACCCTGTATATGAAAAATTATTTCATGATTGATTAGGTTAGGACCAAGTTTATAAAAGACCATGTTTTATATGCACATAGTTGCAGTATGTGCATAACTTTTGCAAATAAAGGGTTATGCATGTAAAACCAGTTTGTAAACACTCTATAGGTTTGTCGGGGACTGGTTACCCCACGCAGGCAATGGCCCACTAGGCCCAAGCTCACTCGACCAAGGACCAAGCTCACTCGACCAAGGACCAAGCTCGCTCGACCTAGGGCCCAGCTCGCTATTGAGGGTAAGCTCGGAGGACTCGGTTAGATTGCATTAACAAGCAGTTACTGAGTCAAGGAGGAGCCTTAAAAGGTTGAGTTAAGGCGATCGTGGACAACGGTTCCCCGCGCCATTATTTCCATACTTCATTACACATCATGTCCGAATCTGGTGCCACTCCCCCGAGAATCTCGCCCGGCCATTTTCTATAATAAACTCAGCAGTAGAGGTATAAAGACTTTCCCCCTGCATGGGGAAAATGGGGCATAGATGATATGACACAAAGAACCAGTGCTCGACCAAGGCTCGAGCACCTCTTGTATTCAACGACAGTACATCATCATCTACCTTTCGCCTCTGGGTAAGACTGGAGTAGAGCTGTTACCTGTACTGGGGGCTCAAACCAGTATAACTCCTCGCGTCAACTGCTCTCTCGTTCTCACCCTTAGCGGCAATCAAGGTTCCTCCCTCCGAGCAAGCATGATCTTGGGTTCCACTCCAACATCACTCCCCCCTTCTTCTTGCGTTCAGGCGATCCCGATCGTCGACAGCTGGCGCCCACTGTGGGGCCTGAGAGTTTCGCTTGTTCGAAGGAACTTCGTCGCTTCAACGTCACCAACGCTTTCGCCTTCAAACGTCAACATGTCATATTCGGTGAGCTCGGACTCGAATGCGGTTTTCGAGCGCAAGAGCTCCACATCCATGTTCTCACCCTCGCCACCGCTACGCGATCGCTTTGACTTCATGGCCGACAGCCGCAGGGTGAGTGAGGGAGCGGGGGATCATGACCCGAACACCCCAGAGGAGGCGCGTTGTTTGGCTCGGGTGCCATCGACCAGGCTATCACCACTCTCCGATGGGAAGATCACGGGGAAAACCACACCTCGTTCGGGCGGCCTAACCCTACCCGCCTAGGCGGTTTCACCAACTAGGAGCACTTAGAAGCCATCGCCCGGGTTATGGCCGATCCTGCTCAGTCGAGGTCGGCTCTTTTCGGGCGGCCGACGAGGTCGAGCCTTCGCAGCGAGGACGAAGCCGGCGCCTTGGGTCTCGCTCTCTAGCGAGCGATAGCGACTCCTCGCGCAGACGTCGATTCTCTCGTCGATCACCTTCGTACAGACGAGCTCGAAGTCTGTCCCAGTCGTCTCCACGTCGTCAGGCCAGGAACATAATTCATGAACGTGCTCGACATCGGCAGAGTAACAGTAGCGCCTATTCGAGCAACAGCACGTCCGAAAGCCTTTCTCCGGACGTCCCACCCAGGCATCAAAACATCCACGACCGCCTGCGCTATCATGCCAATGATGCCCGTGCTAACTGTCACGATCGACGTGGGCTGTACCACCGACCTGAATATGGATGCGGTGACGACCACGACTCTAGCTCCAGCGGCGATGGCCGCCATGCTCAGCGTGGCGCTATGCCGACCTACGACTGCCCAGCATACTCAACCGGCCTCCGTCAGGTACGCTGATCGGCTCGATTTAAACCCGCTGTGATCGAGCGATTTGACGGGACCAAGAACCCTGACGAGTTCCTCTCGATATACTCGATTGCGATCCTAGCAGCTAGAGGGGATGAGGTCGTGATGGCCAATTACCTCCCGATGGTGTTGGACAGTGCGACACGCACCTGGCTCTTCAATCAGACGCCTAGCTCCTTTCGATCATGGCACCAGGTACGGGACGCCCTCTGCTCTAACTTCCAGAGCTGCTACAAGCGCCCCGGAAGGGAGAAGGACCTGGATCGCATCATCCAGGGCAAGAATGAGGCAATCCGCGATTTTGTGCATCGATTCATCCACAGGAGGAACTCGATCCCGAGAGTCTCTAACGAGGCCGTCATCAAGGCCTTTAAGTTCGGTGTCCACGACCGGCGCCTCACCGAGGACCTAGAGATCATGGCAAGGCTCGACATCAACAAACTGTTTCAGATGGCAGAATGATATGCAGATGATGCTATGTGCTGGAAACGCGACTATGACTAGGGCAAGCTTGGCCTCAACTTTGGTGAGGTCGGGCCATCCAACACCAAGGGTGATGGCTCGGATCCGCACGCCAAAAAGTGGAAGAGAGACCGCGGTAGCGACGGCGGCCAGCTGCGCATGGTCGCTGCGATGAACAACGAGCGCGAGGTAATAGAAGTGCGGCGTCCCGACCAAGGGCAGCCGCGACCCGACCAGGGAGGACCTCGACCTCAGCAAGGTTGACCACGACCTCAACAAACACAATACCGACCCCAGTAGTGATAGAATCAGCTTGGGCACCTGCAAGGTAACGTCCGACCACATGGTGCCGAGGTGCGACCCAGGTATGATTCTAACAAGTTCTGCTTGTTCTATAAGGCCCATGGCCACGACCTGCAAAACTGCAGGACCTGGCAGAATAAGTTGGACGCCTTTTACGATGGGTGTGGAGAGATGCCCACGCTCTCAAAGGAGGACGAGCGACCAGACAGGGTCAATGCCGGCTAGGACTTAGAAGACCTCGGCCTGGAGTTTCAGCAGGGCGATCGACGTGTCGATGTAATCTTCGACAGGTCGTCGGCGTATCAATCTCGGTGTGTGCTCAAAGACGCTGCGTGAGCCGTATACCAAGCCTCTGCTGGGAAGCCCGCTGACCAGCCTTGCAAGTGGGCTGGAACCCCGATTACTTTCTCCTGGGATGATGCTTCCCCAGGAATGTCCAAGGATCTCAAGACCGCTCTGGTTGTGACCCCAACCATAAACAATACTGTGGTTGGGCGAGTCATGGTTGATGGAGGCAGCTCCCTCAACTTGCTCTTAGCGAGCACACTAGATCGAATGCAAATTCCCAGATTGAAGATCAAGAATGTAGCAGTTTCCTTCTTCGGCATTGTACCCGGGAGTTCCTCCACACTGCTCGGGCAAATGGTTCTGCCCGTCACCTTCGGCGACTCCACCAACTTCCGCACCAAGCTGGTTACCTATGAGGTGGTCGACGGAGACCTTCCTTACAATGCCATACTCGGGCGTCCGACACTGATCAAGTTCATGGCGGCAAACCACTACGGCCACCGCTACATGAAGCTCCCGGGGCCCAATGGCGTCATACCCATTCATGGCAACCTTAAGGCGGCGTACGGATGCGAGGAGAAGGCCTTGGCGCTCGCCGGCATGCTGCCCCAGCGAGGCTCCGAGGTAACTATGAAAAGTGTCCGCCGCAAGACGATGATCCTGCCCAACGGTGTGACAAAGGCTATGCAGCTCGAAGAGGGCGACTCGAGCAAGAGCGTCCACGTCGCCTCTGAGCTCAACTCGAAATAGGAACTCGAGCTCGTCACCTTCCTTCGCGCTAACAAAAACATATTCACTTAGGAACCGGCAGACATGCCAGGAGTCCCGAGGGAGGTGATCGAGCACAAATTGCAAATAAGGCCTGGCTGCCGACCTGTATACCAGAAGCTGCGCCATTTCTCTCCCGAAAAGATGATGATATTACGAGAACATCTTGACAAGCTCTTAAAGGCCAGCTTCATTCGTGAGATTGACTACTCCGAATGGCTAGCTAACCCAATTATCGTGCAGAAGAAAGTCGGGAAGTGGAGGATGTGCGTCGACCACACGGGCCTGAACTCGGCATGCCCGAAGGATAATTTCCCTCTTTCGCGCATAGACCAAATCGTCGACTCCACTACCAATGCCAAGATGCTGAGTTTCCTCAACGCCTACTCAGGCTACTATCAAATCAAGCTCTCAGTCGATGATGAAGACAAGACGGCCTTCATCACGCCGTTTGGGATGTTCTGCTACACGACCTTGTCATTTGGCCTGCGCAATGCGGGCGTGACGTTTCAATGGCTTATGTTTAAGACCTTCGACCCTCAGATCGGTTGCAACCTCGAAGTCTACGTCGACGACATCATAGTCAAAAGCTCTTCTGAACACGACCACATCAATGACCTCGCGGATACCTTCACCAACCTGAATAAGCACGACATCAAGCTCAACCCTGAAAAATGGGTGTTTGGCATTACCTCAGGCAAAGTGCTTAGCTACATGATCGGGGGCTCGGGAGTCGGCCCGAACCCGAAGAAGATCGAGGCGATTGAGAAGATGGTTCCTCTAACATCAATAAGACAGGTCCAGTGCCTCACCGGCTGCATGGCCGCTCTCAGTCGGTTCATTTCAAGGCTCGGTGAGTGTGGACTACCGTTCTTCAAGGCACGGTGAGCGTGGACTACCGTTCTTCAAGGCATTGCGCAAGCACGGGGGCTTCGAATGGACACCCGAAGCTCAACGGTCCTTTGATGAGCTGAAAGCATACCTTTTGAGCCCACCGCTACTCATGACCCCGCGGCAGGGGGAAACACTGTTGCTTTATCTCGCTACTAGGACCCAGGCTGTCAGCGCCGTCCTGGTGGCCGAGCACGACGGTCGCCAGCAACCAATCTACTACATCAGCGAGGTACTTCATGGACCAAGGGAGCATTACCCCGACGTCCAGAAGCTACTTTATGCCCTCTTCATTGCTTCATGCAAACTCCGGCACTACTTCCAGGTGCACACAGTGGTTATCCTGAGCGGATTCCCGCTCAGCGAGATCCTAAGGAACCCAGAAGCCAAAGGTCGCATCGCCAAGTGGGCCATGGAGTTGGCAGATGAAGGACTATGTGGAGGTCCATCCATGTTTGTGATGAGTATTTGACTTTATTTGAGCAAGGTGTGCTCAAGTTTGAGTTTGATTTGGATTGATTTTCAAAATGAAGCAATTTGAGTTGTCTCTGCCAGGAGTGGCAGTACCGGTCGCATGGACGCGGTAGTGATGAGTTGGATGGTTTATTGCACATCTTTGTGGGCATTTCTATGTGAGGAGTTTCCTTGTCTTTGATGGTTGCAGGGCGACGGTGCTTGGTCATGGTGAGGCGAAGGATGACCGGGACTAGGCGAGGAGCGTCGGAGGTCCAGACGGTTGGAAGATCGCCGGAAGATGATCGGAGACGGAGTCCGGGCAAGTCAAGAAGACAAGGAAAGGAGTTGATGCTAGCTAGATACCGCGTGGATCAATGAGGGCTGTCGGATTGAGGTCTAGTTGATAGGTTAGCGGGTCTAGGTAGTATGCTTTGAAAACCGTGCAAGAAAACCCGGTATGTGTGGGTTTTGGGTTAGCCCTTGCATGGCTGTGTGTGTGGGTTAATCCTAGCCCTTAGATGAGTGCTCTAGGGTTGAGAGACTCATCCAAGGGTGGTAGGTGGCCCAAGAGTAGTATAAATACGGGTGGAGGGGTAGCCTCTTTCCCTTGAAGGTGTTGAGGTTTTTGATGCTCATTTGAGCTTTGCCCACATGAATGTGAGGCTTTGTAACCTCCCCTTCCAGAAATGAAAGTTTTATCCATCCACCTCCGAATTTATTTTGCGCATTTACATTATGTCTTTACTTTACGCAATTTAAATTCAGCATTTACTTTCCCGCAAATACATTCCCGCAATTTACTTTCAATTAATTTGGATTTGCCTCCCCTCCTTCTAAATGCTGCTGATCTTGGATGTTTTGAGTGTGTCCATATGGTTTTACATCTCTTTTGCACTCTTGGATTGAGTAGAGAACATCTTTTCTTTCAAGTTCCAACTTTGTTCAGAACTTGTTCTTCGCGCAGCAGTCAGTGTTTGATTTGTTTAAAAATATAAAAAAATTCGTTTTTTGTGATTATTGTTGGAGGAGGTGCGGGACTCTGATATACATCTGCAGACAAATTTTGGAGTTCACTTGTTGCACCGTTTGGGCGCCATGAGGTGAAAACCGAGCCCTAAACTTTCTGCTCGAAGTTCTTGAGCATACTGTGTTCTTAGATTTTTCCTGTTTTTTCTGTATGGCTTTTTGAGGAGAAATTTGGTGGAGTTCTTCACGACTCTGATGCTCACAGGGATAAAAATTCTAAGAATTTTGTGAGCTGCAGAAACCCACCAACCTCCTGTGCAAATTGAGGACAAGTTCTGGAAATCCTGCTTTTGCTTTTCTGAAAGTGACTTTTGTGATTTGAATTGATGTCCTTTCTAAAAGCAAGAGTTTGAATTGATTCCTCTTTATCTTGGACACTAGACAACCAGGATTGTGACTCAAAAATCCCCACATATTTTATGGTACTTATCCATGCAAGCTTGGGGTACACATAGTTGTCTAGTTTTTCGGGTTTTTCACAATTTCCTTTGAGCGATCTTGTCGAGGTTTTTGTTGGAGTATATTGGGGGAATTTTTATTTGCGACCATTCACCCCCCCTCTGTTCGCCATCTCGGTCCTTCAATTGGTATCAGAGTCGGTTCTGCTCTTCCATAGATCTTGACCGGTCTCAAGAGCCATGGCGACGGACAAATATTCCACCAAGCCTCCAGTTCGTGAGCCGACGCGTGAGAAGAAGTACCGCAACTTCTCCAAGAACAAGAAGCTCTTCCACCTCGTCCTCGCCGCGCTTGACGATATCAACCTCTCCGACACGGAGACATGGAGCGACGAGGACGAGGATGAACCGCAAGAGAAGAAGGGCGGCGACGACTTCTCCGGCATGTGCTTCATGGCCGACGCTAGCGGCATCGGCGACTCCATCAGACAAATGACGACACGGATGAGGTACCCACCACGACGAGTTAAATGTCGCTTACGTAAATTAGGCAAGTTTCATGCTAAGGCTAGGTCGAGGTGTTCTGAGTTAGAGAAGGAAGTAGGTACCTTGACTCGGGAGTTAGCTTCACTTAGATCTTCTCCCTCCCGAGTCACTGATGATTGTGTTCTCTGTGATGCTGTTCTTGTGGAGTTGGAGAACCTAAGGACCATACATGATAGTGTGCTTGGTGAACTTGATAGTCTTAGGTTGAAGAATGCTAGCACTAGTTTTGTTCATGCTATTCCTGTTGAGGCTAGTTTTCTTCATGCTCACTCCACTCCATCATGTGCTAATTGCCCTAAATTGCTTGCCGAAATTGATGCCATGAGCGAACATCTTAGAAAGCTTTCTTCTAGAAACGATGAACTTGAAATGCATGCTTCTAAGGAACCAGTCAGCCCATGTGAGGGTTGTAGGCAACTAAAACTTGACAATGAATCCTTAAATGTCAAGTATGCTAATCTTGCTAAGGACTTACTAGATAAGTCACAAGAAAGTTGCTTGCGATGTTCTATGATTGAGGGGGACTTGGATAAAATCCATGTCGAGCTTAGGAAGAAATTAGAAGACCAAGCCCATAGAATTAGAAATACGTCTTGCGTTTCTTGTGAGGCCCTCAAGATTGAGGCAGCCGTGCTAAGGGAACAAAAAGCACGTGCTGAGAGATCTTCTCTTTCTGGTTCTTCTTCTTCCTCTCCTTCCCCCTGTTCTTCTTGTGCTTCTTTCTTCCGAGATTGCCAGTATCTTATGAGCACTCTCGAGAAGTTTGTTGGAGGCAAGAAGAAGCTCAATCTTATTCTAGACCAATCCAAGATTAGTAGATTCAATCAAGGTCTAGGATTTGATCCTTGGAGCACGCCGGCGCATCCTCCCACCATTGTGCTGCGGCTCCAAGAGTGGTGAGATTGTGGTAGCTCCCAGAGTGAGTACCACCGTGTTTAGATCTGCTAGGGTTGTCCATAGGACTTCTTATCAGAAGGATGTTACTCCTATTGCTTCTGCCTCTAGCAAGGCGAAGTACACATGCACCTTCTACGAAGAAGGATGGTCACCTAGTAGATTTACGCTCAGCGCGCCAAGATCACTCGGTGTGAGCGTGTTGTTGCTCTTAGGGGTATTGAGGTCATCCCGGACTTTGAGTGCTCCTAAGACACACACCGCTTCTAGACAAAGTTAGAGAGTCGCTTTGTTTTGGGCGGCCCAGGACTTGGTTTTCATGCTAGTTCTTCAAGTTTTAGTCCCGAAGCTGTTCATAGTCGATCTTTCCGCCGTCCTCTTGATATTCCTCGTTTTCCCATCGAGGTAGATATCGGTGGCGTGAGGTGTTTTCTCGGTAGGAGATCCAGCAGCCTTCTTGGGATGGTCCGGCTTTTGCACCACGTCGTGCTAACTCGATTCGGCTCTAGATCATCTACTAGAGTTACTACTGATCTTGTTAGAGTTGAGCGTTAGAGAGACATTGAGTCCGATCTTCTTCATGGTGGTACTGAGGTGTCGTATGCTTGAAGATTGGGTTCCTAAGTCTTTACTCTATCCCAGTACTGAGTCATCTTTCCCTCTCGTGTCAATTCCTTGTGTCATGTCTATGCGATGTTGCTTTTGAGTGCCTTTTGCCTTTCTCATGGCATGAGTCGCTTGAGGCCAGCTTGAGGATGTGATGACTGCCTAGTGGAGTGGATTTGGGTCATCTTGTGGACTTGTCCTTTCTTAGTTCGATTCTTAGTCCATGAGTTGTCCTGAGGCATCATCTTCGCGTGCATAAGTAGTGGACCTCGTTTTTCCTCGAGGTACCCACTCACGGCAAGAGTTGCAGGTAAGTATGTTGGTCATGTTGATCTTTACTAATCTCATATAGGATCGGTTTGTCGCTTTTCAATGTTGGCACTCAATGTGAATTCCGAGTTGGCCTTTGCGGCTTGTCTCTAGAGGATTGGATCTTCCTGCATGACCATCATGAGCATCATGCTAACCTGCATGTACTTTCAACTTTGTTTGCCTCGTGTTTCGCTCCACAAGTGTTGAGCTTCATGATAACAGCATTGGGGACATCCACTTTCATGGTGAGCTATCTCATACCCTCATGACGGCTATAGTTGTGATCATAATTTCCATGACATGTTGTGATTGCTCTTGCTCCCATGTGTATTATATGTACTTTGCTAGGTCTTGTTAGTTTTTGTCTGTCTTGTTTTGTGCCATAGCATGTTTTCCCCAACCATCTTTGTGCTTTATGTATTATATCCTAAATTCATGAGCTCTTTCTCAGCATGTGATTCTCTTGTTTTTATCCTGTCCATGATATTGTTCATTTGGTATGAGCATTTGTATTAACTATGGGCACGTGCTATATATCATTTACTTTATTTTGTCATGAGTAGTATCTAGGTTATATGACCCTGATTTTCTATTACATCCATGATTAGATTTGTTTAGACTTTGTGCTACATGTGAGTGCCTTTCATGAGATTAGGGTCATATGATCTAGCTGCCGTTGTATGACTTATATTGTTCATGATCACCTTTTATTGTCCTTCATGCTTATATGCTTCATACCTATTTTGCATGAGCTTGTGTTCTACATTCATGGCATGTATTCATCATCATGCAT
Organism: Otatea glauca; assembly: GCA_036346275.1. NCBI lineage: Eukaryota > Viridiplantae > Streptophyta > Magnoliopsida > Poales > Poaceae > Otatea > Otatea glauca. The sequence goes on along the minus strand of CM070721.1, from coordinate 45,866,817 downwards.
AGAGTGTTGCCATAAGTAGCTTCTCATCTTTGTGTCCATGGTCACCATTTACTTTCATGCTGTCTGTGTCCTCATGACCTTTGTTTGGTCTTGTTTTGTGGGCCTTTTCGCGACATGTAAATATTGTTATTGAGACTATGGATAAATGGATCTTGATGTTGCTAATTGGTTTGTTTTATGCATGATCCTCTTTGGTTGTCTTCATTCATCTTGCTCATGTTATATCTAGTAGCATGTTGTTGTGCTTCATTGTGGTATTTCTTCATTTACATGCTCATTGCCATGTTTAGGGTAGTATCTTGATCCGTGTATTTCTAGGCTTGCACATGATCCTGCTAGCATTTTGTTGCTATCATGCACCTTGCTTAGCTTCTTTCGCCAAAGATGTGGTGCTATGATGCACCTTGCTGTTGTTTATCATGTGGATATGTTTTCACTGTTGTCTATGGATATATGGATCTTGATTCTATCTTTAGCTTGGTTGTGATCATGATCTTACATTACCTTCTGCATCATGTTCATGCTCTAGATAATCATTTGCCACACTTTTCCTGTATCTTGTCCATTCGTGCCTAGGAACTGGATCTGCCTAACCCTAGTTTCGAAAGCATAGATTTGTTGGATGCATGTGTGTAGGCTTTCTGGTGAGGAGACCATCATCCTAGGAATATCTCTAAGTCTTCTTTCTCTCCTTTTTGGATCCACTTCAGGTCATTTGCCACTACTTGCACTACACTGCAGTAGGTAAGTACCTCTGAAAATGTTGATGATAGTGATGGGTCTCTTAGGAGGTTGTGGTTCTTTTGTAGGTAGAGCTTGTGTCATGTTTGTCTAGAGTCTTTTGGTTGGACTTCTAGCATAGTTAGGTTGCTTCTTACCTTGAGCCGTCTTGCTCCTTAGAGACCATGTGGTTTTAGATCTTATCTCTTCTCCTCTAGCTTTCTACCTATCTCTTGTGAGGTGAGAGTTTTAGAGTGTGCCTCAAGGGGAGTAGAGTGTGTTCAGGGGGATTTGAGCTTGGAGTCGTGAGCCCATACGGCTTATCTTGAGGGGGAGCTGGTTTGTATATTATGTACTATATATTTTCTTCCAGCATTTTCTTTCTTCTTCTGGGTGACTTTGGGCTTATTTTTCTTGAGTTGAGTTCACTCACTTAGACTTCTGGCATGCCTTCCATGGACCTCTTATCTTGTGCTTTAGGTTGCTATCATGCGTGATTAGCTGTTCTCTCTACTCTCTAGGTTGAGTTCCCTCACAGTCTTATAAGTCTAGCAGGTATTGGGCCTCCTGGGTAGACAGGGTCTGTGTGCACTCCTTAGTTGGGATCTAGAGTTAGCTTCCCTATGTCAGTCACTGGGGAAGATAAGAGCGAGTCTAAGCCGTAGTGAGTCTCTTCTATCTTATCTATGCTCAATAGCCATCCAGTTTTGCAGTTTCTCGGCTTCTTCTCCTTATTTTGTTTTTCTGGTTGTTATTGAGTTATTCGGGTTTTCTTTATGCCTAATCTTGATAATAACTCAACTTTAACCAGATTTGAGCTTAAAATCGATTCATTTGTTGAGGGGGAGTTTGGGAATCTGTTCATGCATTGCATTTAGACTGCATTTTCTGTTTTATGAGCTTTGTCTATTATGCAATTGATTTCTTCTTCATGCTATACACCATGCTACATCATTTGAAGAAAATCACTAGCTTAGGTATGTCCAAGTTCATTTAACTTGCTAAGCTTAAAAATAAAATAAGCCTTAAATGAAAAACTTGATGAAACTTGTTGCTTTTACTTGCTAGGTTTCTTCTCTAGAGGTTTGTGCCATAATTTGAGAAATTTAGGAGTTTTCTAGAGTCCCTATAGCAACTTGGGTGAAACTAGTTTGATCCATGCTAGAGTCCTTCAATTGCTCATGAATCATTGTGCAAAAAATGAAAATTAAACAAAATTGACTCTTCTTGTGCACATATGACTCAACACCTTGCATTCACAAGACCGCTTCCCATTGCACTTGGGATGAACTTGGAATACATCGTGTTTGACCTAGACCATCCTCTTAAGAGTTCATCTTGAGATGGTCGATACGGCTTGAGTCAATTGGTTGTCAAAAGAAAATGCAAATAAATTAAAAACAAAGACATATGTGGGTAAAAAAGCAAATAATGTCAAACATTTGCACCCCGCTATGTCTTGTATGATGATAAATCAAAATTTGCATTAAGTGATAAATGAGCAGAAGGACCTTGTATGCTCTTCTAGATTCCCCAAAGTGTTGAGTAGGTTGAACTCTAGGTTTTCCTTTTGATCCTTAGAGTGGCTATTCTTCTATTTTTGAAACTAAAGCTAAGTGTTGCACTTGTCTAATCTTGCTAAAATAAAATATTCAAAACTAAGCTCGATTTGCACTTGGACATGTCTTAGTTTAGTCATCTTCGAAATTGACAAGCTTGGTGTAATATCCTTCCATTTTGATCAATTGGATAATCTTCAAAGCTCTTTCGATTACATTTCATGCATACATAAAAAAAATTGATGCCTATATTGCCAAAAGGGGGAGAAAACGTAGAAAAGGCATCACTAAAATGATAAAAATGTGAATGCTTATTTGGTTATTATGATCTTTGTAAAACTATGCTACTACTTCTATTGGATCATAATCTCATAATCACATTTGACATGTTTAGTTAGATTTTAGTGTTTTTGTTGAAAACTTGCTCTTTCTTAAATTTAACTCTAAAATCTGAATTCCTCTTCGTCAACTTGGTCATGGTTCTAATTTCTATCTTTGGACCAAGTTTGACTTTGCAACTAAAAATTGCTTTCTTCTTCATTTTCTTCAAACTCAAATTTATGCCTTTTGTGTGGTTTGTCAATATACTCATCAAGGGGGAGATTGAAGGACCATGTGGAGGTCCATCCATGTTTGTGATGAGTATTTGACTTTATTTGAGCAAGGTGTGCTCAAGTTTGAGTTTGATTTGGATTGATTTTCAAAATGAAGCAATTTGAGTTGTCTCTGCCAGGAGTGGCAGTACCGGTCGTATGGACGCGGTAGTGAAGAGTTGGATGGTTTATTGCACATCTTTGTGGGTATTGCTATGTGAGGAGTTTCCTTGTCTTTGATGGTTGCAGGGCGACGGTGCTAGGTCATGGTGAGGCGAAGGATGACCGGGACTAGGCGAGGAGCGTCGGAGGTCCAGACGGTTGGGAGATCGCCGGAAGATGATCGGAGACGGAGTCCGGGCAAGTCAAGAAGACATGGAAAGGAGTTGATGCTAGCTAGATACCGCGTGGATCAATGAGGGCCGGCGGATTGAGGTCTAGTTGATAGGTTAGCGGGTCTAGGTAGTATGCTTTGAAAACCGTGCAAGAAAACCCGGTATGTGTGTGGGTTTTGGGTTAGCCCTTGCATGGCTATGTGTGTGGGTTAATCCTAGCCCTTAGATGAGTGCTCTAGGGTTGAGGGACTTATCCAAGGGTGGTAGGTGGCCCAAGAGTAGTATAAATAGGGTTGGAGGGGTAGCCTCCTTCCCTTGAAGGTGTTGAGGTTTTTATGCTCATTTGAGCTTTGCCCACATGAATGTGAGGCTTTGTAACCTCCCTTCCAGAAATGAAAGTTTTATCCATCCACCTCTGAATTGATTTTATGCATTTACATTATGTCTTTACTTTACGCAATTTAAATTCAGCATTTACTTTCCCGCAATTACATTCCCGCAATTTACTTTCAATTAATTTGGATTTGCCTCCCCTCCTTCTAAATGCTGCTGATCTTGGATGTTTTGAGTGTGTTCATATGGTTTTACATCTCTTTTGCACTCTTGGATTGAGTAGAGAACATCTTTTCTTTCAAGTTCCAACTTTGTTCAGAACTTGTTCTTCGCGCAGCAGTCAGTGTTTGATTTGTTTAAAAATATAGAAAAATCTGTTTTTAGTGATTCTTGTTGGAGGAGCTGCGGGACTCTGATATACACCTGCAGACAAATTTTAGAGTTCACTTGTTGCACCGTTTGGGCGCCATGAGGTGAAAACCGAGCCCTAAACTTTCTGCTCGAAGTTCTTGAGCATACTATGTTCTTAGATTTTTCCTGTTTTTTCTGTAAGGCTTTTTGAGGGGAAATTAGGTGTAGTTCTTCATGACTCTGGTGCTCATAGGGATAAAAATTCTCAGAATTTTGTGAGCTGCAGAAACCCACCAACATCCTGTGCAAATTGAGGACAAGTTCTGGAAATTCTGCTTTTGCTTTTCTGAAAGTGACTTTTGTGATTTGAATTGATGTCGTTTCTAAAAGCAAGTGTTTGAATTGATTCCTCTTTATCTTGGACACTAGACAACCAGGATTGTGACTCAAAAATCCCCACATATTTTATGGTACTTATCCATGCAAGCTTGGGGTACACATAGTTGTCTAGTTTTTCGGGTTTTTCACAATTTCCTTTGAGCGATCTTGTCGAGGTTTTTGTTGGAGTATTTTGGGGGAATTTCCTTGGAGCGATCTTGTCCATTCACCCCCCCCTCTGTTCGCCATCTCGGTCCTTCAGCAGAATTCGAAATATAGTTTATAGCACGCACCGCCATTAAGTCGCAGGTGCTCGCCGACTTCGTGGTCAAGCAAACATCGCAACTGACTCCCGAGCCTAAGGTCGAGGAATAGAAGCCCTGGAGGATGTACTTCGATGGCTCTAGGTCGTTCGAGCGCTCAGGGGCTGGTATCCTCATCATCACACCCCGGGGAGACAAACTGAGGTATGTGATTCGCTTCGGTTTTCCCACAACTAATAACATGGCGGAGTATGAGGCCCTTTTGGTGGGTCTCCGAGCCTGCAAGTCGCTGGGCATGCATCGGCTGGTCGTCAAGGGTGACTCCCAACTCGTACAACAAAGACTACCAATCTTCAGAGGGCTCGATGGCCAGGTACCTTGCCGAGGTGCGCAAGATGGAGAAGTGGTTCCGGAACTTGGAAATCAAACACGTGCCCAGGAAGGACAACTCCAGCGCTGACCTCCTATTCAAGCTCAGGTCGTCTGGTGGTGAGATTCCACCAGATGTCATCCTCGAGACCTTGGCGACACCCTCCGTCACTGACCAAGAAGATTCGGTTAACCTCCTCGAGAGTGTTCCCTTGTGGATGGAGCTGATTACCAAGTTCCTCGACTGGGGCGAGCTCCCGGACGACCCGGCCGAGAAGAATAGAATCAGGCGCCGAGCGAGCTCATACAAGCTCGTTAACGGGCAACTCTATCGTTAGGGCACTCTGGGTATTCTGTCGAAGTGCGTTACCCCGGAGAAAGGTAAGTACCTTCTCAACGATATCCATTCGGGTTTCTGCGGTTCGCATTCCTCTTTCAGGACTATGGTTGAAAAGGCGTTCCGCATGCAATTTTATTGGCCAACAGCGCTGCAAGACGCTTGAGACATCGTTCGCACCTACCGAGCCTGCCAATTCCATGCCCGGAAATCACACCAGCCGGCCTACGCCCTCCAGACCATACCACTCGCCTGGCCATTCTCGACCTGGGGCCTTGACATCCTCGGCCCTTTCCCTCAAGCGGTCAGGGGGAAGAAGTTCCTATTTGTCGCCATTGACACATTCACCAAGTGGGTCGAAGTTGAACCGGTCTCGGCCATCACTACCCTAGCAGCCGTAAAGTTTTTCCACTCGCTCGTGGTCATAAGGTACGGAGTCCCGTGCAGGATCATCACCGATAACGGCTCGCAGTTCACTAGCGAGCTATTCCAAGAATACTACAAAGACATGGGCACCATGATCTGCTACGCCTCGGTGGCCCACCCACAAAGCAACGGAGCGGTCGAGCTCGCCAACGGACAGATCGTCCAAGGCGTCAAGAGGCGAGTCTTTGATGAGCTCGAACAATATGGCCGGGCCAGGGTGGACGAGCTTCCCACCGTACTCTAGTCCATTTGCACCACGTCCAGCCGAGCGACAGGATCCACCCCTTTTCAGCTCGTGTTCGGTGCTAAAGCCGTCCTGCCTAATGAGGTCATGCTGGGCTATGCTAGGGTTAGCTTGGTCGACCAAGGCAGCTTCGAGCAAGAGCGGCCTCTCGACCTTGCCCTAGCGGAAGACGTAAGGAGTCGTGCGCTGCTACGATCGACGCACTACCTGCAAGCACTTTGCAGGCATGCGTCTCGATCGGTTTGACCTAGGGAGCTCTGAGTTGGGGATCTGGCCTTAAGACGAATTCAGGGCTCGACCAACATCAACAAGTTGTCCCCAAAATGGGAGGGCCCCTACAGTGTCATTTCAACATATCTCACGGGAGCTTACCGGCTGGCGATGCTCGATGGCAGAGAGCTCACGAACTTGTGGAACATCGACCAGCTCCGAAATTTTATGTGTAACACTCTTACCTTAATTGGCAATAAAAGTTCTTTATTATCCATGATTGTGCCCTCTTTACATTTTCTTACATCTTTTTGTGCCTTGACCTGAGCGTCGCGATCTCGAAGTTCACCTCCAGGGGCCACGCTAGCAGTAAGCCGATCCTTATCGCATCACGGCTCCCCCTGTAGCAGGACTTGGAGTAGAGACCGCGCTCGGTTTCGAGCAAACATGCATACTTCGTGCAAAGGTCAGGCTTGAGTGCTGCCGAGCCCGACCTGAGCGCATTAAGGCCCCTTGTACGCTCAAGTTCGCCCTTGAGTATTCCTGAGCTCGACCTCTCTCGCACAGGGGGCACAGCTATTGCAATTAAATGACTTTGCCTTAAGTATTTTACAGGCCTCCCCAACAGTTCGGAGACGTTAAACAACCCATCAGGTTGAAATAAAAGTGTCCAAGGTCGACGTTGCTCTACCTCGACAGCTACGACTTATTACTTCCACAAACTACGCCCAAGGCCGACGCTGCTCGGCCTCGACCACAGCGGGGGCTAGACAAGGGAGTACCACACTTTTTTTGACCAAAAAAGGACTTTTTATTGACTAACTTATATTTACAAGAAGGCGCAGACATTTCTGTCCCTCGGCTTGTTTCCTGTTTATAGGTCCTCCATGTCGCGGGCGAGCTTCTCCTGCTCGAGCTCGACGACCTTCACTCTCAACGCTGAGAGCTCGTCCTGCAGGCGGTGCGCTTCGACCGTAGAGCTGGCAGCACGGTTGCGCTCATCTTGGAGTTGAGCCAGGGCACTTTTTCCCGTCCTTGTCGCTCACCCCAGCTTCTCCTCGAGCTCGGCGAAGGCCTTCGCTGGGGCTACAACTTTCTCCTTGACCTGCTTTCGCAGGTCCTCCGTCGTCGCGCACTCGCCTTCTAGGGCCTCGACTACCCTCGCGCACGTGGCTTCACGGAGCTCCGCCGCTTTCACGAGCTCGGCCTCGAGGGTCTTGGTCGACCTCGTGTGCTCGACTTCGAGGGCCTCGACAGCCCTCTCGCGCTCGGTGGCAGTGGCTTGGGCGAGCTCAGCGGCGTGGGCCGCAGTCCTCTACTCCGCCTCCTCCTGCTCAACCAGCAGGGTCTCTTCGAGTCGGGCGATGTGGGCCTCCCGCTATGACACCACGTCGAGGTCCACCTTTAGCTCTGCAGTGTGCCCGCATAGACCTTGGAGTCCTTGGGCGATAAGGCTCACCGCCTGCAAAAACCAAGGAAGTCATGCAACATTTAACAAGATGGATGATCACGAGCTTACTCACCTGATTGAGCCGGCCCTCAAACTCGCGACGGAGAGACCCGACGGACCTGTCGCCTAGTCCAGCCATCTCCAGCTTGTCGTGGCCCCCTGCCGAGGACGAGGCGGCTACATTGGCTCCCACCGACGCGAACTCGGTTCCACCTGTCGAAGCCTCGACCCGGACCACCTCGGTCGGCCCGGACCTCAGCTCGGTCGTAGAGATTAAGATCCCAGGGAAGATCAGCGGAAAGATTAGATTATGGGAAAATGTTACAACGCAAGTGGACGAGAAATGCTATCCTACCTAGTTGATTCGCGAGAACCTCAGAAACGATCGCTGTGGTCGGTGCCTCGACCGCGCCCTCAGTAGCCTTGGCCTCACCGGTCATAGCGGCCCCAACCTCGGGCTTGTCCCCATCGACCCTGACTTCGACGGCCGAGACGCCTTCGGCTCCACCTCCCGCGGTGACTTGGGCCTGCCGCGAGCGAGGGTGGCAGACTAGGAGGAAGTCGTCCTCATCCTCGGACTCACCCTGGACAACGACCATGGTCAATGGTCACCGACGACCAGACGCAACCACCGCCGCACCCCGGGTGTTACGGTGCTCAAAGCGATCGGGATGTTCCTGATGCCGCAATGAGCGCGGGCGAGCACTCAAGGTCTGCGGCAGGGAAAACTGCTAAGCAAAGGAAGAAAGGGAACCTACGCTACGACCTAAAGGGGATAAAAGATCACACATACCTGGATCGTGAGCCTTCGTCTCGTGGAGGGGCACTGGGGATCTTGGTGCCCCGCCTCCACCACGGCGGTAGGGGAGTCCCCTCTTCGGGCGTCCTGTGAGGGCGACCTCGCAACCCACGGTGGCTGTATGAGCGCCCAGCGATGGGGACTTCAGTGTCGCCCCCCGAGTCCGAGGTCCTCGCGGTGGCTGTTGCCTTCTGTTGCTATTAGAGATGAGGGGAGGTCAGGGACGGCAACAACCGGGAGATTGAGCTCGAGCGTTACCAGGCTCGATCGAGGTGGCTTACCACTGTACGGTCACCCCACTCGATGTGCTGCTTCTTCGGGGCGTTGGTCCCCGGGGCATTTGGAGCAGACCTCTTGCCCTCTTTCTTGCTCTTGTTCACTCCAAGCAGCGGCAGCATCTGCCTCGCTGTGTCCAAGACTTCCTCATGCTACTACAATTATGAAGCAAAGGTCAGTACGAGCTCGAGCACTTGCGAGCTCGAGCACTTGCGAGCTCGACCTTGGCGCGAGATGAGTTACCTTACTGCTCCGCCTGAACATGTTCTTGGGGATGGGGTCGTCCGTGGTGTAGTTGAACGTCGCCTTCCCGAACATCTTGAACATCCTCACCGCTATCCAGTACTCCGGCGGGGTTGCTGTTGAAAATGGGGCTATCAATAAGAGCTCAGCTGAACTCGAAGGTTCCCTAGCTCGAAGGTACTTACCGTTTGGGACTTCTCGGGTGAGGTCGTCCCTCCCCTTAATCTCGAAGAACGGGTGCACCCTCTTCCGTAGGGGGAACACCCGGTTTCGCAGGAAGTCGTAGGCGATGGCCTGGCCAGTGAGACCGCGTGTCGAGTAGATGTGGATGGCTGCGACAGCCTCCTGGTCTATCGCTAAGTCTTCAGGGTCAGGGCTGTGGCGCTTGCTATCGACGGGAGTCCTGTTGTACGCGAGCGCGCCGCCTTCTCCCCTCTTCAAGTAGAACCATCTCTCAGGTCCATGGCCCAAGGGAATCCCGAGCATGGATCGGGAGGTAGGAGCAAGGAAGCCCCGTCCGCACCCAAAAGTAGAGACACTCGACCACGAGGTCCTTTGAGGTGCGGAACAAGGAATAGAAGTGGAAGAAAAGCGAACGGGTTAGGGGAATTCCCAGGAACCCCTTGCACAAATGCGAAAAGATGGAAAGAAGAAGAATGGAGTTGGGTACCAGATTGACCAACTCAATCTCGCATTGCGTGAGAACCGACACTGTGATAGCATCTAGGCCCCCTCAAATTTTATTATTGTGTTTTGCTATAATTTTGGTATTAATGACCAAGTTAATAATACTCAAAGTTTTGAAGAACATATGCTGGATTCAAAAATTAAGCAAGTTGGACGAACAAGATTAAGGTGCTTAGTTCTAGTTTATGACTCGGGAGATGATTCAAGTCAAAAGGCTAGGATTGTTTTTCTCTTTTTTGTTGTCTAAAGGGGGACTTTGCACAAGCTAGTGAATTGGATCATAAGGCAAAAACAAAACTAGATTACTCGGAGCAAAAGATACTTAGACCTTTTTAAATCATATTTCTTAGAGTACAACGGACCAAATTTCTGCTATCCACTTCTTCAGTCCGTTGCACTCTCAGCTTATCCTTGGAAGTCAAATAAGATTCTTTGGTCAAACTTTGAAACCCATCAAATATCTGATTATCGGATCAAGTCTATTGTCTTCTTATCATTTCATCCTTGGTAAAAAACTACTTTAAAATCATCTGATAACCAAGGGTTTGCCTATGTATGACGGACCAAAATCTTTGGTCCGGCATACATATAAAAGTCTCTGCTCTGTGACGAACAAAAATGTTCTCCGTTTCCCATCTACAGCGGACCAAATATTTTGGTCCGGCACTCATTCAGTTTATAAGCCTTTGGCCGGACCAAACTTTGAAGTCTTATTTATTGAAACCTTATATGAATATCCTTTATCTTCAAAAGAAGTTTTACATAGACAATGGACCTGTTCAAAAGTGATTGTGGAAGACCACTGTGGTTGTGAGAGGTTTGGAACTTGCCTCACTTGAGTAGTGAAACAGTTACCTGAGTGATCACCAGAGCTACTGCGACTAGCTTTGGAGAAGCAGAACTTCGAAAGAAGTGCTTCAACTCGGATTAGGAGTGCAGCTCTGAACCATGGGATAAATCTTTGTCTCTCTTGTGTCATTTCGTTTATTGCTTTCGCTGTTATCATTATTTGCTTTAAATCTATTTTATACTTTGCTGTGAGTTGCTCTCTGTTCAATTTTGTAAGTTGTTTAAAAAAAACTCAGAACTTGTTAAAATTGCCTATTCACCCCCCCTCTAGGCTAACTCGATCCTTCAAGTGGTATCAGAGCCCAGTTTTACCTTGTTTAAGCTTAACTAGCTTTGGTAATGGCCGAGGGAAATGGATCCGCAACTGTTTGTATTGGTAGAGTACCTGTTTTTGATGGCACAAATTATGCTTATTGGAAAATTAGGATGAGATGCTATTTAGAAGCTGTCGGGTATGATGTGTGGAGGGTTACAGAGAAGCCTTTGCCTCCTCGTGTCATGCCTGAAGGGCAATCTGTATATGGTGAACCCACTCCTGGTGTGATTCAAAATATGCAGTATGATGCTCAAGCCAGAAATGCCATATTTTCCTGTCTTAGATTAGAAGTCTTTGATAGAGTAAGTAATCTTACATCTGCTTATGATATATGGACAACATTACAAGAAATTCATGAAGGTACCTCTGATGTAAAAGAAGAAAAGTATTATGTTGTCCGAGAAAAATTTGATCAATTCAAAATGCTCTCTCAAAAAAGTGCTAATGACATGTTCTCTAGGCTAAATCCTATTGTCAATGAACTAAAAGGCCTAGGAACTAAAATCTCTGATGTTGAGGTATGTAGGAAGATGATTAGAGTGCTTCCTCGGGCATATCACAGTTTGATCACATATCTGTCCAACAGTGGTGATCTCAAGAGGCTCACTCCAACAGAGGTACTAGGTAAAATATCGCTCATGAGCTCACATTGGTGTGAAGATGCTCCAAAGAAGAAATCCATCGCACTCAAAGCCAAGGAAGCTATACAAGACTCATCTGACGAAGATGATGATGAGTCAAGTGAGGATGAGGATGAAGATGTGAAGAAATTAGCTCTACTCATGAGAAGAGCTAACAAACTCATGAGAAGAGTCAATTTCAAAGACAAAGAAAGGTCCAACTCTTACTCAAAGAAAAATCCTTTTTCTAACGTTGTATGTTTTGAGTGCAATGAAAAGGGACACATAGCTGCTCGATGTCCAAACAAAATCAAGAAGAAAAATAAGTACAAGAACAAGGATGATGAGGATGAGGAGAAGACTCATGAAAAACCCAAGAATAAGTTTTTCAAGAAAAGCTACTCCAAGAAGTTTGTGAAGAAAGGAAAAGGAGAAGCTCACATAGGAGAATGGGTCACTGATGAAGAAAGTGCAAGTGAAGACTCATCCTCGGATGATGAAAAGTCAAAGTCAAAGGGGCTAGCTGGACTTGCATTAGATGAGTCAACTCCACCACCACCTTCATTTCCTTTGTGTCTTATGGCAAGATCAGATGAGGAAAAGGTAAATGACTCACCTTCTTATGATGAGCTAGTAGAACTAGTTGAAGAACTAAATAATGCTTTGCATGATAAAACAAATTCAACTAGAACTCTTAAGAAGACTATCACTGGCTTGCTTAATGATCAAAAGTTGCTAACAGACAAGTATGAAAAACTTTTGCATGAACATGAAAAGTCTGTACAAACTCATAATGATTTAGTTACAAGTCATGCTTTGCTTGCTAAGAATCATGAAGACTTGCAGACTAACTATTGTGAGCTAGAAATTGAAAACAAAATGCTAGCCAACAAATCCAGTCATGTTTCTCTATGTGATGCATCTGTCTCATGTGACTTATTTAAAGAAGAAATCATGACTGTCAGTTTTTCTAATGCTTGCAATGGTAACTGCAAATATGCTTCCTATGCCAAGGAGCTTAAAACTGAGATTGAAGAACTAGAAGCTAAGATAGCCACATTTGATAAAGGCTTAGAAAAATGCTTTCTGGGTAGTGCTACTCTTGACAAAATTCTGATTGAACAGAAACCCAACTTGGGCAAAAAGGGCTTAGGGTATAAACCCAACAGTTTGCCTAAGAAAAGTGGAACAAGTCATATTGAATAGATCTTTGTCAAGAAAAGCACTCAATGTTATTACTGTCACAAATCAAATCATGAATAAAAAAATTGCTATCTTGCAAATGTTTGTCATGCCAAAAGGGATTGCATGGTAGATGCCCATTACATGCTATTTAAAGATTTCAGGGGCAAAACAAATGTAAAATATGTAGGTCCCTCAAATCTTAATAAGAAACTTAAAGCTATCTGGGTACCTAAGGCCATGTTATTAAATCCTTTTAAACCTAAACTGGCTATAACTAACATCAAAGGACCCAAAAGCATTTGGGTACCTAAAGTGAAGAAATGAACTTGTAGGTAAACTATAAAAGTAGAGGCAGACATTGGGTTATTGACAGTGGCTGCACTCAACACATGACCGGTACCCCAAGAATGTTCACCTCAATTGAAGGAGAAAGTGATCCAAGTCACAAAATTACCTTTGGAGACAACAGCAAAAGAAAGGTAAAAGGTCTTGGTAAGATTGTTATATCAAATGATCACTCTATTAACAATGTTCTTCTTGTTGATTCCTTAAATTTCAATTTATTATCTATTGCTCAATTATGTGATCTTGGATTCCATTGTATCTTCTCATCTGATGGGGTAACTGTGTTTGATAAAAATGAAAAGCTTATATTCAAAGGTTTCAGATTTCAAAATCTCTACTTAGTAGATTTCAAATCTAACTCATCATGCATCTCGACCTGCCTGTTAGCCAAAGTTTCTCTTGGATGGCTCTGGCACAGGCGTCTTGGACATGTAGGTATGTCTAATCTTAAAAAGCTTTTTAAAAATGAGCTAGTGGTGGGTCTGAAAGATGTCAAATTTGAAAAGAATAAGCTATGCAGTGCTTGTCAAGCAGGCAAACAAGTAGCTAATTCACACCCAATTAAAAGCATCATATCCACCACTAGACCACTTGAGCTTCTGCATATGGATGTATTTGGCCCTACTTCATATGCTAGCATTGGTGGTAACTCATATTGTCTGGTAATTGCTGATGATTTCTCGAGATTCACTTGGGTATTCTTTTTACCTAATAAAAGTGAAGTTGGAAAAATCTTCAAAACTTTTGCTAAAAGGGCTCAAAATGAATTTGATTGTCCCATCAAGAAAATAAGAAGTGACAATGGATCTGAGTTTGTTAATACAAATATTATTGAATACTGTGATGAATTAGGAATTAAGCATGAGCTCTCAGCTACATATACTCCTTAGCAAAATGGTGTGGTTGAAAGAAAGAATCGAACCTTGATAGAATGGCTAGATCCATGCTAGATGAATATGAAACTTCTGATGCGTTTTGGGCTGAAGCAATCAATGCTGCTTGTCATGCTGTTAATAGGCTTTATCTTCATAGATTGCTTAAGAAAACTCCTTATGAATTATTGGTAGGAAGAAGACCCAATGTATCATATTTTCGTGTATTTGGTTGTAAAGTATATATCTATAAAAAGAGAACTCATCTGGGTAAATTTCAAACTAGATGTGATACAGGCATCATGCTAGGATATTCTTCTAAATCCAAAGCTTATAGGGTATTTAATAATACAACTGGTCTGATAGAAGAAACTTATGATGTAAAGTTTGATGAATCTAATGGCTCACAAGGTGAGCATAAAAATTTAGATGATGTAGGAGATGATGGTTTGGCACAAGCAATGAGAAAAATGGAAGTAGGTCATATTAAACCTAAAGAAGACAAGGATGAACCTCCTACACAATCTATGGTGCCAAATGATGGAACCCAAGAAGAAGAGGAAGAAAAAGAACAAGATCGGCCAGTCTTCATCAAAAGTCACCATGTCGTTGCTAAGGATCACCCCACAAACCAAATCATTGGTGAAATCAATAAGGGTGTTCAAACTCGTTCTAGACAAGCTTCCTTCTGTGAACATTACTCTTTTGTCTCTTGTATTGAACCTAAGACAGTGGAAGAAGCTCTAGAAGATGCTGATTGGATAATTGCTATGGAAGAAGAACTTAACAGCTTTGAAAGAAACAAAGTCTGGAGCTTAATAAATCGCCCAAATCATCACAATGTTATTGGTACAAAATGGGTGTTCAGAAACAAGCAAGATGAAAATGAAGTGGTAATAAGGAATAAAGCCAGACTTGTAGCTCAAGGATTTACTCAAGTAGAAGGACTGGACTATGGAGAGACTTATGCCCCAGTGGCACGTCTTGAAGCTATTCGGTTTCTTGTTGCCTTTGCTACTCATTTTAATATCACTCTGTTTCAAATGGATGTGAAAAGTGCATTTCTTAATGGATTCATTGATGAAACTGTTTATGTTGAACAACCACCCGGTTTTGAAGATCCAAATTTACCAAATCATGTATACAAATTATCTAAGGCACTCTATGTTTTAAAACAAGCGCGTAGAGCATGGTATGAGCGTCTTAGAGATTTTCTACTTAAAAAGGACTTCAGAACTGGGAAGGTTGATCCAACCTTGTTTCTAAAAGATATAAATGGAACATTAATGATTTGTCAAATATATGTAGATGATATTATCTTTGGTTGTACTAATCATTCTCTCTGCATAGAATTTGGTGACATAATGGTCAAAGAGTTCGAGATGTCTACGATTGGGGAATTGTCATTCTTTCTGGGATTCTGTAACATCCCAAAATTTGGCCTAATTAAGATTTTATTGCTTAAATGTGCATTGGTGATTTTCTGGAATTTATTTAGATTTTTCTGGATTTATTTGAATTAAATCTTATTTCAAGTTTATTGCTTTTTATCCAAAAGTATTTAAATCTGTGCAAAGTTAAAATAAAGTTTTGGTAAAAATATTTTATTTGAGTCCAGAATGTCTCAAAGTATTTTTGAGATTTTTTGGATTTTTCTGATTATTTTATTGCCTAAAACAAATTAAATGAATTTGGAATTAATTTAATTGAAAACCTTTGAAAAATCCGGAACGAGAATGGGCCCGGCCGTGTCTTGTCTTGTGCGTGGCTTGAGAAGCGGCCCATTTGGCCCATCTCGGGTAAACCCTAGGCGGTTGAATCTGCGCAGTTGGATCAAGATCGCCGAGTGGAATCGTGTCGTCTCGGTTCGGTCTCGGATGATCGTCGCCGTTGGAAAGAAATCGCGGTGGATAGGATTAGATCATGGCTATGTGATCGTGACCGTTGGAGCGAATCGGATGGTGGGGTTGTCGTCTCGCTGAAGGACTCGAGTCGCCTTGCCGACACGACTTCGCCGCCGGGGGAAGCTAGGGTTCCGTTTTTAGCGCGTTGGCCGAGGCTATAAAAGGAGGGGGTAGCGCCCCGAGGTTCGTCTGTGTGCGCCGCATCTTTTGGTCGAAGAGTTTTCGCGAGAGCAGTCGTAGGACGCCACCGCAAGCTCGCCGGAGTTGAAGCGTGGGACCGCCGCGGTTTTTGCTCAAGTGCGCCGCCAGATCGTCGGTTTTTGGTGTTTTGGTCCCAGATCTGGGTTCGCCGAGGTGTGCCGCGTCAACTAAGCCGGTTCTTCTCGTCGGGGATGCACCGGAACGTCGTCGCCGAAGCCTCTTCTTCGTCTCCGGTGACTTTCTTCACCGTCGCCTCGCCATTAGTCTCGGGTAAGCTTGTGGCCGTCGGATCTGGATGAACAGAGGGGATCGAGCCGTGTTGCGCGCATCTGTCGCCGTTCGATTAGATCGGGCCGTAGATGCGTGCCGCGTGTCGTGCATCGGCGGGGCGGCGCTGCAACCAATCGAAACAAGACGCGTGTCGGGTGCGGGTTTCGAGGCGTCGTGCGCCGGATTCACGGTGGACCAGATGAGGTCTCGTGGACCAGGTCTATGCACCGAGGCCACGCGTCGGCTTCGATTGGTCGGTTCAGCATTGGCGTCATCTCGACATCATGATGACGCAATAAATCAGTTTTCGTTTTAAAAATAAATCTGTTAATTCCGAATTTTGATTTTCTAATTTGAGATTTATTTCAAACTTCAAAAGGCTATATCTTTTGCAATTTAACTCGGATTTGAGTGATTCAAATTTCTAAAAATTTGTAAAATTGAGATCTATTTAATGGTGAATTTTATTTGATTTTTGGAGTTCAATTGCTCCCTGTTTTGGTATTTATTTGCTTTTCTCCTTGATGCAGCGTGAGGCGTTGAATTGTGCGGCGCTTGGAGGAAGATCAAGCAACTCAAGAGCAAGTTCCAGAACCAGATCAGGACCTATTCCAAGGCAAGTTGTGCTTTGATCATGTTGAACCCATGTTTATAAAATTGCTATATTTGTTTTACCCTATTATATATGTTTCAAATATACAATTGTTTCAAACTAGATTGGGCTTAGCTAATATACCAGATTGATCTATACCCTACCTTGTCATTGTATGCCATGATCCATTGTCACCCTAGATTGGTTTAATGTAGTTGATTAGTAATTATGATCAACATTGGAGGTTTAGACCGTATTAGTTGCTTAGTCGTGCCACGTCATCACATGTGTCAGAATCATTGATAATTAATCTTGGTTAATGGAATATGGAACGATATTATGAACTTGTGTGTCATGTGGGATCACACGATGAGATTGAGTTGTTGTGGCGAGTCATGTCACATAGCGATGTTGAATTGTTGATGGCACGTGGTGCTTGGTAATCAAGCGGGTGATGATAATTTAGATTGGGGCAAGTGGCAAGGGCGAGGAGGCCAAGGTGGGCCCGATGGGCGAGGGTATGTGGATGTCTTGCTTGGATCACACTAAGGACTTAACCTTGCAAGCCTTTGACTGAGTCAATCATGCAACCACATATACATTATGGGCCACCTAGTGAGTAAATTGCAATGTCTTAATTTTGGTACTATCGTGGTCGGTGTGAGTTCCCGAGTTATGGTGTAATTCACATGGCGCAAGAGGCGGGCCCGGATGTGGTAACCAGTCCACGGTGTTGAAACCTTAGCGGGTAGTATCGGGTTAAGCGAGCCTTTGTAAAGGCTTTGTTATAATCACTCGCCTTGGTGGTGTTTGGTTGTATCACGTGGGTAAAGTGCATAACCTCTGCAGAGTGTGAAACTATTAGGATAGCCGTGCTCGCGGTATTGAGCAATGCTCGGAATTACTGATTAAGGGTTAGCTTAATTAATTGGACAACATGGTTGGGATGGCGGAATGCCATATGGAAGATGAAATTTGACTTAGGATTGGAAACTTGGTTTACTTGAGAAATCTGAATTTATTTACTATTGTTATTTGTTTTACATTCTTTACAATCTATTTCTTGTATTTGTTCATAAAATGTCGCTTATTGCAAAATAGCCATGATAGCCTATCCATTGGAATAAGCCTTACATATAGATACATAGAATTGCATTACATGCACAACTTGTTGAGTGCTTTAAGTACTCACCCTTGCCAAACAACAATAATCAACAGTTGAGGAATCTACACTGTGTTGGAAGATGAAGTCGAGAAGACACGAGTCATTAGGGTCCGAGCCTTGTTGGTTGCACCGTGGTGAACTGATGAGATATCTCGTTTTCTATTTTCCATTTGCTTAATCATTAGTTATATTTTGGTCTTGCCTGCGTGGCTTAATAATGTAAGTTGGTCATAAGATCATACCTTTAGTTATATCAATGAATGAACTATTATTCTATTATCGTTGAGTATGATGTGATATGTACCAATGTTGAGCTGTGTGCACTAGCGTTGATCCTGGGAATAGTGCGGTAAACACAGTGGGTTCGAATCAGTGGATTCGGGTCCTTACAGATTCCAAATCAAGCAATTAGAGGGGACTTTTATCTCACAAGAGAAGTATACTAAGGATCTCCTCAAGCGCTTCAAAATGGAAGAATGCAAAACAATAAAGACTCCCATGGCTACTAACACTCATATTGATCAAGATGTGGGAGGTAAGTCTGTTGATCAAAAGCTTTTTAAATCAATGATAGGCTCTTTACTATACTTGACAGCATCTAGGCCTGACATCATGTTTAGTGTGTGTATGTGTGCTAGATTTCAAGCTGCTCCTAAAGAAATTCACTTAAGTGTTGTTAAAAGAATATTTAGATATCTTAAGCTTACCTCTAGTATTGGTTTATGGTACCCCAAAGGTGCTCCTTTCGAGCTTCTTAGCTACTCAGATTCTGATTATGCCGGATGCAAGATTGATCGTAAGAGCACCTCAGGAGGTTGACATTTGCTTGGAAGATCTTTAGTTTCTTGGTGTTCTAAAAAGCAAAATTCAGTAGCACTGTCCACTGCCGAAGCCGAATATGTGGCTGCAGGCAGTTGTTGTGCTCAAATTCTATTCATCAAACAAACATTTCTAGATTTTGGGATAAAATTTGATAAAGTGCCTCTGCTGTGTGATAATGAAAGTGTAGTGAAAATAGCAAACAATCCGGTTCAACATTCCAGAACTAAGCATATAGAAATTCGACATCACTTTATTCGTGATCATGTTGCCAAAGGAAATATTGTGATTAGTTATGTAAGAACTGAGGACCAATTGGCTGATATTTTCACTAAGCCGCTTGATGAGGCCAAATTTTTAAAATTAAGAAATGAACTAAACATCATTGCTTTTTCAAATGTTGCTCGATAATATCTGACTTAGGGGGAGCAAGTTTGTTTTCTATGCATCTCTTGATACTCATAGCCCTTGAATTCTTGCCCCTTCTGTTTATGATTCTCTGTTGAAAACCTTTTTGGTTTCCGTAACTTCCTATTTTTTTCCGAAACTTCTCGACTCAAGCCGTCTCGGATTACGATGCTTTCTTGCATCCTAGCTGAAATGGCTATAAAAGGCGAATCCAGGGCACTAAAGATGTAATCTTTCTCTTAGCCTTTCTCTTTTCTGCTCCAAACTACGATCTTTCTTATGCCGAAAAGAACCTTCAAGGATGATCGGGATGACCCTGAGCTAGCGAGCTCGAGGGAATTCGATCGCGCAATGGCGGTGGCGGAGAGAGGCGATTGGCCGTGACCGTGCCGCCGAGGCGCTTTCCTTGAAGCCTTTCCCGCCTCTTGAGGCTAGGGAGGCTCTTGTGGAGGCACTAGGGCGCGTCGTAGGGGTGAATCTTAGGTCCTTCTCTGTCATTGTCCTTCCCAAGCATAATAAGCTGGAAGTTATATAAATAAAGATGTGTTGTTACAAGTGTTCTTTGGATGTTTCCTTGCCTCTCATGTTTTCTCAAACTGAATGATATTCACATCCATCTGTCGCAAAATACAGCTTCGACTAGACGCACAACCATCGTATTAATATCTTACGCGGCTCTTGTGCGATAGCTCTCTGATTCGGCTAACGGTATGGATAAATTCAATAGTGCTGATTTCAGATTAAAATATCTTTTTGAATAAGCTTTATAACAAAAATGCTGCTATAAGACTCACCTTTCTATGCTCTTTCTTGTCCAATCCTCGATATAGTAACTAAGTCAACATCTATCTTCTTCAGCAAAATGTCCATATTAAGCACTTGAGTTTTTCAGGTGAGCTTAAATTGAAAAATACTTATGCTCATTTTAATATCAGACTCAAACATTTTCGGAGAGCTTAATTTTTTTTTGTGTTGTGTTGGTTTTTGTTGCTAATCTTAGATAAATCTCTTATTTTCAAAATCTTCAGAAACATAGACATTGTGCAGACTGAGAACAATTGAAATAAAGTTACAAGGTCCTACTTGGATCGGACCATTCTCAAACAAAATATCAATGCCCAAAGGACTAAGACTGGTCGAGGCCGAGTCTGAATCAATTTGGTCCGGCCCAATTAGTAAACGGTCTGATTCTGTTTAAATCAAGTCTGCCGAACGATCAAATGTTTCTAAATCTGATTCTCATCCAAAATTCAAATGGATTGTATCTATTTAATAAAACTTTTCTTCTTTTCTCAAATTTCAAAATTTGTTCAAAATCTTGTCTATTGCTTTAGGACTTATCCTTTGCTAACCTGACCTTGTTTTTGGGACTCCCTGTTCTGCTCAAACCGATTCCAAAAGAGGGGTCCCGCCACCTTTGCTAGAACGTCTGTTCCTTTCCAACTACCCTGGTTAAAGGAGTCAGTTTCCAAGGCCTATTTACTCTCGCATATGTACTCAATGCAGTAACTTCTTTCAAATCCTCCCGTTGTTACATCTTTGCTTGCGCAAACTCCTCTAAGCCAGAAGTCTCTCCTCTGCACCGAAGCAAATCCTAATCGGATCTTGGCAACGGTGTTCATCTGTCCCTATTGCGCAAGAATCTCTCTCAAAGATCAGTAAGTTCCTTGAAACTTTTCTTTTATCCTCTAGTCTCAAACCATAGACCTAGTTCTTAGACTTTAGTTCTTACTGTTTTTTTAGGTTCGGTCTTGTGCTTGAAAAAGGTCTGGCCTTAAGTCTGAGCAAAAAGGTCAGTGTTTAGTCAGAAATCAAAATGAGGTCTAAGAATCCAGATAAGAGGGGATTGATTGGAAAGATCATTGATAAAGTTAAGAGCAAGAAACAGAAAGTGTCTAGGTCATCTCCTGAAACAAATCCACCTGAACAACCTCAAGGACCTGTACTAATTCAAGATATTCACAATGCTGCCAGAGCAAACAGAAAAGTAGTCACCTCTCACCCAAGAAAAGGAAAGCAAGTAATTGATTCTGAATCAACCTCTGAGGACAATTCCTATGAGCCTAACAGCGAATCATCCTCAGAAGATACTGAGGTGGTTTCTGAAGTTGATATCTTTAGCTCTGAGGAACTAGCTGACCTGAGTACCAAAAGATTAAGAGCAGTTAGATTAGTAAATGAGAAAATCTGGTTTTTGGAGTCCAGACCTGCTCTTGGTGAAAACTTTGTGTTTCTATTGCACAAAAATATATACAATGCTTATCTGCTTAGAAAGGATGGAAAAGGAAAGTCGATTCGCCTACTGTCATCTCATCGATATGTAGTGGATCCGAGAAGCAGTATAATTGGCTCAACTGGATTATATGATTGCATAAACTCAACTCCTGGATTGAGTGATATAATGTCAGACAAAACTATACCTTGGAGTGTTTCAAGAACTCTAGAATTCTATGCCTCCTTACTAGTGAACAAACAAAGGAAGTATATCATGTTCACTATAAATGGAAAAATCAAAGAAATCAGATCATCTCAGTTTGAGTCTGCAATTGGAGCCACAAGTCCTTTGACAAATCGAACAAGAATATTTGAAAAGATGTTCCCTCACCAAAGATGGAGACTGAGTGGTGTATGCCGATCTTCAAATATCTGGGCACATTTATAAGAATACCTCTAGTGCAGACTTCAATCCTAACAGAGTCTCATGTCTAACTGAGGAAGCTAAAGTGCTACTGCTCATACTTAGGCACACTATATATCCTAAGTCTGGTTACAAGGAAGGTGTGACCTCAGTACAAGCTTGGTTACTGCATCTCATTCTGTCAAGACAACCAATTGATTTAGCTGATTACTTTTTGGGACAAATGGAAGAAGCTATTTACAGAAAATTTGGAAGTTCTCTGCCTTTTGCTCAGTTGATCACCACAGTCCTGTTGGCATAGGGGATAATTTCGCAAGATGGTCTGAATAGGGAATTCAAGTGTTTCCCAAAGAAATACAACATGCATATCTCTACTGAACAAAACCTAAGGATCACTGGATTCCTTCAAAGATCACAAGCAAATCAACCAGAAGAACAAGTACAGGCTGAAGAAGAAAATGAATCAAGTGCAGAAGCTGAAAATATGTTTGACAAACAGTTTCAAAGAATATTCCCAGGCACAAGGCAGTGACTCCTAGCATCAATCCTTTGGAAGTCATATGCCCTCCTATGACAGTCTCCATCATGTTTATGAAAGTCCTCATGAGTCTGCTAGGAGTGGACATGACAGAGAGCCTAGTGCTCAAAGTGGCAACAAGAGTAAGGCTGTAAGCCATCATGAATCTGCTCCAGAAGCTACAGAAGTGGTTCTTGGAGAAGAATCATTGAACGTGGATGATGCTGCAACACAAGTTCTCTCAGGCTCAGATGACAGAACTTTAAATGAAGAACAACAGTTATATAATCTTCAACAGTCAGTAGCTGCATCAAGGTTCATGGAAGCACAAGCTTTCAGACCGGCAGCCCATGAGCATGAGGCAGGGGGATCTGTCATGCCCCATGAGTATGAGGCAGGAGAATCTGGGATGCCCCAATATTTTGAAACCTATTATCCCCCATCATCAGTTCACCCTAAACATGATCAGAGGGATACTTTTCCTGGATGGCAGAGTCTCTTTGATTATCCATACCCTACTTCATCTCCTCAAAGGTATGCTGAGCAAGCACAAGAAGATACTTTTCAAGCCTCAGAACCCTAGCCTGCATGGTTTTCAACTTTTGAACAACAATATTGTGCTAATCAAAGAGGATTTCAAGCAAGATACTTGGAAGATCAAGCTACAGCTGCTCTAAGATATGAAGAACAAGTGAAATTTCAAAATGAAGTCCTGTCTAGGTTTGATCATCTAAGTAGCAACCAAGACAACCTAAGACAACATGTCCAACAGCTTGATACCAATCAAGATCTGATAAAGAACAGATTGTATGACATGAATCAGAAAATGGATGATCATTAAAAGAAATTGAGAAATCAAGTTGAAGCAGCAAGCACATCACATACGAGTAACCAGTTATGGATGAGACATCAGTTGGACCATCTTTCATATTTCACTGAGGATGCCATGCTTGACTATACTCGTTTGGCACACGATTGCATGTATGATGCGGGTGAGGCCCTGGCTGAAACACGCACCCTGAATGAGTCTTTGGACCAAATGCAGTCAGATCTTCATCAGTTGATCATTCATCCAGGTGACCCAGACTATCCAAGCTGGCATGATCAAGCTATGTCTCAAGGGCCAGGAGATCACACTCAAGAAGCTGCTGATGACAAACCTGTCTCTCCTCCAAAGAAAAGCTCAGCTCAAGGCCAGCTCAAAAGAGTCTTTTCTAGGCGCAAGTAGGAACCCTTTTTGGCTATTGATGCCAAAGTGGGAGAAAATCTTCATAGCCATAGTCTCTTAGGATCTTTTAGGCTGGACTTATGTGTGCTACATTAATGCTCTATTATCTCTGTTTATGATCTTACATTTTGTTTATATATGCTCTGATACACCCTTTAAGTTATAATACTCCTCTGGTATTGATGCTCTGATATCATGCTCTGATGATTTAATTCTTTAATACTTACCAGTTTTGTGCTTCGATACTTATTTCATACTGCTCTGATGATTTAATACTTTGTTACTTACCTATTTTATGCTTGGACACTCATTTTAGTGCATGCATTCATTAAGGGGGGCACATTCATTCATAAATTCTGTAGTCAATATATTTAGCTAACTCAGTTTTGCAGAATAAATAAGATATTATTAACTAAAAAGGTATGTTGTCATCAATTACCAAAAAGGGGGAGATTGATAGCATCTAGGCCCCCTCAAATTTTATTATTGTGTTTTGCTATAATTTTGGTATTAATGACCAAGTTAATAATACTCAAAGTTTTGAAGAACATATGCTGGATTCAAAAATTAAGCAAGTTGGACGAACAAGATTAAGGTGCTCAGTTCTAGTTTATGACTTGGGAGATGATTCAAGACAAAAGGCTAGGATTGTTTTTCTCTTTTTTGTTGTCTAAAGGGGGACTTTGCACAAGCTAGTGAATTGGATCATAAGGCAAAAACAAAACTAGATTACTCGGAGCAAAAGACACTTAGTCCTTTTTAAATCATATTTCTTAGAGTACAACGGACCAAATTTCTGCTATCCACTTCTTCAGTCCATTGCACTCTCAGCTTATCCTTGGAGGTCAAATAAGATTCTTTGGTCAAACTTTGAAACCCATCAAATATCTGATTATCGGATCAAGTTTATTGTCTTCTTATCATTTCATCCTTGGTAAAAACCTCCTCTAAAATCATCTGATAACCAAGGGTTTGCCTATGTATGACAGACAAAAATCTTTGGTCCGGCATACATATAAAAGTCTCTGCTCTGTGACGAACAAAAATGTTCTCCGTTCCCATCTACAGCGGACCAAATATTTTGGTCCGGCACTCATTCAATTCATAAGCCTTTGGCCGGACCAAACTTTGAAGTCTTATTTATTGAAACCTTATATGAATATCCTTTATCTTCAAAAGAATTTTTACATAGACAATGGACCAAACATTCGTGCTTATATTTATCCAGTCCGTTGCTGAAGTAAAACGCTTAGATAAAACGTATCTCTGTTGAAAAAGGTCTGTGGCACCTAACTCTTGAAAAGTCCATGTATGACAGACCAAAAAATTTGGTCCGACGTATATAGGTCTCTATGCCAGACCTAACTCTTGAAAAGTCCATGTATGACGGACCAAATTTTTGGTCCGACGTACATAGGTCTCTATGCACAGACCAAACTCTTGAAAAGTCTATGTATGGCAGACCAAATATTTGGTCCGACGTACATGTATCTTCTTCAGTTGTGTGGCGGACCAATCTCTATGAAAAACCCATGTACAGCGGACCAAATTTTTTGGTCCGTCGTGAATGCTCAAATTTGGTCCGTCATACACATGTCCAGTATCGCTAGGCACTGTTACTTAGTCCGTTGTACGTGTATATTTCTGGTATTTTCTAACATCTGACACGTCCAACGGCTACTGTAGCAGGTGTAACGGCTATATTCACTCAAAATGGCTATATAAGCATTTCCTGAGCCATCTACCAAATTGGTAGATGAACTCCTAACACTTTTGTATTCATATATAGCTCTCATTCTGAAAAAGGAGTCCGTGCTTCATCTTCACACCAAAATTCTCATACATCTCTAAGTGTGTTAGCTCCAAGCTAGTGTCTAGTTGTGTGAATTGCAAAAGTGAACCAAGAGATGGAACTTGTGCAAAGTTTATTACTCTTGGATCTTAGTGATCCTAGACAGCTTGAAGGAAGTGTACAGTGCGACCTGTCCAAAAGTGATTGTGGAAGGCCACTGTGGTTGTGAGAGGTTTGGAACTCACCTCCTTTGGAGTAGTGAAGCGATTACTGAGTGATCACCAGAGCTACTGCGACTAGCTTTGGAGAAGCAGAACTTTGAAAGAAGTGCTTCAACGTGGATTAGGAGTGCGGCTCTGAACCACGGAATAAATCTTTGTCTCTCTTGTGTCATTTTGTTTATTGCTTTCGCTGTTATCATTATTTGCTTTAAATCTATTTTATACTTTGCTGTGAGTTGCTCTCTGTTCGATTTTGTAAGTTGTTTAAAAAAAACTCAGAACTTGTTAAAATTGCCTATTCACCCCCCCCCCCTCTAGGCTAACTCGATCCTTCACACTACGAAGTCGCTATCCGACGTCCGCATACCGAAGAGCATGTGCTGCTCGGTGCTGACGAGCTCGTCCGCTTAGGGCAAAAGCTCGACTTCCTCGCCCGGCAGCCACCATGTCGCTGGGTCCAGCATCCCCAGTGTCTCGAGCTCCTTCATCTGCTCCAGAGTCATCATGCTCCTCCCAAATTTGGCCATGAGCTTCGGCTGAGTTTTGGTCGATGGGGAAAGATTGTGAAGGGGAGTTAGAGAGATGAAGGAGCACTAGGGATCGACGCAAGAAGGATTTGGGGAATCCTCTAAGGAAGGCAACAGTTTGGGATTTAAAGGGCCCGATCGTCGAAGCTAGCACCGGTTACGCCTCAAAAGGAGCGCCGCGGTTCCTGCGACGGGATTCAAAGCGCTGTGAGTTACTCCCCCAATTCCTCCGCCAAAAGACCATGGCATCGAAGTTCGAGCATTTTTGGACTCAACCGCGCCATGGATCTCCATGTGGTCCAGAGCTGGGCTCGAGCTTGAGCATTTCCAAGACCGATCGGGGAACTTCCCCCTTCTCTAGGTCATCAGACTCAAGGTCATCCCGAGCTTCAGGATCACTGCTTGAGTCTCGGGGGCTAGCTGTCGTGGACTGGTTACCCCACGCAGGCAATGGCCCACTAGGCCCAAGCTCACTCGACAAAGGACCAAGCTCGCTCGACTTAGGGCCCAGCTCGCTATTGAGGGCAAGCTCGGAGGACTTGGTTAGATTGCAGAAACTGGCAGTTACTGAGTCAATGAGGGGCCTTAAAAGGTTGAGTTAAGGCGATCGTGGGCAACGGTTCCCAGCGCCATTATTGCCATACTTCATTACACATAATGTTCGGATCTGGCTCCACTCCCCCGAGAATCTCACCCGACTGTTTTCTATAATGAACTCAGCATTAGAGATATAAAGACTTTCCCCCTGCGTAGGGAAAAGGGGGGCATAGACGACATGACACAAAGAAACAGTGCTTGACCTCGACTCGAGCACCTCTTGTATTCAACAATAGTACATCATCGTCTACCTTTCGCCTCTGGGCAAGACTGGAGTAGAGCTGTTACTCGTACTGGGGGCTCGAACCAGTATAACTCCTCGCGTCAACCGCTCTCTCGTTCTCACCCTTAGCAACGATCAGGGTTCCTCCCTCCAAGCGAGCACGATCTTGGGTTCCACTCCTACATCATTCCCCCCTTCTTCTCACGGTCAGGCGATCCCGATCATCGACAAGGTTCATGTCATGTAATCCTACAAGAAATATTTACTATTAAATTTAGTTTGAATTAAGTTCATAAATAACTTGTTGCTATGCTCATAAGAATAGTATATGAACAAAATATCACCAAAAAATGCTAATATAAGTAAAAATAATCCTATGCTCTGTAATATGATAATTTCTCTGTTCATACCAAGGGTCTGTTTGTTTTAGATTTTGATTCTGAATTCTGGCCCTAAAAGCAGAATAAAAAACAAACAGCCCGATTCTAGAATTCGATTCTAATAATCTAGCCGACCCATATACACTAGAATCCACAATCCACTTCATATGTGCTTTTGGATTCCATCTTTTAAAGAATCAGCTTGTCTACAACCACAATCCAGAATCAACTTTTAGATAATCCAAAGCTAAAATAAACAGGCCCTAAAATAGATAATTTTTGACCTATGTTAATAAATTTAAATAGAATATAGAATATACTCTATTAATAATTTTTTAAAATTAAATTTAAAATGAATAAAAAATATTTATAAATATTCTAGAGACCATGAGAACCCATTTCTACAAAGAAACCTGAATTTATACTTAATTTGTATCAAACTTTAAATAGGTTAAGTATTCACTATATGCATTATTCAAATAAGTTACAAATAGTGAAAATACGTTATAAACCTTGTAAAAATCATAACCCCTCTGTTTATATAAAAATATTTAATATTTAACTTAGCTAAGATAAAATTTATAAATGATTTTGTTTCCCACATATATATTATTCAAATATTAGAAACTATTACAAACAAAAGCTAAAATATGCAAAACCAGTTTCAAGACCATCTAATGTTACAAAAATAGTTACATATATGCATGTTTTGCATTGGTAAATCTAAAAAAGTAATCTAATTACCTCTTATAACATGAACTTTAGAAATGCATAAAATTAGAAAATGAATACAAGATCACAAATAAACACTAATACCAATAGTACCAGCTTAAAAATACTCCCAGGGTAAAGATCATCTAATTCTACAAAAATAATTGTACTTAAACATGCTTTGCATCTGAATCCTATTAGAAGCCTAACCCTGTATAACACGAGCCCAAACCCATAACACAAACAGATGAACTCAAATGATAAGAAATCAATAATTAAAATCTTTTTATCACTAGAACCTTTATATCAATTTATTGGACCTCTTTTTGCCTCTTATTGTCATTACTTCTTATTGCTGTTATACGAAACGATAATCACGTGTAGATACTGACGTACAAAAGCTGCCACTGAAGACTTCTACTTCAAGTTAGTACCTGAACCAACAAAGCAAGGAAAGCACCCCCTTTGATCATATTGATCCTAGTGTTTTCATTTTATTTTGTTTTGTCAAATCTATTTATGCATACATGTATTTTTAGTAAATTTGCTATATTGTGGTACTGGTAGATATACCTGTTATCTCATGGAATTTTCTTAATAAATATTAACATGTGAACATTGATAAGCTTAGAATAAGGGTAAATAATACATAATGTCAACTTGGGTATAAATAATTACATAATGATCATCCTTAGCCATGCTTAGTAAAGAAACATGTCACTCTTTATAATTTAAAAATGTTGGATATGATTAAAAAGGTTAGATATGCCATTAAAGGTTGCTGATATTTTGTTAAAAACAAAATTAAAACTATGGTTTTGACACTGGCGATTATTGGCAACAGCCGGATATGCATAGGACTTGCACGTAGTGTAGGGGGAGATTATCGCCTGGGTCAGATTAAGGACCGAGCGTAGTGTTATATGATCTAAGGATACCCGTACAACAACAAGTACTGGAATGAGACTACCTTGAACCAATTAAGTTATCTAGTTTAACTTTGCACATTGGAAGGCTGGAGTAGCACGGGCATTCCGGGTAGGCTTGCTCGTAGGGGTTTCTACATACCAATGTAACGGTGTATGCCTTGCTTTGGGGAGAAACGTTTGTGGCAGGGATAGACTACCTTGGTTACTGTGTGAATGATATTAGGTCTTGGGTGTGTTGTTTATGCCACCATAGCAGGGGTTGACATCGCTGAGCTGGTGCAAAGTTATATCTAGGTAATGTAATGGTTATGTTATGATCTCTCTGCGGCAAACCAAAGGAAGTGTGCTAATTACGCTGCACAAAGAGTTAATCATTTCTTGTGGGTAAAGCTATACACCTCAGCAGAATTTAAATCTTTTCGAAAAGTCGTGCCTGCGGTCAAGGGAGACTTGGTGAACTGACACTAATTAGATGTTTTATTATTTTCAGAAAGGAATGAAGTGAAAACATTTGTTGGAAAGTGTTTGTTTCAGATTATATACCAGGGAATGGTAATGAGATGACACGGTACTCATAATCATGGAGGACTGTGAGTTGTTACTTTATACTTACATATTTGTTATTTTCATATCAACCAAACTTGCTTTTACAAATTTCGTTTGCAAATTACTACTGGATTTGCATGTTCAAAATCACTTTATGCAAAATACCATAGAAGCCTCCTTTGACATAGCCTGTATTTATTGCACTTTTGTGATACATCTTAAGTCTTGCTCAGTACGAAAGTACTCAACCTTGCTTAATTTGTGTTTATACCTTGTCAGTTGCCTGAGGGTTAGATGGGCACACTACAAGACTTTTGCTTCTTTCCGCTGCAATATACTCTACTTTGTAAAGCCTTATTGTATAAATTATCATTATCATATGTAATATTGAGTATGGATGTGTTATTATGGGCACCCGGAAATACAAATCGATCCTCGCTTATTTATTGGACTCAGAGGTGACACCCATACTCCACTTAAGTGTATGATCACTATCACCCAAAAGTTCCGCGCACGAAGTATTAACCAGAAGGCCCTCACTCAAGCAAATATGAGCCACCTAGTTGCACCGTACACACTTACGCAACCAAGGGAGTTTCGATTCCATTCCAAACAACCATACCGGGATTGAAACTAACGCATCCAAGCATAACACTCGTCGTCCGTCTCAGAACCTTGATATCACCCACACTCACCAAGGGGAGCGCGAGCAATAGCCAAAGAATGACGACCGCTCGAGTTTATACATTAGAGGGTTGAAAACAATTCTAGATACCCGGATATGTGTCTGGTGCTAGTTCCTAAGATCAACGCCTAGTACTCACATATCCCGCATTCGAGATGTATCGCAACACATACACATAAATCTAAGCAGTTGGCATAGCATAAACATAAACTAGAACTATTACAACTACTTAATATTACAAATAGTGGCCGACCGGCCAAATATTACATGCCAGAAATAAATTGCAGCGGAATGTAAACATAAACCAAAATGTAGACAAGCGGTATGCCCATCCGATAACCCAGAGGCAACCGACTTGGAAAATCCCAAGTTCATCCATCAACATAATCGTCGGGCCCCAGAGTAAAGTACGCGTGTCGGGGCATTCTTGCATACCGCTGTCTATATTGTTTAGATTAAGCAACCATGAGTACACATATGTACTCGCAAGACTTTAGTGTATGGAAATATAGTAAATAGTAAATGCATGGCTAGAACAAGGATAACAAGTTTCTATACTAGTTTCATTTTCAGCATAAAGCAGATTTTGTTTAACGAGTGAATGCTTCATAAAACAGTAATGGAATTGTAAAGAGCATTTAATAAGAAGCTAAATAACAGTAAGTAAACTTCGTATACATCATTTCACAGCCCTCCTTGGCTACAAACAGTGAGTAAAAACAGCCACCCTTGGCTCACAAGTTTACCAACCCATTCCAACATCATTTCCAAAAGTTTTTGCAAAAGCAAGACTATACTTGACAGTATTTTCCCAAGTTGATCATGACCGCGAGCATGGCTAATTAATTAGATTTTAATCTTAGCAGAGAGTGTACACTTTACCCACATGACATATTCTAGCAATCATGCCAACCATGCCTCGCGATACTCATCGTACCCGATTTGCTAGACTGTGACGAAACCGTTCAATTAGCTAAAGCTTAGCCTTTCACCAGCGACAATGATGTTAAACCCTTGCCACGGTCAGGAGACCTAGACCAACACGTGATGTGCTAGATGATGGTGTACGCCATCGGGTCCGCTCCCCATGGCAAGGCTTGCACCGTTATATTGGAATGCTTTGGCCCCAACACCTCGTTGAAGGGAGCATCTACGAGCAACACCGTTATGGGTGTGACTGTACTACTTCGGCCTACCAAAATGCAAGGTTAAACTTCAACTAATCTAGTGAGTTTAGGCTATCCCATACTAGCACATGTTGTTGCACTAAATCACTTAGGTGATAGCATCAAGTTCGGTCCTTAACTAACCCAGGCGAGAATCTCCTCCTATCTACACGTGAGGTCCTTTTCACGCCCCAAGTTTAAGTAATAACTCGCCCGCGTCTAAACCATAAGTTTTAGATTGGATTTTTACCAAATTACACAGAAACCATACCTCGATTCTGTACATTTATACAAAGTTGCTCAAGCTAGTTTGAAATGTGTCCCATCATTTAAAAGTCGTTCTAGTGAGCATGTCTAAGCAGGTGCGTAAGGTATTTCGCAAGTATTACCCAAGTGACACTAAGTAATGTCTACTCCGCACTAGGTTACAATGGCAAGTAATCAATGACAAGGTAAAGGAAATGCATACAATTAGAATTAGCTACCATCACCCACAACATAGCAAGTTTAAAACATACACGCATGCATATAGTTTGATAAAACAACATAACTTTGTAAAATATGGGATCAACATGATCAAAGGAGGGTGCTTGCCTGATTGCACTTCGTCGAGGTTGTAGTCGGGATCGTAGTTGGGGTCGTTATCAATTGAGTCCGAGACGTCGTCGTCTACGCGTTTAAACAACAAAAACCGCAACAAAAGCAAATAACAACGTACCAAATAGGGCAAAAAGAAATCAGATGTAAATACCCAATTAAAACTTACCAAGAAGAACATGGAGATTTTGGGTTCTTGAATTATTACTTGAATAACGATTTCATTAGCACTTAGCTTATGTGAAGCCTTTTTATGAATATACTACCTTCTTTCATCGATTTCAGGAAGCTATAGCCGAGCATATACATAAGGTTGTTTACGAATTCAAGAGGCTAAAATTATGTATTTTATTATCTATAATTCTGAGTTCTAGATGCTAAAATTATTTGGTTTAATAGAATTAAGACATTAGTTAAGGTGTTTGTATGAATAGTGTTTAACATTAAGTATGTCTTGCATAAAAAGTGATTTATACAAGTTGGGCTTACAACATAAGGTTAGTGACTGCATCTACATGATTTCATGATGATTGTTATGGCACAAGTATATTAACTAAGGGTTTCTTAAGCTCAGCTATTCATATGTTGTGTTGTTGGCGACCATAATACTTAAGGTTTTTGTACTAGTACGATTCAGATGCAAAGCAAGATGTAATTAATATATTTTTCCATAATATGGTAGTACATATACCAAAGAGTGTTTTTGGGCTGATCTTCCCAAAATTTACATTTAGAAAAGATATTTTGCGGGCTGCCGCAAAGGCTTGAGTGTTTCTAAAGTCTAGGTGATAACGGTTCAGTTTTCGTTTTAAGTTTGCGGCTGCATCTTATAAGATAATCTAACCATTTTTCAGGTATTAGCTAAGAGCATTTTAAAGTTAGTTCCGCGATATTTCACTTTTATCCGCAATGTTTTTCATATAAATGAACATTAGGGCCTTATTTGGACTTAATTCAAAATTGCATAAAAATGAAGGGTATCATTTTTTTAAGGTCCTAGGATTTGGTTTCATCGAATTTCAAGTTTTTTTTGTGATAGTTACTTCTATTCAGACTATTCAACTATTGTAACTTCGACTTTTGAACTTAAGCTGTTAACAATTTCAAAACCTAAATATTTTTACATACATGGGTTCCCCTTGACCTCAGGAGTATAACAAAATTAGTTTTACCAAAATTGGAGTTCATTTGATCCATATTTTAACTATTTGAGAAAAATTTCATGATTTTAGGAGCTATGGTTTTCATAGGTGCTATAGGGTACATATAAGGGACTTAATACCAACTTTAGCTTAACTAGTTTAAGCTATCATGAACATATAGATTTTATTGCATATTCTGGATCCTCATGTTTTAACGTAAATTTAGAAGTTTATTTAACAAATTTTGAACTTACCTAGCAGAAGTTATAAACTAATGAAGTTAGGTCGGTTGCTAATTCAACTTAAAATTCACTGTATGCTTTCTGTACTCAGGAAGCGCCTTTACCGTTTCAACCTTTTGAACTGAACACACTGGCTAACTTGTGGGCCCCACTTCACAGCCTCACAGAACAGAGGGGAAGAGCGGAGATCGACGCTGGCGACGGAGGTTGGAGGATGTAACACCCTGAAATTGACTCTAATTTAAATTTTGGAGTATTTTTTATTTTTGAGAATTTTTGAGAATTTATTAGAATTTAATTGGATTTATTCATTTTTGACCTTTCTTGAATTTCATTAAATTCATACAAAGGTTTATGCAAAGTTTTATTGGAAATATTTTATCTGAGTTCTAAATGTTCCAAAATATTCTCTAGAGTTTTTTTGGGTATTTTTGCTATTTATTTTGGCTTTGTTTATTTATCTGAATTACTTTAATTCGAAAATGTTTTGAAAATCCTAAAACAGTGTTGGGCCGAATCTCTGCGGCCCGACCCATCGCTATTGTTGGCCTGCAATGCACTGCGAAACCCTAGCCATGCGCCATCTGATTTCGATCGAACGGTTGTGAGAGCGCCGCGTCGCCAGGCGATGAGGACCATCTGATCGAGTCCATGCAGTCGGTTGGGATGGAGCCACGTCGTCTCTTCTTCGCGAGATCACCGGAGAGGCGTGGGCATTTGTAACACCCTGAAATTTACTCTAATTTAAAATTTTGGAGTATTTTTTATTTTTGAGAATTTTTGAGAATTTATAAGAATTTAATTGGATTTATTCATTTGTGACCTTTCTTGAATTTCATTAACTTCATGCAAAAGTTTATACAAAGTTTCATTGAAAATATTTTATTTGAGTTCCAAATAGCTCAAAGTATTTTCTGGAAATTTTCTAGTATTTTTTGGTTATTTTCTTGGAATATTTGAATTTCTAGAATTATTTTAATGAAAAAGGTTTTAAAAACGGCTATGAACAGTAATGGGCCGAGCCCGTTACTGTGCGAGCCGCCAGCCCAACGCGCCAGAAACCCTAGCCGCCGTGTATCTGCACCGTCGGATCAGAATCCAGCGGCTGCCGTTGCGCCGCGTCAAACGCGAACGTGCGCCATCGGATTGTCGCTACTTGGATGGCCGTGATGGAGCCACGTCGGTCCGACTGGGCGTAATCGCTGGAGTTAACACCGCCGAGCGTTTCCGCTCGTTTTGCCGGTGTTTGCGCGCACGTCGAGGCCCCTTAAAGTGCATCAAGTAGCGCGTCTGGCAGAGCTCCTCTCGCTGCATCTTTTGACTCCTCGCACGCATGTCGAGACGCCCCAGAGACTCCGCTCTAACTTGCCGTAGTTGCTCGAGTGCACTGTCGTAGTCTTTCGCCTTTTTCTCGCCGTCCGTTGAGTCTTTGCCGTCGTCGAGGCCACCGGAGTAGCGCTCTAGCCGAGACGCGTCGAACGCGCCAGTTCTTCACGCCGAAGAAGCCCCATAGCGCCGTTGGCTGCGTCATCTTCCCCAGCTCCAGCAACCTTCGCTTCCTCGCCGCCGTCGTCTTCACCGAGCTCCGTCGACCGTATTATCTGCATCGCACGGTTCTGGTACGTCCACGTCGCTGCTCCCTTTTCTTACCTAGCGTTAATTTTGACCGATAGATCTAGATTGAACGGTGGTGATTAGATTTAGTTTGTGTGCCTGTTTAGACTCAGCCATTGGATCGTTAGTGTACGCGTGAGATTGCGCCGCGTCGCTAGGGTGAACAGTAAATCGCTCCGGTAACCTGCGCCGTCGGATTAGATCTAAACGGTAGAGATTAGATCTGGTTCTGCCTTAAGGATCCGCGCCGTTCAGATTTGAACGTGCGGCGGTGATGGCGCCGTACCCTCGCCGAATCGCGTGCCGACGCGTGGGCATTTTGACCAGGGCAGAGACCAGATCCAGCCGTCGATTTTGAGCGCGTCGCTGCGATCTTGCCGCGTGGAGGCGCAGAACGCGATGCGTCACCGAGTCAGTGCGTGGGATCCAGCCGTTGGATCCGAACGACCGTCGGATGCGCGACGCGTGTCGCGTGGATTCGAGGCAGTGCGGTGTGACGCGTGAGATCTGACCGTTGATTCAATAAACGGCTCGGATCTTGCCCCGTGGATGCACTGTAGTGGTGGACCAAGTCCACGGTGGACCCGACCCGAACCGTGGACCCAGTCTATAGACCCGAGTGACGTGGCAGCCCCAGAGCGTGCCACGTGTCAGATGACGTCATTTCTCCAGAAAAATATTTTGACCAAAATTCTTTTCTGTGCTGACGTCATCATGATGCAATGCTGATGTCATAAATGCGATTTTTCAGTATAAAAATAATTCGGAAAAAAATCTAATTTTCTAATTTCTGTATTTTCAGATTTTATTCAAACTTCAAACGGCTATAACTTTTGTATTTTAACTCGGATTTGGGTGATTCAAATTTCGAAAAATTCATAAAATTGTGATCTCTTTAATGGTGAATTTTATTTGAATTTTTTAGGTCATTTAGTCTACTGTATTAGTTATTTATTGTATATATTGTTTGTACGCGTAGACGCAAATTTGCCGAAAGGTTTCGAGGAAGAGTTTGTCGCTCAAGACCAAGCTTCGGAACACGACCAACAACTCTTTGAAGGCAAGTGATGCTTTGATCATTTTGATCCCAGATTTTAAAATGTAATTTATGCTTTGAAATATGCATGCTAATTTATTTAAAGTGAATTTAAATTAAATTGGGTAATGTAGCTAATCAACCCATATTGTTATTGTCACCATGAAAGTATTATCTGTATGCCCTAAAATCTTTGTCACCCTAAGTTTGATTGTATTAGTTGGATGTTAGTATTGTGCCAACACGGGAGGCTAGACCGTGAGTAGATGCTTAGCCTTGCAACGAATCATGAATGATCTTTCGGGAAAATGCTACAATATTGATTAAAGAAATATTGAATGTATTTTGAAAGTGGTGTGGTGATGCCACATGATGAGATTGAGGTACAGAGAACTGTGCGGTTCTGTACCGATGTTGAGTTATTGCTGGCATGTGTTGCACAATAATCAATTGGATGAGAAATGATTTAGACTGGGGCAAGTGGCAAGAGGCTGTGTGCCAGGTGGGCCTGTGTGGCAATGGGTTGATGAGTGATGTGAGTCTGTGTGCCACTGTTGAGTGTTGGAAGTCTTGCCTTGGTCAGCTAAGGACTTCACCTTGAAAGCCTATGATCTGAGTCACCCGTACAACCACATGTCTGGTATGGGACGGACCTAGTTGATTAGGGTTCTTTTATCTTTCCTCTGATACCTCAGGGTGACAGTACGAGGTGTGTATGCATGCGGGAGCGTACTGTGCTCTGACTTGGTGCCCATCCAGCGGTGATTGACTGTCCTATACCTCGGTTACGTGTGAGGGATGTGATAGTGAAGGCAATCTGGGAGAGGTTCTTTGGTTAAGGTAGAGGTTCCTGAAAGGCTTTGTTACGGACGATCACCTGTGTGGTGAATGGCTGTATCTTGTGGGTAAAGTGTACAACCTCTGCAGAGTGTAAAAATCTATTCGAATAGCCGAGTCCGCGGTATTGGACAATGCTCGGGGATTACAGTCAAGGGTTAGATCTTCAAAAATAAAAATATGGATTGGGTGGCTGTGTGCCAGTGTTAAAAATGCATTGTTAAGGCTGTGTGCCGAGAATCTTCGAAGAAAAACCATTTGAAGAAATTAGTATTATTATAACTGTTTCACTGCTTTAATCTAAATAAGATACTGTTTTAAAAATGATGTTTGGTGCAAAAGAACCAATTAAGCCAATCCTTTGGAATAAGCATTGCATATAGTAATAGCGTTGTATTCTATGCATTACTTGTTGAGTGCCTTGTGTACTCACCCCTCCTTGCTTATCAACCCGAGGAGTCTACACCAGCGTGGGAGGAGGAGTACAATGAGGATCCGGACAATTAGGGGGCAAGCCCAGTCGGTTGCCTGTGGCAAGATGAAGGCTTTCACGACATTTATTTTATTCTGCTGCTATTTCTTTTACTCTGAATAATGTAAGCCCTGCGTGGCTGATTTTATGTAAGGGGACCATAAGGTCGTACAACTCAGTTTATATAAATGTTTGCACTATTATTCTTATATCGCTGAGAATGTCTGTGATGTGCAACCCTGTAAGACTGTGTGTGCTAGCATGATCCTGGACTAGCACAGAATACACAGAGGGTCCGGATTTGCAGATTCGGGTCCCGACAGCATTGATGCCCGTGAGTTTCGCCGGCAGTTTTCACACACGTCGAGGCTCTTTAAGCCGTGTCGGTTAGCACGTCTTCAGAGAACTTCAAGCCGCTTCTTTTGACTCCTCGCACGCACACCGAGACCCCTCCTAGCGCCCGTGCAAACTCGCCGTAGTTGCTTCCTCTCGCCGCTGTTGTTTTTGCTTCCTCTCGCCGTCGTCCGAGCCGCTCCGCCGTGCTCCGACCCCGTTCCGAGTTCGCCAAAGGAATCTACGCCGTCTTCCCCAGCTCTGGCAGCCTGCCTCACCAACATCGCCGTCGTCTTCACCGAGCTCCGTCAACCGTTCGATCACCATCCAACCGTTGCGGTACGTCCACGTCGCTCTTCCCTGTTCTAAGCCTAGATTAGATCGTAACCGTTGGATCATTTTTGGACGCGTGAGATAACGTCGCGTCGCTCGGTTGTACAGTAAACCACTCGGTTAACGTGCATCGTTGGATCGAATCTAAGCGGTAGACATCTAGCGTTGTTGTGTAGTTTTCGCCGTAGCCGCTCGATCGTAGATGTGCGGCTGAGATGCGTACATGCGTCAGCCGCTAGCCGCTTCACCGATTGGATCAGCACCGTTCATTTTTGTACGTGCGGTGGTGATTGCACCGCGCCCACACCGAATCGCGTGCGGCCACGTGTCCCCGTTGACCGAGGCATGACCCGATCCCGACCGTTGATTTCATGCAGGCCATCGCGATTGTGCCGCGTGGCAGCGCAGAAACCGAAGCGTCGCTGAGTCCGCGCGAGATTGCACCGTTGGATCTGAGAGCCTCGTTGGATGCGCGACGCGTGTCGCACGCATCTCGGTGCACTGCGGCGTGCGTCAGAAGATCTGACTGTTGATCTTTGGACGGCCAAGATTTAGCCACGTAGCGAAGATCTGACCGTTAGATGATGAATGGCCGAGATGTTGACGCATGGCCATGCGCGAATCTCGAGACAATCGGTTGATGTCGATAGTAGCGTCGCCGGCGTCATCAATGGGACCACTTGTCGCTGTGTCGATCATTACTGTTCTGTGGACCGAGTCCACGGTGGACCAGAGCCGAACCGTGTACCGGGTCCATAGATCGAGACGACGTGGCAGCACCAGAGAGTGCCACGTGTCCCCTGACGTCATGCTGATGCAATAAATCGGTTTTTCTATTGAAAAATAATTATGTTAATTCGGTTTATTCTTTTTAAAATATTTGCAAACTTTGAAAGGCTATAACTTTTGGATTTGAACTCCGATTGAGGTGATTCCAGTTTATAAAAATTTGTAAAATTGTGCTCTTTTTAATGGTGAATTTTAATTGAATTTTTGAGGTTATATAGTCTACTGTTTTGGTTATTTATTGCATATGTTATTTTTACGCGTAGACGCAAATTTGCCGGGAGGTTTCGAGGAAGAGTTTATCGCCCAAGATCAAGCTTTGGAACACGACCAGCAACTCTTTGAAGGCAAGTGATGCTTTGATCATTTTGATCCCAGTTTCTTCTAAATGTTTTTTGCATTGAAACTATGCATGCTAAATTAATTAAAAATGAATTTAAATTAATTTGGGGTATGTAGCTAATCAACCCATATTGTTATCGCCACTTTGAAATTACTAATTTTATGCCTTTAAATCATTTTCCACCCTAAGGTTATTCGTACTTGTTGGATATTAATATGATGCCAACACGGGAGGCTAGACTGTGATTAGAAGCTTAGCCTTACAACGAGTCATGAATGATCTTTCGGAAAATGTATCAATGTTGACTAATGAAATATTGAATTTATTTTGAAAGTGGTGTGATGATGCCACATGATGAGATTGAGGTACAAAGACCTGTGTGGTTCTGTACTGAGGTTGAGTTATTGCTGGCACGTGTTGCACAATAATCAACAGGGTGGGAAATGATTTAGACCGGGGCAAGTGGCAAGAGGATTTGTGCCAGGTGGGCCTGTGTGGCAATGGGTTGATGAGTGATGTGAGTCTGTGTGCCACATTGGACTGTGTGCCACTGTTGAGTGATGAAAGTCTTGCCTTGGTCAGCTAAGGACTTCAGCTTGCAAGTCTTTGAACTGAGTAACCCGTACAACCACATGTCTGATATGGGACAAACCTAGTTGATTAGGATTCTGATATCTTTCCTCTGATACCTCGGGGTGACAGTACACAGGGGTGTATCTGTGCGGGGGAGCGTACCTGTGCTACGGCTTGGTGTCTATCCAACGGTGTTGGCTTGTCCTATACTTCGGCTCTGTGTGAGGGGAATGATAGTGAAGAAAATACTGGAGAGGTTCATTGGTTAAGATAGAGGTTCCTGAAAGGCTTTGTTGCGGACAATCACATGTGTGGTGAGCGGCTGTATCTTGTGGGTAAAGTGTACAACCTCTGCAGAGTGTCAAATCTATTCGAATAGCCGTGCTCGTGGTATTGAGCATTTCTCGGGGACTAGTCAAGGAGTAGATCTTCAAAAATAAAATATGGAATGGGTGGCTATGTGCCAGTGTGAAAATGAATTATTAAGGCTGGGTGCCGAGAATCTTTGAAGAGAAACTGTTTTAAGAACTTAACATTATATATAATTGTTTCACTACTTTTA
This sequence comes from Otatea glauca, assembly GCA_036346275.1. Lineage (NCBI taxonomy): Eukaryota > Viridiplantae > Streptophyta > Magnoliopsida > Poales > Poaceae > Otatea > Otatea glauca. Next base: position 45,826,668 of record CM070721.1, on the reverse strand, counting down.
ATCTAAATAAGATGCTAGTTTAAAAATGCTGTTTGATGCAAAAGAACCAAGTAAGCCAATTCTTTGGAATAAGCCTTGCATGTAGTAATAGTACTGCATTCTGTGCATTACATGTTGAGTGCCTTGAGTACTCACCCCTCCTTGCCTAACAACCCCAACATTAGTGGAGGAGTCTACACCGGCCTGAGAGGAGGATTTCATTGAAGATCCGGATAATTAGGAGGCAAGTGTCGGGACCCAAATTTGCAAATCCGGACCCTCTGTGTATGCCGCACTAGTCCAGGATCACGCTAGTGCACACAGGCGCAACATAGATGCTATCATAGTCGTACACAGCGAAATATAGCATAAACTTCAATGATTAATAATAACTGTTGTCTTACATGAATAATGCCTCACAGGGCTTAAATAAAAAGTATCAATGAAAAGCAGCGGAAATAGATTAAACGCAGTGGCGCTCCAGTTCGCCACAGGCAACTGATGAGGCTCGGACCTAAGCGATCGCATCCATATAATACTCCTCCACGAAGGCGTAGATTCCTCCTCTTCGAAGTTGTTGTTGTTGGGGTGAGTACATAAAGCACTCAACAAGTTGTGCACAATAATGCAAGTCTAATATTCTATATGCTTGGCTTAATCCAAAGGAATGGCTAATAAGGGTATTTTGCAATAAAGCGACATTTAACAAGAATACAATAAATAGATTGGAAAGCGATAAAACAAATGATAATTAATAAATTCAGCATTTACAAGTAACCAAGTTTCTCAATCCTAAATTATTTTCCACCTTCCATGGCACCTTGCCATCCCAATAGGTTTTTGTTTAAAAAAGTCTAACCCTTAACTGTAATTCCGAGCATTGCCCGATACCGTGAGCACGGCTATTCGAATAGATTGTACACTCTGCAGAGGTTATGCACTTTACCCACACGATACAACCAAACACCACCAAGGCGAGTGATCATAACAAAGCCTTTACAATGCTACACCTAGACCCGATCTTTGCTCGCTAAGGTTTCAACTTTGAAGGGTTAAACCACCACAACAGGCCCCCTCTTGCGCCATGTGAGTTAAACCGTAACCGGGACTCACTATTCACCACGCGATCGAAATCTAGGTTTCACAAATTATTGACTTAGGTTGTCCCATTCGGACATGTGGTTGCAAGAAGGACTCGGGTCAAAGGCTTGCAAGGTTAAGTCCTTAAAGTGATTAAGGCAAGACTTCCACATACCCCCGCCAACCACCGGCGACCTTGGCACACTTGCCCTTGCGGTTGCCTAATCTAAAATCATTACCACCCCAGTTGATTACCAAGTACCACATGCCATCAACAATTCAATCTAGATGTGTGACCTCCTCGCCACGACAACTTGATATCACGGTGCGACAGCACATGACACACCAATTCATAAATATTGTTCCATATTCCATTAGTCAAGATTAAGTATCAACATTCGGACACATGTGATGACGTGGCATGGCTAAGCAATCTATGACGGTCTAACTAGCCCATGTTGATTATCAATATTAACCAACTATAGTTCCACATCCTAGGGTGACAAATAGATCATGGCATATAATTGACAAGGTATGATTTAATTCAAATAGGCATATTATCTAATTCCCAGATTAATTGAAATCATTTATACACATAAATTATCATGCATAAAGTTTAATAGACAAAATAGCAATTTGGTGAAAATTAGGTGCAACATGATCAAAGCACAACTTGCCTTGGAGTAGGTGCTGGTCTTGCTCTGAGCTTGGGTCTTGAAGCGATTAATCTTCCTCCGGATCACCAAGCAGTTCAACGTCTACGCGAAACGATGCCAAAATAGCAAATAAACACCAAAATAGAGAGCAACCAAACTTCAAAAATAAAATAAAATTCACCAATAAATAGATCTTGATTTTAGAAATTTTTAGAAATTTGAATCACTCAAATCCGAGTTAAAATGCAAAAGATATAGCCTTTTGAAGTTTGAATAAATACTGAAAATACAGAAAATAGAATAACCGATTTTTGAATTATTTTCTATTGGAAAAGATCTTTATTGCGCAACGCCGACGTCATACGACTCGGACCAATCGGCGCCGACCGTCGCTCAGTCCATGGACTCGGTCCATGGGACCGCCTCTGTCCACCGTGGGCGTGGCCCACGGCGCCTCGCGCCACGCGCCGACACGCGGCAAGACATCGATTGGTTAACGCCGCCCGTGCCGATGCTTGACACGCGGCGCACATCCGGCGACGATCCAGCGGCTAACGCTCTAACGCACACGCGGCGCGATCTCAACCGAACAAACTCGATCCAGCGGCCGACTCTTACGAGCCATTTATCGTTTTACCGAGGCGTGGCGCGATCGCGTGGTCGGCGAAGATCCAACGGTGATGAAGCTTCCGGCGAAGATGGCGGCGGCGGCGATGCCGCACCGAGCGGAGGGCGGCGACCACCGAGCGGCGTTAACGCGACTCGGCGGGATGAAGTGGCTACCCGTCGCGGCTTGACGCGGCGAGCGGATCTGGAACCGATTCGCGTGACGGCGGCTTGACGGAAACGCAAACTAAAAAGCGGCCGCGGCGCTCACGAAAAACTGCGGCGAGCTCTACTGCAGGGGCGACGGCGACTCGACGGCGAAGACTAGAGCGACTGGAAGCGCAAGGCGATGAAGAACCTCGGGGTGTAGCCCACGCCTTTTATAGCCTCGGCATACGCGCTAAAACGGCAACCCTAAAATCACGCGGCGGCGACGGCAAGCGGCGGCGGATTCGAAAACCGAATCGGAGACGATGACTGCGGTTCGTTCGATCTGCGATGAACGGCTATGATTCCTCCGAACGCGATACGATCCGATCCGCTCTTTCCAAAATCAACGGATGCGATCAGATCTTTCCAAAACAACGCAAGGAATCCTCACCGCGCGATCTTGATCCAACGACCGAAGGCGCTAAGGTTTCGCGAAAGGAGACAGCCGTCTGATCTGGATCCAACGGTCACACGCGCGGCGGCGGCGGCGGGTGACGGCCGCACCGCGATGGGCGCAGACACGCGATCTTGGGCTTGGCCCGATCTTGTTCCAAGATTTTCAAAAGCTTTTGATTTAAAATAATTCCCGAAATTAGATTAATTCATTTAAGGCAATTAAAATATCAGGAAAAATCCAGGAAAATTCTCATAAATACTTTGAGACATTCTGAGCTCAAATAAAATATTTTTGGTAAAACTTTATATTAACTTTATCTATATATACATTTAGTTTTCACTAAAGGTTCAATATACTTAATTAAAATAAATTCAAATAATTTCTGGAAAAATCCAATAAATTCAGAAAATCACCAAAATGCACATAAGTGAAATTATAGGCCAAATTTTGGGATGTTACAAACCTCCCCCCTTAACAGAATCTTGACCCCGAGATTGAAGGTTGACTAGGGAATAGGTTTGGAAATTCTGACTTCAGATCCTCTTCACGCTCCCAGGTTGCCTCATTCTCGGAATGGTTGCTCCACTGAACCCTGCAAAAGCGAACTGACTTGGTCCTGGTCTTGCGGTCCATAACATCGAGGATTACGATTGGTTGCTCCTTGTAGGTCAGATCTTTCTGCAATTCAATCTCTCCCAAAGGTGTCTGCTCTGCTGGCACCCGAAGACACTTCTTGAGCTGAGACACATGGAACACATCATGCACGCTGCTAGTGATGCGGCAATTCCAAGCGATAAGCAACCTCCTCGACGGCTCAAAATTTTGAGCGGTCCAACATATCTTAGGGCAAGCTTTCCTTTAGCGTGGAACCTTTTAACTCCTTTTAGAGGGTAACCTAAGATACACGAAATCATCGGGTTGAAACTCAAATCACGGCGTCGATTATCGCATAACTTTTTGTCTTGATCGCGATTTTCAACTTTGTCTCTTATCATGGCAACTTGCTCTTGACTTCCTTAAGAATATTAGGGCCAAATATCATACGCCCCTGTCTCATTCCAATTCGGTAGAGTACGACAGGCATGACCATATAAAGCTTTGAATGGCGACATCGCAAACTAGCACAGTAATCTGTTGTTATATTTGAACTCGCATACTGGTAAGCATTTATCCCATGATGTAGTATAGGCTAATGTGCAAGCTCTTAACATATCTTCAAAATCTGATTTACTCTTTCTGTTTGACTATCGGTCTGCGGATGATATCTTGTCTTTGAAGTTCAAGCAGCGTTCCCATGGCTTCATGCAATTTATCCCAAAATCTCGAGGTGGTCGAGTACCTCATGTCGACACTATTTTCTTAGGCACACCATGCAAACACACGATTACGGCTATGTATAATTACGCTAACCGGTCTCTGAGTAAGTTGTCTTGATTTGGAATGAAGTGAGCAACTTTGGTCGATCGATCCACGATAACCCATATAGAATCATACCCACTTTGGGTTCTTGGCAACCGGTGATGAAATCCATACCGATTTCTTCCCATTTCCATTCTGGAACTTTTAACGGTTGTAATAATCCTGCGCAGTCTCGGTGTATTGCCTTAACTCTCGGCATATATCACATAAGGCAACATGCTCAGCGACTTCACGCTTCATATTCGCCACCAAAACCTCTACTTTAAGTCTGGTACATCTTGGCGCTTCTCGGTGGATTGAATACTTGGAATCGTGAGCCTCTTCTAAAATCAAGCTGCTTAAGCTCGTGCATTTGGCACACAAATCGACCCTTGAACCACATGGTACCCGGCCATCCATAGTAAAATCTGCGCTAATCCTTCATCCTTTTAGCTTTGATTCGGTTGATTTTCTCATCATCCTTTGCCCTTCCCAAATCGATCTTCAAGCGTCGGCCTTACTTCCAAAGCAAACTATAAATCCTGCTGGAACCATTACCAATTTTAACTTCGAAACTTTTACACAACTCCGATTGATCTTCTGCACCATCATGTTTGTAACATGGTTTTTACGACTCAAGGCATCGGCCACTACATTAGCCTTTCACGGATGGTAGTGGATTCCCATATTATAATCCTTGATCGGTTCAACCATCTCCTTTGCCTCATGTTAAGATCATTGGGTGAAGATATATTTCAAACTCTTGTGGTCCGTATATATCTCACATCTATTTCCCATGAGATAATGACGCCACAATTTCAAGGCATGCACCACGACCAATTCCAAGTCATGCGAGGATAATCCCTTCATGCGGTCTTAAGCGCCTTGGCGCATATCGACCACTTTACCCTCTTGCATCAATACGCATCCAAGACCTGTCTTGACGCATCACAAGATATATCAAGTCGTTACGAACATTAGGCAAAACCAACACGGGCTGTGGTCAAACGCTTCTTTAATTCCTCAAAACCCTTATCACAATCGGCGTCCATGAAAATTTCTTTTCCTTTTCAACAAGCTGCGTAAGAGGTCTCGCAATCGTCGAAAATCCTTCTATGAATCGGCAATAATATCCCGCCATTCCCGAAAACTTGAACTTGAGTGGCGGACTTTGGTTGTTCCCAATGCAACTTGCCTCCACTTTGCTTGGGTCGACGGCAACTCCTTCTGCGATCATAACATGACCAGAAATTCCACCTTTTCCTTCCAAAAGTCGCATTCTTGAATTTAGCATACAATTGTTATTGCACGCAGACTTTTCCAACACTAGCCTCAGATGATTTGCGTTCTCTTCTTCGGTCTTTGAATATACCAAAATATCATCTATGAACACAACAATAAACTTGTCCAAGTATTCCTTGAAAATCTTATTCATCAAGATCATGAAATATGCTGGAGCATTGGTCAATCCAAAAGACATGACCGTGAACTCATAATGTCCGTATCTTGAAGAAAATGCGGTCTTTGGAACATCTTCCGCCCGAATCTTTAGTTGATGATATCCGGAGCGAAGGTCTATCTTGGAAAACTCCGGCTCCTCTCAACCGGTCGAGCGGATCATCAATCCTTGGCAGCGGATACTTATTCTTAATCGTCACTTCATTAAGTGCACGGTAATCAATACGCATTCTAAGGCTTCCATCTTTTTTCCTGACAAACAAAACTGGCGCTCCCCATGGCGACGAACTTGGTCTTATAAAACCCTTCTCTAATAACTCGTCGATCTACTTCTTCATTTCCACCAACTCATCGGTAGGCATCCGATAAGGTCTTTTTGCTATCGGTGCTGTTCCCGGTACTAACTCAATGACAAACTCGATGTCACGGTCTGGCGGCATTCCCGGTAGATCCTCTGGAAATACATCTGGATATTCCCTGACCACTGGCACGTCATCTATGCTGACGGCTTTCACGCTATTAACAATTAATTGACCCTTACGAACTGATGTCGCTCGGAATTCCACCTTTTCTCCTCTAGGGCTCTCAATGGATACAATCCTTTAACCGCAATCCAATATTGTCTTATGCTTGGTTAACCAATCCATACCGAGGATAACATCTAAAACTTGGGCATCTAGAATAATCAAGTTCGCTAGGAAATCTACCCCATTAATTTTTAGCTTTACCCCCAAACATCCAAGGTTAGATCTTAACTCAGATCCTAGGGCTTGGACTAGCATCATACACTTAAGATTTTTCATGCTCAAACCATTTTCAGATGCAAAAGCTCGAGAGACAAATGAATGCGAAGCTCCTGAATCAAATAATCTTTATTGCAGTCTTCGAGTTTACCAAAACTTACCCAAGATCGACGTCGATGCTTCACAGGCTCCATCGGCGGTGATGTGGTTGACTCTGCATCGAATAGTAGCTTGAGGCGTCGCTCCTGCCTGTCCAGCTCCTCGATTTGCTCCCATCATCGGTGCCTTAGCAGGTGTCGTTCCAAGGTTGAAACGTACTGGCGTGATACCTCCTTTCACTGGGGACATCTATTAGCATAATGCTGACTCATTGCAATCAGTAGCACCTTCGGCGGTGATCACGACTCCTCCTTGGGCATTGTTACCTGAACCGGCGATGATAAATCATCACGGTGGTCGCGGTGCGGTGTTCTTTGGTTTGTTAACAGCTTGCGGTTGGAACTTAGCAAACTGTTGCGGGGTCATCCTCATTCGCAGGTGGTTAGGGCGCCCACTTGGGTTAGTCATCAAGCGCTTGCGATTTTCCCCAAGCTCCCTACGCTTATCCTCCAGAATCAAAGCCTTGTTTACCAATTCTTGAAAATCTGGAAAAGTGTGGGTGTCGGTCCCACTTGCGATCTGAGTTTAATCCCTTCATGAATCGGGACTGCCTAGCCTTGTCCGTCGCCACATCTTCGGAGCATAGCGAGCTAAACTGCGTGAATTTGTTCAAGTAATCAGCCACCGGTTGGCCTCCTTGCTTAAGTGCCCTGAATTCTTCCTTTTTCAGGTCCATCATTCCTTCTAGTACGTGGTATTGGCGAAAGGCCGTTGCGAATTCTTCCCACGTGATTTCCATGGGTGCCTCGTGAGTAGCACGAGAGTTCTCCCACCATTGCGGCCGTGCCTCAAGGCGATGCGATGCATAAAGAACCTTCTCATGCCCTTCACATTGCGTGATGTACAACTTCCTCTCAATGGTTCTCGACCAATCATACGCTTCCAAGGGTTGGCGTTGCGAGAATGTTGGCGGTCGGGTCCTCATAAAGTCGACAATTTGGAATAAGGGCGAGGTCGCCGTTATTAATCTGAGTAGCGGGGTTGTTGACTGCAGCCATATTGGTCATCTGCTGCATCATTGTCTGCATCAACTGAGTCTGCGCAGCGAGAAAAGCTCCCAAGTTCTGTATATCCACTAGCGGTGCCTGATGCGGTGGTGCTCCTTCGTTGGGATTGTTGCCCGGGCGCAGACCACTTCCTGAAGCTCCGTTGTTGCTGCGGGTATTCACCATCTATCCTGGTGACCCTCTGCTGGCTCCTCAGGCTCCCACTCACGTTCTTCCGGGTCTTCTTCTTCTTCGGCGTCCTCATCCGGCTCCTGAACGACCTGGTCTGCTATCTCCTCAGCTACCTGCAAGGCCTCCTCTAACTCACCGATGACTCTGGCTGCGGCGTCACGGGTCTTTTGAAGCTCTCGCTCTGCCACTCTCAACGCCTCACACGCTGTCTCGGCTCTGCGCGATGTCCCTCGGTGCTCCTCCGGTGTGGCGAACTCAGCGAGGTGTACCGCGATGGCACACCCCTCCACGATCCGTCGACGCTGGCACGCTCGCACTGTCGGGTGAAGCCGAAACACGGTGTCGCGAGGCTCGAGGCGTAGTCGTGGCGGATCCGTCGTAAGAGCAAGTCTAGCGGCCTCTGAACTCCAGCCTCGTAAGTGAACCTCCGGGCGGTGATGTGGATCGGTCTGGTGGTCTCGTCGCACTCTCGAGCGAAGATGATCAGCTTGTAGAAGAATCCCCAATGCACACCGTTGACGTTCCAGTTGCTTCCTCGGTAGAGCGGACGATCAAAGCCTCCAATCACTTGAAGAACTCTCCATAGCTCCATGGCGTAGCCACCCTGCCTCGACTCGAAAGACTGGAAGATCGGCATCTATTCAAAACAAAATTTTCAATAAGACCTCCACTCGAAACGGCAACGAAAAGAAGGTAATTTAGCAAGGATTAGAGTAGAGGGATGAGATAAGCCAAGGGTTTCTTATTAGTCAATTTCACCTTTTTCTTTAGAAAATAATTTTGGACACTCCTAAGAGATACCAACTACCTAGGGCCAAGACCTATAGTCAGTATGGCTCTGATACCACCTCTGTCGGGACCCGAATTTGCAAATCCGGACACTCTGTGTATACCGCACTAGTCCAGGATCACGCTAGTGCACACAGGCGCAACATAGATGCTATCATAGTCGTACACAGCGAAATATAGCATAAACTTCAATGATTAATAATAACTGTTGTCTCGAGACAATCGGTTGATGTCAGTAGTGACGTCAGTTCTGACGTCATCAATGGGACCACTTGTCAGTGTCGGTACTGTTCTGTGGACCGAGTCCACGGTGGACCAGAGCCGAACCGTGTACCGGGTCCATAGATCGAGACGACGTGGCAGCACCAGAGAGTGCCACGTGTCCCCTGACGTCATGCTGATGCAATAAATCGGTTTTTCTATTGAAAAATAATTATGTTAATTCGGTTTATTCTTTTTAAAATATTTGCAAACTTTGAAAGGCTATAACTTTTGGATTTGAACTCCGATTGAGGTGATTCCAGTTTATAAAAATTTGTAAAATTGTGCTCTTTTTAATGGTGAATTTTAATTGAATTTTTGAGGTTATATAGTCTACTGTTTTGGTTATTTATTGCATATGTTATTTTTACGCGTAGACGCAAATTTGCCGGGAGGTTTCGAGGAAGAGTTTATCGCCCAAGATCAAGCTTTGGAACACGACCAGCAACTCTTTGAAGGCAAGTGATGCTTTGATCATTTTGATCCCAGTTTCTTCTAAATGTTTTTTGCATTGAAACTATGCATGCTAAATTAATTAAAAATGAATTTAAATTAATTTGGGGTATGTAGCTAATCAACCCATATTGTTATCGCCACTTTGAAATTACTAATTTTATGCCTTTAAATCATTTTCCACCCTAAGGTTATTCGTACTTGTTGGATATTAATATGATGCCAACACGGGAGGCTAGACTGTGATTAGAAGCTTAGCCTTACAACGAGTCATGAATGATCTTTCGGAAAATGTATCAATGTTGACTAATGAAATATTGAATTTATTTTGAAAGTGGTGTGATGATGCCACATGATGAGATTGAGGTACAAAGACCTGTGTGGTTCTGTACTGAGGTTGAGTTATTGCTGGCACGTGTTGCACAATAATCAACAGGGTGGGAAATGATTTAGACCGGGGCAAGTGGCAAGAGGATTTGTGCCAGGTGGGCCTGTGTGGCAATGGGTTGATGAGTGATGTGAGTCTGTGTGCCACATTGGACTGTGTGCCACTGTTGAGTGATGAAAGTCTTGCCTTGGTCGACTAAGGACTTGACTTGCAAGTCTTTGGTGAGTAACCCGTACAACCACATGTCTGATATGGGACAAACCTAGTTGATTAGGATTCTGATATCTTTCCTCTGATACCTCGGGGTGACAGTACACAGGGGTGTATCTGTGCGGGGGAGCGTACCTGTGCTACGGCTTGGTGTCTATCCAACGGTGTTGGCTTGTCCTATACTTCGGCTCTGTGTGAGGGGAATGATAGTGAAGAAAATACTGGAGAGGTTCATTGGTTAAGATAGAGGTTCCTGAAAGGCTTTGTTGCGGACAATCACATGTGTGGTGAGCGGCTGTATCTTGTGGGTAAAGTGTACAACCTCTGCAGAGTGTCAAATCTATTCGAATAGCCGTGCTCGTGGTATTGAGCATTTCTCGGGGACTAGTCAAGGAGTAGATCTTCAAAAATAAAATATGGAATGGGTGGCTATGTGCCAGTGTGAAAATGAATTATTAAAGGCTGGGTGCCGAGAATCTTTGAAGAGAAACTGTTTTAAGAACTTAACATTATATATAATTGTTTCACTACTTTTAATCTAAATAAGATGCTAGTTTAAAAATGCTGTTTGATGCAAAAGAACCAAGTAAGCCAATTCTTTGGAATAAGCCTTGCATGTAGTAATAGTCTTGCGATTACATGCATTACATGTTGAGTGCCTTGAGTACTCACCTCCTGCCTAACAACCCCAACATTAGTGGAGGAGTCTACACCGGCCTGAGAGGAGGATTTCATTGAAGATCCGGATAATTAGGAGGCAAGTGTCGGGACCCAAATTTGCAAATCCGGACCCTCTGTGTATGCCGCACTAGTCCAGGATCACGCTAGTGCACACAGGCGCAACATAGATGCTATCATAGTCGTACACAGCGAAATATAGCATAAACTTCAATGATTAATAATAACTGTTGTCTTACATGAATAATGCCTCACAGGGCTTAAATAAAAAGTATCAATGAAAAGCAGCGGAAATAGATTAAACGCAGTGGCGCTCCAGTTCGCCACAGGCAACTGATGAGGCTCGGACCCTAAGCAGTCGCATCCATATAATACTCCTCCACGAAGGGCGTAGATTCCTCCTCTTCTGAAGTTGTTGTTGTTGGGGTGAGTACATAAAGCACTCAACAAGTTGTGCACAATAATGCAAGTCTAATATTCTATATGCTTGGCTTAATCCAAAGGAATGGCTAATAAGGGTATTTTGCAATAAAGCAGCATTTAACAAGAATACAATAAATAGATTGGAAAGCGATAAAACAAATCGAGAATTAATAAATTGACATTTACGAAGTAACCAAGTTTCTCAATCCTAAATTATTTTCCACCTTCCATGGCACCTTGCCATCCCAATAGGTTTTGTTTAAAAAAGTCTAACCCTTAAGCTGTAATTCCGAGCATTGCCGATACCGTGAGCACGGCTATTCGAATAGATTGTACACTCTGCAGAGGTTATGCACTTTACCCACACGATACAACCAAACACCACCAAGGCGAGTGATCATAACAAAGCCTTTACAATGCTACACCTAGACCCGATCTTTGCTCGCTAAGGTTTCAACTTTGAAGGGTTAAACCACCACAGCAGGCCCCCTCTTGCGCCATGTGAGTTAAACCGTAACCGGGACTCACTATTCACCACGACGATCGAAATCTAGGTTTCACAAATTATTCAACTAATTTGTCCCATTCGGACATGTGGTTGCAAGAAGGACTCGGTCAAAGGCTTGCAAGGTTAAGTCCTTAAAGTGATTAAGGCAAGACTTCCACATACCCCCGCCAACCCTGGCCGACCTTGGCACACTGCTTGCCTTGCGGTTGCCTAATCTAAAATCATTACCACCCGATTGATTACCAAGTACCACATGCCATCAACAATTCAATCTAGATGTGTGACCTCCTCGCCACGACAACTTGATATCACGGTGCGACGACGACATGACACACCAATTCATAAATATTGTTCCATATTCCATTAGTCAAGATTAAGTATCAACATTCGGACACATGTGATGGCGTGGCATGGCTAAGCAATCTATGACGGTCTAACTAGCCCATGTTGATTATCAATATTAACCAACTATAGTTCCACATCCTAGGGTGACAAATAGATCATGGCATATAATTGACAAGGTATGATTTAATTCAAATAGGCATATTATCTAATTCCCAGATTAATTGAAATCATTTATACACATAAATTATCATGCATAAAGTTTAATAGACAAAATAGCAATTTGGTGAAAATTAGGTGCAACATTATCAAAGCACAACTTGCCTTGGAGTAGGTGCTGGTCTTGCTCTGAGCTTAGGTCTTGAAGCGATGAATCTTCCTCCGGATCACCAAGCAGTTCAACGTCTACGCGAAACGATGCCAAAATAGCAAATAAACACCAAAACAGAGAGCAACCAAACTTCAAAAATAAAATAAAATTCACCAATAAATATATCTTGATTTTACAAATTTTTAGAAATTTGAATCACTCAAATCCGAGTTAAAATGCAAAAGATATAGCCTTTTGAAGTTTGAATAAATACTGAAAATACAGAAAATAGAATAACCGATTTTTGAATTATTTTCTATTGGAAAAGATCTTTATTGCGCGCAGCGGCGTCATACGACTCGGACCAATCAGTCCGACGCGTCGCTGTCCATGGACTCGGTCCATGGGACCGCCTCTGTCCACCGTGGGCGTGGCCGCGGCGCCTCGCGCCACGCGCCCGACCTGTGGCGCGACATCGATCGGCCGCAACGCCGCCTCGCCGATGCTCGACACGCGCGCACATCCGGCGACAATCCAGCGGCTAACGCTCTAACGCACGCGCGCGCGATCTCAACCGAACAAACTGATCCAACGGCCGACGCTTACGAGCCGTTCATCGTTCTACCGAGGCGTGGCGCGATCGCGTGGTCCGAGCGAAGATCCAACGGTGATGAAGCTTCCGGCGAAGATGGCAAAGACGGCGGATGCGGCTGCCGGAGCGGAGGGCGGCGACCACCGAGCAGCGTTCGCGCGACTCGGCGGGATGAAGTGGCTACCCGATCGCGGCTTGACGCGACGAGCGGATCTGAAACCGATTCGCGACGGCGGCAGCGGACCGCAAACTAAAGAAAGCGGCCGGCGGCACTACGAAAAAGCTGCGGCGAGCTCTCGCCGCGGCGCGCGGCGACTCGGCGGCGAAGACTAGAGCGGCCGAAGCGCAAGGCGATGAGGAACCTCGAGTGCGGCCACGCCTTTTATAGCCTCGGCATGCGCGCTAAAGCGGCAACCCTAAAATCACGCGCACGCGGCGGCGGCAAGCGGCGGATTCGAAACCGAATCGGAGGCGATGATTGCGGTCCGTCCGTCTGCGATGAGCGGCTATGATTCCTCCGAACGCGATACGATCCGATCCGCTCTTTCCAAAATCAGCGGATGCGATCGGATCTTTCCAAAACAACGCAAGGAATCCTCGCGCGCGATCTTGATCCAACGGTAGAAAGCGCTAGGGTTCGCGAAAGAGCGGACCGTCGATCTGGATCCAACGGATCACGGTCTGCGGCGCGCGAAAGCGGTGATGGGCCGCCGCGATGGGCGCAGACGCACACGATCTTTGGGCTTGGCCCAATCTTTGTTCAAGATTTTCAAAAGCTTTTTGATTTAAAATAATTCCGAAATTAGATTAATTCATTTAAGGCAATTAAAATATCAGGAAAAATCCAGGAAAATTCTCATAAATACTTTGAGACATTCTGAGCTCAAATAAAATATTTTTGGTAAAACTTTATATTAACTTTATCTATATATACATTTAGTTTTCACTAAAGGTTCAATATACTTAATTAAAATAAATTCAAATAATTTCTGAAAAAATCCAATAAATTCAGAAAATCACCAAAATGCACATAAGTGAAATTATAGGCCAAATTTTGGGATGTTACAGTAAGCCCAGTCGGTTGCCTGTGGCAAGATGAAGGTTTCCACGAAGTTTTACTATTTTCCGCTGTTTCCTTTTACTCTGATAATGTAAGCCCTGCGTGGCTGATTTATGTAAGAAGACTATAAGGTCGTACAATTCAGTTTATATAAATGTTTGCACTATTCATTATTGTATCGCTGTAATATCTACAAAGTGCAACCCTGTAAAGGCTGTATGTGCTAGCGTGATCCTGGACTGGCACAATACACAGAAGATCCGGATTCTCAGAATCGGGTCCCGACAGAGGAGCTGGCCGGCCAGCGTCTCAGAGAGCAGGATTAGGCTGAAGGGGATCCCGGGATGGTCTTGGTGGCGGAGGAGATGCGCCACAGATGGCCACCACCGAGGGTCAGGCGGCGGCAATGGCGGAAGCCAGCTGAGGTCACACAGGGCCTAGTTAGAGCTCGAATGGATAGCGGAATCAGCATCAGGGGTGATTATAGCTCCATTTTGCGGCTTACCTGTAGGGGAGAGCTTCGAGAAGTAGTGCCGCCTGTGGCCGGCCGCGGAGAAGACGACGCTGGTGGCGGAGAGCTACGAGCGGTTTGAGCTGCAAAAGAGAGTGGAAGGAGGTTCAAGGGAGCACAAGATAGCTTCAGGGTTAATGAATTTGCATGCGGTTCGCCAGGCTACTTGAATTTGTGTTTCCCTTTTCACGGTGAGGCTGCGGCAATGGTGGAACCGACGACGCCCTGGAGCTGATCCCGAGATAGGGTGTAGTGGGGTGGAGGGGCGTGGTGTCTTAGTGACTATGGCTAACTCTTCAGTTGAGTGGCAAGGGCGCTTCAGGAGTTGGGAGCTCGGCACTAGAGTTCTGGCCGGAAGCTGCGAATGGTGGCTGAGTGACAGAGTGGACGGTGCTGAGGAGGTATGGCGCACTCGTAGTATGGGCAGGCGACGCTAGCGAGACGCGGTATGGGCTAGGGCGGAGAGAGCGAAGTCCGGCGCCTCCAGCCGCGTGGCTCACTTCTTCTGCCGCGGCAAAGAAATCAACGCCAATTCTCTACCGTGGCAGCAGATGGGCAAGCGACGGTCGGCTGGTGTTGTCGTGGCAGCAAGGCTGATGTCGAATCTCTGTCGTGGTAGGTTTTGGCGAGTATGGGTAGCTTCGGCCGGGCATGGGCATGAATGGGCGGAGCTGCTGAGGAAGAAGGCTGGGCGCTGGCTTGTGCTACTGGCTGGAGGGACATTAGATGGCGGGCCCACTTGCAAGTGAAACAAAGTGGATGGCGAAGCATCCAGATTTTTGAGCTGACAGGAATTCCGACCATTGAATGAGCATTTACCTCTAGATTTTTATTTATGATAATTTTTGTGATTAATCTAGGGACAATTTTTAACTTTATGTAAAATTTTAAGATTAAAATACTGTACAGAAAAATTATAACAATTCTGACAAGGTTGACTGCCATATTTGTTCACTTCTGTTTTTATTTTATTTGAGTATGAATATGAATTCACAAATTTTTCAAACTTTTTGAGAGGGTTAGATATGGGCTAATATCTCCCGAGTAAAATGTCCAGGTCAAAATATTTCATATTTATTTTCTATTAATTCTGACATTGCAAATTTCAGATTCTCATGATTTCTGTTCTTGAATATTAAATTAAAGGAAATAAATATATTCATTAGTTTTTGATATTTTTAACAGGGGTTAATATTATTATGAGTTAGACATGATAAAATGTTTAGCCAGAGATAAGCTATGATTAATTTTGTAAAATTCTAACATGCCACTGTTTTGAAATCAAAACATGTCACTTCATAATTAATTTCTTTATCAAATTCATTAAAAATCTTTGGACAACTGAAAAGAGTTGACGGAGACTTATAAAAATTTAATGACATTTTTTTCCGGCTTTTTACTTTCATATTTTTACCTTTTTACTTTTACTCTTTCACTAATTCATTAATCGATTTTTCTTTAAAGCCAAATATCTAAGAATAATCAATACGGTTAGAAAAATTTAGAAAATATGGGAATTCAAAATAGGAATACATTTTCAACTCATTTTCAAAGTTTGCTTATTTTGGACAAAAAATTTAATGTGGCAACTTGCTCTTTTCTTTTAGGTTGAAATACTAGGAAATGGAGTAAAAGGTGAAATTTAAAATAAAAATCTTGGTTTCAGTTGAAATTTTTATTCAGTTCCATTTTCAAATTTTAAATTTTTATTTTTCTTTCTTTCAAAATTTTTGGGATGTTACAGTTATCAATTGTTGTAAAAGTGCATACTAGCCACTGATTATGGGACTAGTACTGTATACACATAGATCATCCTTCTTAGTATTCTGTACCAAAAAAGAGGGTCGTTACAATAGTCCACTTTTGTTGCATACCTATAGCGACTCGCATAATTAGGCTAGGGTAATAACAGTAATAATGCCATTACTCTAAGTTAATTATACTGATCTCGGCATATTAGCTAACAAAAAATCGAGCGCACTCAATATTTTATGAGTTAATATACCGTATTCATAGTGTTGCAGCAGAACAATAATTAAAGACTGAAATGGAAGCTTATTACAATCCATTGCCACGCAGACTACAAGTCCATTGTTATCAAGCTCCTACACATTACATAATACATCCATAAATAATTTACATAAATACTAAGTACCTAATGGATCGACGGTCTCCACTGTACAGTCCACTAATCCACTCAGTCCTCCTGATAGTCCTTCGCTGCATCATCACCTTGACCCTACGGGTTATCCTCAGTCCATGCCTCGCAGGCGAATCCATAGTCATCAGTTTCTAAGCCAAGAGGGAGTTAAGCATTGGTAGGTACAAAAGTACTCAGCAAACATTAATAACAAAATACATTATATGAATTTTTTTCCATCATCCATCTCATGTCCATATTCCTCTCAAAACCATTTTCTAAGAACATAGGGTTCTATTAGAAAAACATAGGTTTTTAATTTTATTTATTGAAATTTCTACTAGCACTCGTATATGAGGCAAACTTAGCTTTTGTAGCCTCCAATCCAGAAGACAGGCATGAATTCATGATTTTACCCTGGGCAGGTTGTACCACTTTACCCATAGTGAATCCAACCTCAGTTGAGAACCCATAATGTTTATCACTAATCTAGTGTTAGATCTCCAACCCTGACTCCATTGCCAACTGTGCTCCGACTAACAACGGCGACACTCATCTTATGGCGTTTAAATATAGTGCCTTGGAATCAACCGCAGCTGATGTTTGTGTCTTTCACTAGGATTCCCGGCATACCCAGCTTCACACTCCTAGTTATCTACTTTTACCCAAAGTGGAGATCATAACACCATCATAGAACAACTTTTTTCGGTCATTTCCACACACTATAGTTGATACAAAATATACGACTCATTGCCCGAGTGTAGTTGTTCATCTTTAGCCATATGTAGAGGGGGCCCACCGGTAATGCTCATCATCTATGGCACTCTCTACACACCATACATAAATATGCGTCATAGGCTCCATTCTTTGGATTAGCCATTTCAACACATCACAATTCAAATACTGCCTTAGTAGTCATCATCAATTCCACATATCCATAACCAATTACTGCTACAGCGGTTCATCATCAAAATTATCTTTCCAGTCACATCCGATTTATTATTTTCTTAAAAATGATTTACCATGCATTGGAAATATCACATATAAGTAAATATATTTGATAGGAGATATTTCAATATGATCAAGAGATTGCTTGCAAGGATTTTGGTAAAAAATACTCGTCCTCGCACGGTTCTTGCCAGAGATCACTAGATGGATTTGATTTATTTCCTAAAATTATGGAAAGTTATACTTTACATAGTTCTTACTTTATTATATATTTGAGGGTGTCCGGCCTTTTCTTGAATTTTGGTATATGTATACTGTGTGTTTCACTTTTGGAGGTTTTTTAATTTGATGTATTTTAATTGGACGTATCTTAGTTAAAAAGATTTGACTTATCTTATTTAAAATTGGCGTATTTTAATTTGGGATATTTTAACATGATGTATTTTTAATTGGTGTATTTTAATCAATGTAGCACAGTAAATTCTGATAGGTTTTTACTTGAATTAAAGGTTTTTACTTTATTCTCCTTCTGCTTTTATTTAAATTTCTAATGCCAGCATTATTTCTTGTTAGTATTATGGCTTTACCTCTATTTTTTATTATTCTTATGATTAATAGTATTATTTTCTATTCTCTTTTCTCATCTTTTCTTTCTACTCTTTTCTTTTCTTTCCTCTTTTTTCTTCTCTTTTCTTTTTCTTTCTTTCTTTCTTTCTTACCAACCGTCCTTATCTCTTCTCCTCCTGCTTTCTCCACTTTCTCTCTCTCTCCCTCTCTATGGCTCCTCTCCTGGCCCGATCTCTCTGCCGCCGCACCAGCCTATGCCCCCAGTTGACACTGCCCCACCTCCACGGCCACCCCCTATTGACCGACGGATTATTTTATCGTGGATTCATTTGGTAGACAAGTGTAACATCCCAAAATTTTCATTTATTGGATTTATTTTGCATTTTGCATTTTTATTTATTTTCTAAAATTTATTTGATTTAATTTGCAATTATTTAATTATGGCCTCTTTCTAAAGTTATTTACAAAATGTGAAAATTTTAAATAAACCTTTGTTGGAAATATTTTATTTGAGTGCCAAATGTCCTAAAATATTTTCTAGAATTTTTCTTGTATTTTTGCTATTTATTTTGGCTTGGTTTAATTTAATGATTTATCTTTATTCAGAAAAGATTTTATATGTGTTTAAATAGTGTTGGGCTGAAACCTGTTCGGCCCGGCCCAATCCCTGCGTCGTCGGCCTAGATGCAGCCCGCACCGCAACTAACCCTAGCCGCTCTGAATTTGGGCCATTGGATCTCGATCCGACCATTGTTATTCGCCTACATCGCTGCTTCACCTGAGCCATTGGATCGAGGCCGCGTGGACGCATGAGATAGCGCCACGTCACCCACGCTGTATCTCAATCGAATCCGCCATGCCGTCGTATCCCCGAGGAACTCGTAATCCGTGTCCAGACATTGCATACCTCCCGAGCCACCAATTTAATGTGTCGCCCTACACAGCGTGAAGGCCGAGACACGCCGCCCTTTTTGCCCTAGCTCATCAATCCCGAGCCGTCGTTGTTTGCTCGTGCTTGCTCCCCATAGTTTCACCATGTTTAACCGCCGCCGCTGAGGCCATTTGCGTGTTCGCCGCACCAAGACACATCAAACGTGCCTGATAACATCGCCGGAGACGCTTTCTTCCGCCGTTAGCTGTGCCTTCATCTTCATCTCCGGTAAGCCCTCACCGCCGCGCGCCATCGTCGTGATCACGAAGTTCTTGACCGTCGGATCTTGGTTCAGCAGACTGTGTTGTGTCACGTGTTCGTCCGCTACGCCGCTGTGCGCGTTAACCCGAATGAAGTGCGGAATGAATTGCGTATAAGTAGATTGCAAGAATGAAGTGTGGAATTTAAATGCTTGAAAGTAAGTTGTTGAATTTAATGCGTAATGTAAATTCTAGCATGATAGAAAATGTTTTGCATTTTTGTAAGGGAGGTTTACAAAGCCTCACAACAAAGTGGGTGAAAAGCTCAAAGGAGCCGAAACCTCTAAAAACCCATCAAAGGAGGAAGGCCACTCATCCCCCTCTATTTATACTACCTTTGAGTCACCCTCCACTCTTGGATGAGATCCTTCTACCCTAAGGACCACCATCAAGGGTTAGGATGACTCCCATACACAGCCTTACATGGGCTAACACAAAACCCAACAAGCACACCGGATTTTCAAGGCCTGTTAACTAGACCCGCTACTCTATCACCTAAACTGGGATCCGCCGGCTCTCCTTGATCCAAGTAGCTCTCTAGCTATTATCTCATCCATTCCTTGTCTTCTAGGTTCGAAGCGACTTCATCTCCGATCATCTTCCGGCGATCCTCGATCGTTTGGACCTCTGACGCACCTCGCCTAGTCCCGGTCATCCTCCACCTCAAAATGACCTAGCACCATCATCCTGCAACCATCTAAAACAAAGAAACACATCACATAGCATTGCCCAATTTGCTCAAAATCGATTCGATGAGACGATATTCAGCATCGAGTAACCCTACTCAAAACTTATCGATTCTCACTCTACTCGAGTCACTCGACCACAAGCCGATAGGGCATTACTTGACCAAACCAGAACTTAGCAGTAATCAAACTAACCCATCGCTCGACCTGGCAGCATCCCTACTTGGTACTTCTCGATTCTCACTCTACTTGTGTCACTCGACCACTAGTCTTCGACCAGCCAAAGTCCATATCACTCGAGGTCTAACCACTGGTCTTCGACCAGGATAGACTCAAATCAAACTTAACCTTGAGCACCAAAAGCTCGAATACAGTCAATTACTCATCACACACTTGGGTAGACCTACACATGGTCTTTCAACCTTGTTCTATTTCCTAGTCGATACTGCTATCGAGCTGGGCATTGTAGGCATAATTTTCTTTATTTCTTTTACATTCGATTTTTTGCACGCATTTACTCGATCGCATACTTAGCATGTCAGTGAGCAAAACCAAAGGTTGGCCATGCTTAAACCCGACAAAGAGCAATTCTATCATGCACTCATACGAGCACTGGATTGTCAGACATCTAAAGCTCAGTGGACGGTGGAAGACGAGGCTTCTAGTCGATTCTACATGTGCTACTCAGCAAGTTCATGTTTGCTACAAAGTCTAAGCCAGGTAATCGATGAATATTTGCAAAAATCATGTAGTTTCACTCCAACTTATATAGCGTTTATGTTATATACGGCCTCTCCGAGTATATACTCGAGGGCTAAGTCATTTAATGAAAGTTTTTCTAGCCCTGTGTGCATATACGATCAAGGATGCGCATGGCTACGAAACTACTTATCAAGGGTCTACAAGTGGTAAGATCGGATTTGCATCTACTTGTGCTACTCTATTTCGTCGACAAGGGAATAGTAGGCAAAGCATGATAGACAAGCAAATTAATTAGTAGTATCATACAAGACTACAGTAGCCAAAAAGGTTCGACCATTACATAAGCATGTTTAGGAAGAAGGACCTTGGCTAGCGTCATCACCATCGCCGATAAGAGACAGATCCAACTGGGCCACGAACCTCTCGGTAAGGTCTCTCCGAAGGACTCGATGTAGTCGGCAGCCTCGCTCGCCTCACACGCGAATCCCTTATCCAATATTAAGAAGTCCAGATTCGGATGGTGGCTCTTCACCATGCCATGTATGTAGGAAGTTGCAAGACGAGCCGATGAGGTCATGTGCTCGAGTGTATCCAACTGTAGAGTGGCAAGTGTCGTATCCACTGCAGCCTTTTCGACCTCGACCATTTTCTTGCTAGCCTCTGCCTTGTCTTGGTTGACCTTGGCCTTGAGCAGCGCAGCATCGGTAGCAGACTTCGCTGCCTTTAGCTTCTCTGCCTCTGCTTGTGCAGCTTTCAAATCGGCCCTGAGTGCTCCCAGTTCAACGTTTTTCATCTTGAGCACTTGTTGGTTAGCAGCCATGAGCCGCTCTGTTTGTTGATAGGCTTGCTCGTTGAAAGCTTCAGCTTCGAGCAAGGTATCCGCAGCATGCTATGGAAAGAAGACAAGAAGCGTCAAAAAACGAAGCAAAAGAATGGTGCAGAGCACAGGGTCGAATTATTCATGGTCACGTACCCGAATCTGGGGCTTCATGACGGACCAATACTTCGAAGGCGCTTGTGAAGCCGAAGAAGGTGGAGCCGCTGCTGTAGCAGAACCGCTGGTACGCTCGACGGGAGCTACCGGAGAAGGAGCTGCAACGACGACAGCGATGCCAAGAGACGACAATGCAGCCATGGCGATGTTATCGACAGCACTACTAGGTGCACCCTTCCTGTAAGAAATTCTCTACCTAACACCTCCGACAAGAAAAAAGAAGAATCATGAAGAGAAGGGAGAGGTAACTTACTTCGCTAGGTGAACCTTCGCCCGCACATTCTTCTTCTACGCAGTTGTCTTCGTTAGGACTGGTTTGGTCCTGGCAGTTGGCTTCTCAACCAGCGCAGCTGGTGGAGGAGACATTACCGGTGGGTCAGCAGCCAATGGTGAAACGTGCGAACAAATGGTCACTGTGAACAGAAGTTTGCCAAAAATGAATTTAACAAGCATTGCTCGATAAGTGGTGTTACCTGCTCGACTGCCCTGGTCGATAGAGAGCTCATTCGAGGAGGCGTTTGTGTTGGAGCCACCGACTTCAGCACATCGGCCCACTAGGCGGCCCGCTAGTCGTCCAGTATCTGTTGGATCACGTAAGAAGGAACTTCATAACAGCCAAATGAGCGATTGAAGATCACCTGACTGGATGGTCTTGATGATGAGCTATGAGGATGTTTGGCTAGACGACGGGCGCTCGAATATCTAAATATGGGGTATGAGTACATACCGAAAACACGAAGATTATACCATATATGCTCAAGCAAGAATCTAGAAACTCTGGATATCACGGGCCCGATTCTATGGGATAAGATATATGCGGAGGGGATATTTTCATACTAGGAAGGACTCAACCACTTTTCTGTTATGAGGAAACCGACTCGAGTACGTTTGGTATACAGGAAAGTTTGGATATGCTGCGAAGATCGACACGACGATGGACTCCTCATTAGCTATGATTTGTTATCCCAAGCCGACTTCAACTCAACTTGAGGCAGGGCTACCCGACTATATAAGGCTGGGGTTAGGTATCCTCAAGGGGAGGGGGCAAGACTTCCAGACCAGAGAAGAAGAAAAGTCTTTTTACAGCTTTTAGAAGACGCAGAGCAACCAAGAACCAATGAACCATGCTTCATCAACCTCTAGCCATAGTTTAGCCATTGCATAGATCCAATCTTCATTGTAATTAGGGCTAGACAATCTGTTCTGTACTTGATACACCAATACATACATCATCCACACAGAACGTAGGGTTTTACTCCTTTCAGGAGCCTAAACCTATATACATCGTGTGCCGCTATCTTCGTGCTTGACTTTGCTAAATCGAAGCTACCCGTAATTATAAGTTTATTGTCGAGATCTAACCTTCGATAAATTCATTATCACCCTGGAAAAGCCAACGTAGTAGCCGATGCTTTGAACCAGAAAAATCACAGTGTTAACATGCTAATTCAAGGGAGTCAGTCTGGTTTGTGTATGGAGTTCCAGAAACTAAAATTGGAAATTGTACCTCAAGGATGTCTAGCCACCTTGGAGGTAAAGCCAACATTAGGGAACAAATCAGGGAAGGTCAGAAGAATGATGCTAAAATAGATAGAATCAAGTCCAAAATGGATGAAAACAAAGCTAAGGATTTCATATTGGATGATGAATGTACTAAATGGATGAAAAATCGAATTTGTGTACCAAATAAAAAGGAGCTAACGCAGTTGATTCTTTATGAAGCTCATGATTCAAAGTACTCTATTCACCCAGGGAGTGCAAAGATGTACCAGGATTTGAAAGAAAAATTTTGGTGGCCTAATATGAAACGTGAAGTTGCAGAGCATGTAGCTTTGTGTGATACATGCCAAAGAGTGAAGGCAATGCATCAGAGGCTAGCAGGATTATTACAGCCATTAAAAGTACCCGAATGGAAGTGGGAAGAGATCGGTATGGATTTTATTACCGATTTACCTAGAATCCAGAGTGGATATGATTCAATTTGGGTTATAGTTGATTGCTTGATAAAAGTCTCTCATTTTATTCCAGTGAAGACCACATATTCAGGAGATCGTTTGGCAGAGTTATATATATTAAGAATCGTGTGTTTACATAGAGTGTCAAAGAAGATAGTGTCAGACAGAGGTACCCAATTTACCTCAAGATTTTGGAATAAACTGCATGAAGCAATGGGAACTCGTCTGAATTTTAGTACAGCTTATCATCTTTAGACAGATGATCAGATGGAGAGAGTCAATCAGATTTTGGAAGATATGCTAAGAGCTTGTGCTCTAGCTTATGCTGCTTCATGGGATAAATGTTTGCCGTATGCTGAGTTCAGTTACAATAACAATTATCAGGCAAGTTTGCAGATGTCACCATTTGAAGCTTTGTATGGTCGATTTGGTCGAACTCCGTTGAATTGGAATGAGATAGGAGAGCATTTGTTTTTTGGACCATATATTCTTAAAGAGGTCGAAGAGCAGATTGCTATCATCAGAGAAAGACTCAAAATTGCCCAGTCAAGGCAGAAAAGTTATGTTGATAATCGTCACCATGAATTAAGCTTTGAGCTTGATGATTTTGTGTATCTCAGGGTAACTCCTCTCAAAGGAGTAAAAAGGTTTCATTCTAAAGGAAAGCTTGCACCGAGATATGTTGGTCCGTTTAAAATCTTGAGTCGTAGAGGAGATATTGCTTACCAGTTGGAGTTGACGCAATCATTGGCAAGAGTGTATGATGTGTTCCATGTGTCTCAGTTGAAGAAGTGTCTTCGAGTGCCAGTAGAGCAAACACCTTTGGAGTCAATTGAACTGCAATAAGAGATTTGATTTATAAGGAACAGCTAATCAAGATTTTGGATATAGCTTATCGTAGGACCAGAAATAAGTCAGTGCGTTTTTGTAGAGTGCAGTGGAGCAATCATTCAGAAAGTGAGGCTACTTGGGAGCGTGAAGAGGATCTGAAATTAGAGTTTGCTGACCTATTTCTTAGTGAGTCCTGAATCTCGGGGTCGAGATTTTGTTAAGGAGGGGAGGTTTGTAACATCCCAAAATTTGCATTTATTGGATTTATTTTGCATTCTGCATTTTTATGAATTTTTTAGAATTTATTTGATTTAATTTGCAATTATTTAATTATGGCCTCTTTCTAAAGTTATTTAGAAAATGTGAAATTTTTAAATAAACTCTTGTTGGAAATATTTCATTTGAGTGCCAAAAGTCCTAACATATTTTCTGGAATTTCTCTTGTATTTTTTCTGATTATTTTGAATTTATTTAATTTGCTGATTTATCTAATTCAGAAATGATTTTATATGCGTTTAAATAGTGTTGGGCCGAAACATGTTCAGCCCGACCCAATCCCTACGCCGCAGGCCCAAATGCAGCCCGCCCCGCCACTAACCCTAGCCGCTGTGATTTCAAGTCGTTGGATCTCGATCCGACCATTGTTATTCACCTACATCGCTGCTTCACCCGAGCCATTGGATCGAGGCCACGCGAACGCATGAGATAGCACAACGTCACCCTCACTGTATCTCAACCGAATTCGCCGCGCTGCTGTATCCCAGAGGATCTCATAATCCGCGTTCGGTCGTTGCACGCCTCCCGAGCCACCTATTTAAAGCGTCGCCCTACACAGCGTGAAGGCCGAGACACGCCGCCCTTTTTGCCCTAGCTCATCAAGCACGAGCCGTCGCTGTTTGCTCGTGCTTGCTCGCCGTAGTTCCACCACGTTCAACCACTGTTTCCGCCGCCGCCGTCGCTGAGGCCATCTGCGTGTTCGCCGCACCAAGACGCATCGTACGCGCCTGATAACATTGCTGGAAACGGTTTCTTTCGTCGTTAGCCATGCCATCGTCGTGCTCGCGAAGTTCTTGACTGTCGGATCTTGGATCAGCGGACTGCATTGCGCCGCGTGTTCGTCCGCACCACTGCTGTGCGCATTAACCAGAGCCGTCTGATTGGATCCGTGCGGATCAGATCACACCGGCGCCGGACCAATCACGTGCCGCCGCATGTCGAGCGCAGCAGCCGAGGCGCCGTGCACTGAGTCTACCATGAACCAGCGTCGGCCGTGGACCAGGTCCATGCGCCAGTTCCACGTGTCGTGCCGTGGTTGTGCCACATGTCCTGTGACGTCATATTTTGGCTTTTTCTTAGAAAAATATTTGGCCAAAAATCAAATTCGGTGCTGACGTCAGCATGACGTCATAAATGCTATTTTCAGTACAAAAATAATTCCATTAGTTCTGATTTTTCTTTTATTTCAAATTTTGTTTAGCTCGTTCTCCTTCATACAAACTCCGATTGAGGTGATTCCAGTTTCTAAAATTTTTAAAATTGAGCTCTATTTAATGGACGTTGAAGTGCCCATGGAATTCATGAGCAAGGAGCTAATCCAAGACAAAGGTCCAGAGCAAGAACCAAAGCTCTTTGAAGGCAAGTTATGCTTTGATCATGTCGAACCCATGTTTTGAAATATTATATTATCTTAAACTAATGCTTGCTAATTCAATCAATACTTATTTCAATTACTTTGGTATTAGTTATCCATCCAAATTGAATTATATCTGCTTATCATCTGTATTTAATATTTCATTTGTCACCCTAGTTCGGTTCTTATATAGTTGGTAGCTATTAATTACAATGTGGGTAGTTAGAACGCAAATAGTTTGCTTAGCCATGCAACGAGTCATTGATATCATTTTATGCGAAATGTTAATCTTCTTAATGAACTATGGAACAAGTTTATGAATATGTGTGTCAGATGTTATGACACAATGTTGTTGATGGCACGTGGTGCATGGTAATCAACTGGGGATGGTAAAATGATTTAGACTGAGGCAAGTGAAAAGAATCTATGGTGGGTCAATGTGGCATTTGGGCGGTCGCATTGCTTTTTATGGTATTTGATAGTTTATGGTTATGATCATTAACCGAGTCATTCATACAACTACATATCTTGTATGGTACATACCTAGCTAATTAACTTGTTATGTCTAGGCTTTGGTACTGTCTTGGTGGTGTGGGTTTCGGGTACACGGGTAGACTCACATGGCGCAAGAGGGGGTCCTGGATATGGTAACCAGTCCCACTAGTGTTGAAATCTTAGCGGATAGTACTGGGTTTATACAGAGCATTGGGAAGGCTTTGTTATAATCACTCCCCTTTGTGGTGTATAATTGTATATTGTGGGTAAAGTGTATAAACCTCTGCATAGTGTCAAACCTATTCGAATAGCCGTGCTCGCGATATTGAGCATTGCTCGGTGATTATAGTTAAGGGTTAGTTTTTATTAAATAAATGTGGGCATGGAGGCTGAATGCCTATGAAGGTATGGAATTGATTTAAAGTTGTTATTTGGGAAATTACTGAGAAATTTACTTATTGTTATTAATTATTTTACAGTTATTTCAATCTATTTATGCTATTCTTTTATAAATGCTGTGTTATTGCAAAATAACCATATCAGCCATTCCTTTGAAATAAGCCTTACATATAGTATGATAGACTTGCATTCTATACACAACTTGTTGAGTGCTTTATGTATTCACCCTTTGCAATAACAAATCTCCAGTTGGAGAAGAAGCTATGCCTGCCTACGAGGAGGAGTATCAGGAGGAGACAATCGGTTAGGGTGTGAACCTTGTCAGTTGCCTGTGGCAAATTGAAGGGTTATTACGAATAAGTTTATTTCCGTTGCAGTTTATTTATTTTTCAGTCTTAGCCCTGCGTGGTGTATTCATGTAAAGTGGACCATAAGGTCGTCTAACAGTTATATTTAATTTGATGAAGTCTTATTTATGTTATCGTTGCGTATGATTGTGATATTCATCTATGTTGAGCTTGTGTGAACTAACGTGATTTTGGACTAGTGCTGACACTTTTGTCGCCATGTGAATTGGCGACATAACCCTGTTACCAATTGAAATGGCGATAGAAGGTCTATCTCCGTTTCAATTGACGACAGAGATGTATTTTTGTAAAATTTAGATTCTGCATATTATTTTTGTAAAAATATTAAAAAGTGTATTATTTAAAAAAACCAAGGAACAGAAGGATAGGTTTATGAAAAAAATTGATGATTTGCTCTTATTTACTTGTGGTATTGATGATTTCTCTGTGATATCTCACTGACTTGCGGATCCTAAGACCAAATACGAGAGAGATATACGAGACAAATCATCTATTACACCAATTAAAATGAAGCAAATCATCAAATCAATATGTGTACGGTGTCACGACAGACCCATTCTAATTAGTGACAAGCAGTCCACGCTTAACTAGCTACGGCTACTTGTCAACGCCATCATCTCGTTAAGCCAGAAAAGCATATGCTTCGATCGCTTCCTGAACGAGACATGTTATCTTTTTTAGCAGTGCTTCAATACTTTCCCTCCTAATACAAGTTGCATAAATTTTGAAGCAAGCGAAGGGGTAAGTAATCATCATCTACCTTTTATTCATGCTTTAATATTTGTGCAACTGTAAAAAAGAAAAGCATGAAAGCACCTCTCTATCTTTTTATATCCTAACCGGAGGTTCTCCTACAAGTCCCAACGTTAATAAAAAAATATTAAAAATTTCTACGTTAATCTTAAAAAAAGAAAAATTGCTAGGAAATCCTACATTATTCTATAAAAGAGAAAATCTTGGTCGTCCAATCTCCTTAATCATTTTCATCCATAGCTTAGATCTATTTCTAAGAAGCCTCCGCGTTAATCAGAGAATGCTAAAATTTCTCACGTTAATCTAAAAAAAATTGCTAGAAAATCCTACATTATTCTAAAAAAATGAGAAAATCTTGATCATCCAATCTCCTTAATCATTTTCATCCACGAATTAAATCTATTTATCTATTCATAAGAGATATATAGTAAATCAGAGAAGTATCATATGAAAGGAAAGCTTTGCTTTCCTTATCTATTCCCTATCTTCAAGCGCCTAATAAATGAGCAATGAACTGGAAATAGAAAGGAAGATGAGAATATATTATTATATGTGTTACTGATTAGATTTATTTATAGAAATTACTAGCCATGTAGGTGTACGGATCAACAATTAGTAGGACTAATTGTCATGGCAGGTTCCAAGGATTCAAATTTCGTTTTCGGATAAAATACCACCCGGGATCGGAATCCGAAATTTTGGCGAAATTCGGGTATTTCGGATAAATCTCGTTTAAAATTCAAAAAAAAATCAAATCCGGTTTGTTTTCTACCGAAAAAACAAAATGTCGCCGAAATATCCCAAAATTTCGCCAAAACATCTCGAATTTTGGTCAAATTTCAACTGAATGAAAAATTGTTCAAACGATATTGAAATATTTGAAATTTTTTTGGAGGTTCCTGACACATCAATGATATTCTCATAAAAATTTCAGAAGATTATCACGTTTTAGGAATTTTTAAAAATTCAAACATTGCTACTGTCCTGATAAAACACTGACCGATAAGTTTGATCCGATAGAAAAATGGTACAAACCACGTTAGAAACTTTTGAAATTTTTTGTGCATGGTTATGATACATAATTAATGTTCTCATAAAATTTTCAGATGATGATCAAGCTTCATGAATTTTTAAAAATTCGGACAGTGCAACTGAAGGCTGACCGACAAATTTCAACCGAATGAAAAATAGTTCAAACCATTCTAGAAAATTTTGAAAATTTTTATAGATAGTCTTTATGCATCATTAATGTTACCATAAAATTTTTAAATGATGATCAAACATGAAAAAAGTTATAAAATTCTGACACTGTTACTACCTCGTTTATGCTAATTCTGTTTCTTATTTTTAAAAGATAACAAATGAAGTTAAAATATTTTATAAAATTTTTGTTTGATCCTAGACTTCTTCGCATAGTACAATAATTTTTTCATAGCATTAAAAAGTATATTCAATTTTACAAAATTTTAACATTGTTTCTGCTAAAATTTTAAAATATCTCAAAAAAATAAGTTTTTGGACAAATTATCATCAAAGATCACTTTTTAATGAGTTATTGATGTAATTGAAGTCAAATCCGGCCATAAAAAACCAAAATCCGGAATTTTTTCATGAAATTTCGCCCGGTTTGACCAAATCTCGCCAAAAAAATTAAATTACTGTAGCATTTTCAAAAAAAAATTTAGACGTAGTTTAGGTCTCGGGAAGACCCGGAATCCGAAATTTTAGCGAAATTTCGTTGAAATTCGCCGAAATTTGGATTGTCAGGTTCATAGAACTTGTTCACAAATCGACGAGCTTTTGGTACCAACGCAGATTAATTGCACATCGAAGCATCATGCTCCTACTCCGACCACGCACGATGGTCTATCCCCGGCCAGTGTGCTCCTTCGGATTCCCATGGAACATCCCAATGCTCTTTCTTTTTCCAATGCCCTCTCTCAAGGCCCACCTGGGGCTTGTCTCTCATGGCCGCTCCTCTTTTTCTGTTGTTCCTGCCATCAGCTTCATCTGGTGACAGCAAACCAACAGAGGAACAGATCACGAGGGAGATGGTGCAAAGGAAAGAACAGTGCCTCCAATGTACGGTAGCACTCATGAGTCATCAAGGTTCAAAATCTCGTTTTTCTCTAAATCTCGTCTATCACCGGAGAACGAAATCTCGGTAAATCTTAAAATTTTTGGATAAATCTCGGACGAAATAAAAAAAAAAAAATTCAAATCCGGATTTTTTTTCTATCGAAAAAACCGAAATTTCGGCCGGTTTTGCCGAGATCTCGACAAAATTGCACTGAACAAAAAATAGATCAAACTACATCGAAAAGTTTTGAAATTGTTTTTGTAGGTTCCTAACATATCAGTGATATTCTCATAAAATTTTCAGACGATTATCATATCTGACGAATTTTTAAAAATTCAAATATTGCCACAGTCCTCATAAAACGCTCACCAAACCGAATGAAAAATGAAACAAACCACGTTAGAAAATTGTGAAATTTTTGTGCATGGTTATGATGAATCACTAATATTCCCATAAAATTTTCAGATGATTATCAAGCTTCACGAAGTTTTAAAAATTTGGACAGTGCTACTGTGCTGATAAAAGCTTTACCGGCAAACTTCAACCAAATGAAAAATGGTACAAACCATGTTAGAAAATTTTTGTGGATGGCCCTGATTTATCATAAATGTTTCTATAAAATTTTTATCTGATGATCAAGCATCAAGAAGTTCTAAAAATTCTGAGAGTGCTACGTCCTCGTAAAAGCCTAATGATCAATACATAGATTTGCTTTAGCAGCCAAAACATGTTTAAAATTTTTGAAAATTTTTCATAAAGGTTATAAGGAAATTCTTAAGATTTCATAAAAAATTTGAATAATGATCACACTCTAGTGAATTTATAAAATTTATACAAGTATAGTATACCATTTATGTTCTTTCTGTTTTTGATTTTTGAAATATAACAAATGAAGTTTAATATATACATACATTTGATTGAGCAAACAAAAAATGTTGAATTTTTTAAATTTTATATAATGGTACTGAGTCAATTATTAAGCTCTCATAAAATTTTTGGATCATGATCACATACGAGAAAATTTATAAAATTCTGACAATGTTACTATCCCAATTATGTACGTTCATTCAGTTTTTGATTTTTTAAATATAACAAATGAAGTTGAATTATTTTGAACATTTTTATTTATGATAATACACTTCTTATTATGGTACCATAAATTTTTTAGATCAAGATAAGTCACGTATAATTTTATAAAAATCTTACAGTGTTTCTAAAGTTTTTAAGAAATGTCTCAAAAATTCAGTTTTGAACAAATTTTCATAGAAGATGACTTTCTCAAGGGTTATTGATCAATTTCCGGTCAAATCCGGTGGTCAAACATCAAATTTCGGTCAAAAATGGCGAGATCTCGCCGAGATTATTGTAGTAATTTAAATTTCTTGAATTTTTTCAATTTTACCGGTATTTCAAATCTCGTCCACGTTCGGAAACCGAGATCTCGCGAAATTTCGGCGAGATTTTGAACCTTGGTCATGAGAACCATGAGAGGGAATTGCATCCTCAACCTCTAGCATTTGGACACCATTCGCTATGTTTAAATTGGTTGTTTGATAAAAAGAAATAAGCAGAGAAAATTTTAAAATCTTTGGTAAATGTACAGCTTTTTTTTTTCTCTCTCATTGTGATGCGAATTCTAAACCAAACAATATTTTACCAGGAGTCCAGGACGAGAGGCCTACGTTGTGTTGAACTGTTAGGATAGGATCCTACAAGACGAGGAGACGAGGAAGGTACAGTTCATTACCATTTTATGTGTCAACATTGTTTGGCTTTAAAAAGAAAGTCAAATACTCCATTGATAGGGAAAATGATGTTCAACCGATTGCCAAATATTGAGAGTTTGAATCCCCCACCCCACACACACAGCACACACAATATTCCAATAATGCATGATGCCATATCCTTGGATTTATGAAGACCACAATCATGAACAACCTAAGGCGGGCCATACAAGTGAAGCTCTAGCTGCGACCAACACATCATTTCACCCTCATGTTAGGTGACCTAGAGCGCACATGCACGAGGCAGGCATGGCAGCACAAAGATGGTATATATGATGCCGGTCAAATATGTAGACCAACAATAATCCAATGTCTTTGGCCAATTCATGCAAAGTTGCAAACCATACTAAACTAAACTAGGGGCTTTGGACATGACAGTGAGCTGCGAGTAGATGTGCAATGTTGGTCGGGGACAACTACCAACTCGCATCCTCATTCCTAACCCTGTAACTCCATTTCTGGGCCAAGCCTTCGTGGATGGCATCTCCGGTCTATCGGTAGTTGTCTCTACGTGTTGGGGTCCTGGGGAGACCGGCTTAATAAAATCGAGTGTTCTTGCCTAAAGGATGGATGGTTACTTGGTTAGTTTAAGTCCTTGGGCGGTTTACTTTAAAGTGCAATTGTTCCCTCTCATCTGACTATGATGCTCCATGCAAGATCTGTAGTGAAGATACTTCGTAAAAGTGCCACCAACCTGTCCGCGTCCGGATCTATAAAAAGGTGGCACTGCCATGTGAGTGTTCGCGGCGAGGGCATAGATGGTGATAAAAATGTTGCTATCTTGTTTCATCTTTAAATGGAGTTTCTTGATCTCTAAAAATGACGGGTAGGGATCGATTTAAGTGACATAGTTAGTGTAGGGACCCATTGTCCAGTCATGGCACAATCAAACAAATTCAAACAGCTCACAATCGCACACCACATCATTTTTTCATTACTTCAATGGAGCAGGGTGGATCCACGTACGGTGTAATTGCTAGGGTCCAGTGACCCAATGACCTGGGGATAATCTAAGGCCACGCTATTTTTGTGTATGATATATTGAAGCAAACGTACAGAAATGCTAAAAATCTTTCGCACAAAATTTTTGGTGAAATAAATCTTCCTGACCTCGTGATGTGCTTGAAGGTTTGTGCTGTGGCCACTTGGTGGTCATGGACTGGATCTCAATCCAATGGTCCCAAAATCCGACTTGATTTGTGAGCCATGATTAGTAAGAGAAAACTGACTGTTGTATACTTCCTCTGTCTAGTATAAATCCTTATTATTGGGAAATATCGTCCCACAATATAAATCTATTATAGAGATCGAAGATGTAGTTATTGTAATATTTTCACTATATACAATTCCTTTAATGTTGAAAGAGTGGATAGATAGTTATAATATGATAATAAGGTATGTAATGGTCCAATAGCAATAATTTTTCTCAGATTTAGCGTTTCCTTGGTTTGGTCACACAAGAAGAGACGAGATTTTAGATAGGTTCAAACTTTCTCTAGGAATAATAATGACAATACTTCATGTGTTCTTGTATTGCTAGAGATTACAATTGGGTGCATAAGGTGCGACTATGACTACAAAGAAGTATGATGCGGTCTATCTATCTCGTAGTGCCACTCCTTATAATGCATCAAAGGAGTAGCAGTTGCGCGCTGCTCATAGAGAGACACTTTGTTAGTTTGTGAATCCCTCACGTGGTTGCCAATTATTGTCAACAAGACTTCTCTCCACACACGATCGCCGAGTGTATACGTGCCGTTATGTTAGAGAAACAACGGATGCATGTTTTTCTTTTAACTATCTGCGAGGAACATGCTACCTTATCGGAGAAGTATGGCCCAGGGTTTAAAAAATCATTGAAAATTACGATTTTTGATCATATCGAACCGGTTCAAAATTTTAAACCAGTCGGTAAACCGTTTCAATCCAAATTCAAATTCAAAAAAATTGAAAAATCTAGAAAAAATTATCCAAAAGTTCCATAAAACTATTAGTAATAGCTTTTTGATATCTGCCATGAAAATTGTTTGAAAAACCGAATTTGTGTGATGTTTTTTTAGCAAAACCGAATATATATAATAGAAAAAAGAAAAAATGGAGCAAAGCAGTCGGCAATTCCTGATTTAATTGGAGCTTTCAAATCATGTTATAAATTTTTGAAATTTTTGTATGAGGTCCTGAGGCAATGCTAATGATGTTGTAACATTTTTAGATGATGATCAGACCTGTGTTTTTTAAAAAAATTCTGACAATGCTACTGTATTTGTATATGCTCTTCTATTTTTGATTTTTTAGAGGCACAAAATGAAGTATAATATTTTTAGAAATTTTACTACATGATCCTTGGACATTGTTTATGATTTCATTAAATTTCAAATCATGATAAAGCTTGTAAAGTTTTATAAAAATATGACAGTGTCTTTGTTCATTTTCAATAATTGCTGCTTTTGATTTTTAGAAGTACTAAATGAATTCAATTTTTTTGAAATTTCTTTTAGGCGTTTTATAGATTAATTGAGATTTATACATATTTTATATTTTTTCTTGATTTTTTTCTAATTTTTCTTGAGTGTACTGACCGGTCAAAAATCAGCAAAATCGATCGAAAATCGGACAAAAATGGTGGAAAATCGAAATAAAAAACCGGTCCTTGAGTGTGCCGATCTTGGTCGAAAATCGGTTAAACTGGTTAATTTTTGTTTTTTCGCTGCTTTTTGACCGTTGAATTCAAAAACTTTGATTTTGCAATTCGTTCCGTTTGTTCCGATTTTTGATGAAAATCTGTGCCGAGGCCTGGCCAAATTTCCATCCCGGTTCGATATTGTCAACCCAGGTATATATGGCCCACAAGTTTGTTTATAGATCCCTTAACTAGAGATTAATTGGTCGATGCGTCGAGTATATTCTCTCCGATTAAGGTACTTGTCAGAACTATTAGAACAACTCTTTATTCCAATAATTACTGTAGATATTAAGTCTATTTATTAAGGGTTATTTAATCCTTATCAGACTTATATCGCGAGACGCATGAAGTAGACCTAAGGTTCATTTTACTGGGAAGGACGACATTGACATGGACTCAGACAAGGACCTCTGAGTCACAACTCACAGCGTGAGGATATATAACTGATCTTACGGGCCATGCAGCATTGCATACATGATTGATGAAGAATCCTCAAGGAAATACGACTGCATAATATGTAGTACGTAGCCGCGTAACCGACTACACCTACACGCAACGTTCACGTACCCAGCCAGGCTCGCGCGGGCGCGCACACAGCCTGCGGGCCCACGGAGGACAGGCTCACATGCACGACGCGCACTGTGGAGCTGCTCGACGCGGGCGTACGCGTCCTTGGGAGTTGGGACTCCAAGCACGAGAGTCGAGAGCCTGCCCACCCGCCTGCCGGCCGGCCGCTCTCCACTACTCACGTTTCCCGTACCGAAAAACCACGCAAAACCTCCTCGGATTCGCACTGCCGGCCGGCTCTCGCACTGGCGCTGCGTGTCTCTACCGTCCCTTCCACGAGACGGAAATTTTTGAATAGACTACAAAATACTGTTAAAAATTAAAAAACGATACAACATGTTTACGTATTTACGGAAAACCCTACCATATCCGGAATCTGAAAATCCGTTTAAACATACCCGAGACGCCAGAACCCGGTTAACATTTTACCGGATTTTGAAATTCCGGGTATGGGGGCCCCACCCCATACCCGGAATTTGAAAAACCGGGTATGGGGTGGGGCCCCCATACCCGGAATTTCAAGTTCCGGTTAACCCTCAAGATTCCATGCATGCGGTTAAAAAAATATAATTAGTAAAATGATTAGTAAAAAGTATAATTAGTAAAATAGTTAGTAAAAAGTATAATTAGTAAAATGATTAGTAAAAACTATAAAAAGTATAATTCCCTCCATACTGATTAGAAAATTTCGTAGTCTCCACGTGATTAGCAAAATCACGTTAGCAAAACCGGGTATGGGGTGGGGCCCCCATACCCGGATCCTCATATTCCGGTTAAGCCATGCATCTCTCTGGCTTTGGCCAAATGGTGGGCCCCTGCATGCACTCCGGTTTTCGCGCTACTGCGTCCTTTGCATTAGGTGCATCCTCCAGGCTCCAGCAAATGCATGCATGCATGCATAAAGAAAACGACCCCGGGCTCCAGCAACTGCAGGTGTTAACACGCGACGGCTGCGCAGAATCGGCCCCGGGCTAAATTGATTACACGGGTCACGTTTTTTCTTTTTGTCACATTGATCTATCCCATCCCTCCACCGAAAGCACCGACCGAAATTTTATTCTCGTGCGGAAGGGGTCTTTCCCCTGCTATAAGTAACGACTGGCATTAGGCAATGGGCAAAGCAAATAAACCAGAGGTAGAGCGAGAGCATTTAGCGACTTCAGAGAGAGCGAGAAGTAAACATTTCGAAGAGGAGAGACGCGAGGAAACCAGGGAGGTAGAATTCCGATTGGTTAGAAATTTTATGAAATATTAGTATATTATTTTTATGATATTAGTGTAATTAGTACAATGTTAGTAGAAAGATCGTTACATAAAACCATAAAAGGCGTAAATAATAATGTATACTTCATGTGATTGTAGTGTAATTAGTAGTAATAAAATAATTGTATTAGTGCATATAATGACAATGCTAGAATAATGGCATAATTATCAGTGTTAATATTTTGTAGGAATTTATTCTGAGCTATCTTCATTTTATGAATTAACTAATTCGGGTTCCCCATTTCACAGGTATGCTCTAGGAAGGTGATTTTGCAAGTTGGAGAGGTTTTCTGATCTTCATTACAGCTTCACACAGGTTAATTTTTAATATTCAGGAATATTACTGTGATGTTGTTATAATACAACTATAATAAGTAGAATATTAGTACAACTAGTATGACATAAACTATAGCACTAGTAGAACAAATAGTACACGAAAATGTCAGTGTTGGAATAATGTTAAATACATACATTAACAGTGCATAGTTAGTAGTCATGAACGACGTAAATAATAGTGTGTAATTGGTATTACACTTGGACATGTAAATATTTGACTATGGGAAAACAGTCTCGCATGGTTATTTTTTTATGTAGTGCAACATATTGGAGTAAAATTATCCACAATATTATGATATGTAAGATCTTAATAGCAATTTATGAGTACAACTTAACTGTTAATACTTAATACAGAGGTCACAGTAGTGAGCTCATAATAAAATATTAAACGACAATTGAACAAAGCGGAAACGTATGAATTAAATTGGAATATAAATATTTGTAACTTTTCTGGTGTTATTTATTTTAATTAGATTTTACTTGATTTTTTGCATTGAATGAAAAATGTAATGAAAGAGCATAAGAAAAAGGAAAAAGGTAAAAAGGTAGAAGTAAAAGTTAGAAAATTTACCATGGGACCTTATCTATGCTAGTAAACCAGTGTAATCATCAGGTAAAAATCTTATGCACATGAATGTAAATAAATAAAGTATATAACCACTCTTTTGACTAGAAATAGTAAGGTTAAAATTTAAAGGAAATTGGTCGATATCTATCCGAAGCTAAGAAAATTACCATAGTGTTATGAGTGTATAAAATACCTCTGGTAAATTTTTTATAAATTAATAAGCCCATTTAAGCCTTTTAAAAATTGAAATATAGAGGCCTTAGAAATTTAGAAAATGGAATGTTAGAATTATTATTAAATAAATACTAAAGTTTTAGACTTGAAAATTTTATTGTAGTTCTTTCAGAAGTATCTGAACCTCCCCAAAAATTTTCAAAAATATATATTATAAAATGAGACTTAAAATAAATCAAAACCCGAAATGAAAATTGGCAAGGCGGCACAGTGTCGAATTAATATAAATTCCATATAGGATATTTTGAGCTAAAATTTTTACTGAGTGGAAAAAACTTTCACTAGACTTCAGTCAAAAAGTTTCAGAAAATATGACCATGATCAGATGGCGAATTTAATGGTCATCTCAAGCTGTCTGGAGTTGAGTCCGTAATGTAAAATCTTGTAGATCCAGATTATGCAAAAATAATTTGAAGATCCAGATTATGGAAAAATAATTTGAAGATCCAGATTATGCGAAAATAATTTGAAGATCCAGATTATGCAAAAATAATTTGAAGATCAATGTTGTGCAACTTTAGAAAATGCAAAGAAACACATGGGTATGAATAATGCCATTTAATAAAATATTTTCAAATAAAGTTAAAGTTGAATAAAATAAATTTTATGGAATCTCTGATCTGCATTTGTTAGTACTAATTGTGCCTTATTTTAAGATTTCAGATGGCAAACTCCGCCAATTGGGCAGCCATAGTTAGGGAGTTAGCGAAAAATTTGGGACAAAGAAAGAATCACCCTATGCTCATCATTAGGCAAACCACTGTTGGGTTTAAAGTTGGTGCGTGTGCAGTCACCAAAATGAGAGAGCGTCGCGTGCATCATCGCGTCAAGCATCATAACGCTTGTAGGATTCAGGCTATAAAAGTAGCAAGTCGCAAGTTGATGAGGAAAATTTGTCAAGTGCATCGGGTAAACATGGATGCATATGTGAGGATGTATGAAAGTCGTGCGGCTCGCGAAGAAATTTGGATTGGGACCTAGGAGGCGCGGGACGAGGAGCAGGCGGGAGTATTTGCGCGATTTTGTCCCGAAGGAGTTCAGAGCCGTCCCTGAACCATCTAGTTCGGGAAGTAGTTGCGAGATTGGTTCACCACCGCAGTTTCCAATGTATGGTGGTGTATGAGTCCTTTCGAGAGCTCGATACTTGAGCTTTAGTGTTACGTAGTGAAGAACAAAATCATAGGAAAGTATGGTAGTGGCTATTATGTGAAATAGATTATGTGCGTTTATCTGACTAATATGTATGTGATGTGTCTTGCTATTGTAAGTTTTTAGTATAATAACACTATAGCCATATTACTGTCATGCAATTATGAATTTATTAGAATGACAATAATGTGATTATTTTATTAGTTGAAAATTGGTGTAATATTATTGCGATATATGGAACACTTAAATAATGTTAGTGTAATATTGCTACAAGATATTTGTGGGATTAATACAATTATTGCGATGTGTGTGTAACTTAGGCAATATCAGTATAATATTATGACAACATTTGTGGCATTAGTACAATATTAGAATAACTAGTAGTACACAAAATGACGGCGTTAGTAGTTAGAGTAGCAGAAGAAATAATAAATTAAGTAGAGCGAGTAGTAAACTTGATTGGAAAAAACAAATATCCCCACGCATAAATAAATATTTAATGTTTCAGCGATCCGTAATCGCAGAAATATTTAAAAATAAATTTTTCTGCACTCGTCCTACTGCTACAAAGGCACTAAAAAATTTAGTAGTAATTACCAGTGTTAATATTTTGTACAAATTTATTACGAGCTGTCTTTAGTTTATCGATTAACTAATTCGGGTTCCTTATTTCACAGGTACGCTACAGGAAGGTGATTTTGCAAGTTGGTATAGGTTTCCCGATCTTCATTAAAGCTTCACATATGCTAGTTTTTAATATTTAGGAATATTATTCATGCAGCGAATTTGGTTGCATGCAGCGTGATTAGTTTTTAGCCATTAAAATTTTCAAGTTTGTCTATATATACCTGTCTAAATGTACTTGTTTGTTCTGAGCCATTTGTTTCAGCAGCACGTGATGGTGGCCATTGCAGTTCCAGAGCTTCTTCGTGAGTCAGTCGATGCCCCACATCGTGCGAGGGCAATTTCTGCAGGAACTATGGTCCGACGCATTACTATATGACCTGTCATCACTGTTTTTGAAGACGCATAACCACTTTGTTGTTAACGTTTCAGTTGCCCCTCTCGCAAGCCGATCACTACACAAGATAAAAAAGCTGGACTATCGATTTCATATTCCACTAGCTCGTGCAGGTCTACTACCATTTGCGCTCCTCATGGATGGAGCTCAGCTCGCAGGAGGCTTGACCACACCTATGCCTGCCATTGATCGTGCACTTCTCACTGGTCTCGTCGACCGATGGCGACCGGAGACACACACCTTTCACCTACCATTCGGTGAGATGTCCATCACTTTGAAGGATATGGCCATGCTAACCGGCCTGCCAATCAGGGGACAGCCATTGGTTCTTCCTCGCCCCAGCAGACAGCAGTGGCAGCACTACATCGTGGAGAGGTATTACATGACATAATGTTATTTCATATTTGTAATGTGCACGATATTATCGACTCTCTTAATCCGGAGTTCATGCAGGTTCGGTGTCCCATACGTACAGAAAGAAAATGGCGTCTCTACGACTTGGCTACAAGGATTACAGGAATACAATCTATGCCCACCTGGTGCCGACGAAGCTACTGTGGGGTGCCACTACGAAGTGTACCTGTACTACTTGCTAGGTGGTGTCATGTTCACGACGACCGCCGGAGACCTCATCTTCCCGCACATCGTGTGGATTGCTAGTCAGTTGTCCGCCAACCTTGATGACATCCCAGCCTACAGTTGGGGATCTGCGGTCCTAGCGGACACCTACCGTGGTTTGTGCGATGCATGCCAACGGCAGACTTACAGGGGCACTATTACTGGATGCCTGCAACTCCTTCAGATGTGGAGTTGGGAGTACCTTCCGATCTCTCACGGAGGTGCGTGCAGGTACTACCGTTGTCATAGATGATGACACGCCAGAGGCCACTCGCCCTATAATGGGGCACCGTTGGATGCACGCCCGGCTACGATGGTCGCCGACGGGTGACCACGCGAGCTACACGCGTGTTGTCGCCGACTTGGACTTGCTGACCGCAGATCATGTCACCTGGGATCCATGGACCGTGCAACGAGCCGAAGAGCTTGCGACTGGAGGCCGTATCTCTTCTTGTTGCACGGTCGACCACGGCCTGTGGATGACTACGTGCTTCCTCTTGTACATGAACGTGGTGAGGTCTACTCGCCGAACGGATCGAGGCGATTCGGGTGGCGGCGGCCGATCCCTGCTTCGACATCGCGGACGCCGGAGCTCTCATGGGTATGCATTTAATTTTTTTCAATATTTTCCCTCTATATGAAAATTTTAGAATCTTACGTCCTTGCAATTGTAGGAGAAGCGCGAAGGGCAGTGCGGCCGCATCGAACTGGACCGTAATCCACGCTTCGCACATTACACGATGGATGGAGACAGTATTTCAGGAGGTTGTCCATCCCTCTTGGCCATATGACCCCGAGGAATATGAAACTACCTTAGATGGTACCGGGCCCGCACGCGTCCCACTTTACTGAGTGAGGAGGTCGACGAACCAGCCATGGCCTATCTAGAGGACCGATCTCGACAAGTCCATATTTTGGTACTCCCACAACCGTACTAATGTCTTCCGTAATTTTCTTTACCTAAGTTCTAATACCCCGTTACCGCCATGCAGACGCAGGAGGCATCGGAGCTATATACCCAAGCGGATCAAATTGCGGCCCAAACTGCAGGCACTTCTAGCTCCTCGTCACCAGCAAATCAGATGAGACGGTACCTCGCGTCCAGGGGGTCCCGATTCCTCTCGGCGATCCGTCGTCTTGGAGGACCTTCACGTCCTTCCGCCCGTAGCTACGAAGATGCTCCCATAGATCCTGCTCGTAGCTCACAGGCAAGGCGGTCATGCACCAGCCGTCCCTCCGGTGCTGATGCGCACGACGCCGGACGTCGTGCATCCACGTCCCATGCACCGAGCCATTCATCGCGACGTCGTTCTGTCCCCCCCATTGAAGTACCAGCTGAGGCCTTCGCACAACATGACGAAGGACCCGGTCCTTCGGCATCACCGGAGGTGCCCCATTTATCGCACTCCTTCGGGACGAACGTCAGTCACACACAGGACTGGAGCGAGGCCGGAGATTTCGAGTTTGACTTCATGTCCGCCCCTACCTTCACTGCTGGGCTACTTGGTGTGCAGCCACATGGACCTCCTCCCTACGAGGCGGGGACCTCACAGGCAGCGGCCGACGTACTGCATACGGCTCCCCTAGGGACGGAGGATGCAAGTGCGTGGTACAACCAGATCCACGCCAGCGGAGGGCAATACACATTCCAGCCGGGCTTCCTTCCCCAAGACGAGCATTTTGACGTACCGGCAGGCACGGAGAGGCATGGGCCATCACAGGCCGCGGGACAGAGGCAGACACATGCCCCAGAGATGTACACCCCAGAGGACTTGATCAGACACATGCCCCAGAAATTTATGTTGCATGCAGAAAAATATTTTTATTGCAGTTTGAATTGTAGGCTCTAAATGTGACATCCAAATTTCAAGTGGCTGGAAAAATGTTCAAATGACCTCAAAACTTGATAAAACCAGTTTTTTTACATTCTTGGGATTGCATTGGTCACAGATATGTAAAACATTTAGACTTTGCTTCAGTTTGCATTGTTTACTAGTTGCTTAAACATTCAATCCGCAACACGATCATTTGTTCGTTAACTTCGCAAACAAGCCACGAATTCGACGAACTAAAATGCGATAACCCTAAAATAACATGTACTTGCTTTATGTACAGGAATAACATCAATTTGATCAATTTTGAGTTAGGCCATATTAAGCCCTAATTACCGTACACGTGAAAAACGTCTCAAACAAACGCGTAATACCACGAAACTAACTTTAAAATACTTTTAGGGCCATCCCCTGCTAATATATGAAAAATGGTTAGATTCTTCCATAAGGTGTAGCCGCAATCGAGGAATTAAAATTTGACCGCAACCGCGCGATCGGCTTGATTGTATTAGCTTTTCGGCAAGTCATGACATATCTTATATAAATGGAAAATAATGAAAGAAAAGCTCAGTACCATCCTATAACATTTACTCTACCATAATATGGAAAAATATTTCAATTACAACCAGTGTAGCATATGAAACTTATCGCTGCAAATGCCTTCGAAGATTAAGAACTGCACAAACTATAATGACTTAGCCTTTTCGGCAATCAGAAAAATATCTCGCCCTAATGCAACAGTAAAAGAGAAAATATCAGAGTTCAATGTATATACTACCATATTCTGTAAAATTATTTTAATTAAAACTTGATTTGCATCTGAATCCTACTTAAGCAAAACCCTAATCGACAACGTCGTTGAAATCTCTTGTATGGAGTTTTCATGAGTTTGTGTAGTGTGTAAGAAATAAATTAATTTCGAAGTTTATGTTAGAACAGATATCAAAGATTGTTTCTAAGCTATTCCGTGACTATTTCCCCTTTGCACAGGGTATTTCACAGGATGCCGGAAAGGCTTATATTACCATGAAAAAGATGCCACGAGTAGTGGATTCTGCCTGAAGAAGCTCAGAGCGATGGTAGCTAATCGACTTACAATCTACTTCATAAGAATAGCTACCAGTACAACAAGGATAGCCACACACACAATCTTTTCCAACCATTTCACATTATCTAAAAGGCGGTCCATCTTGAACATCAAGATGTTCACCTCC
This sequence comes from Otatea glauca, assembly GCA_036346275.1. Classification (NCBI taxonomy): domain Eukaryota; kingdom Viridiplantae; phylum Streptophyta; class Magnoliopsida; order Poales; family Poaceae; genus Otatea; species Otatea glauca. The sequence goes on along the minus strand of CM070721.1, from coordinate 45,783,271 downwards.
GCCGAGAATAGGGTCCATCCTCTCCATAGTAGGATGCATCCTCCGTGGTATCTTGTGGTTGTTGCGCGCCCACCGAGGTGTCCAATGTGTCCGCCCACCGGAAATATTGGCACCTGCGCAGCCTACGTGATGAGGTTAACATGCTTTTAGGCCGTGCAAACAAATGAGATCTCCGCAAGGAACTACACAACTCCAACCGGAAAAAGGAGCAAGCGAACTTCTCACTTACGGAGAAAAAGGGCATTTGTAGAACACCCGGCCGTTATTTGCCTCGGTCTTTGGAGTAGAACACATTAGCTTGCACATGGCAATTAGGACAATCGACTTGCCTTGCAAATGGGCAAGCGACGGCCCTCCGATTTCTGAGCTCGCCGTTTGAGACATGGTCTTTGGAGGCAAGGGATGGGATGAGGATGAGGATATGTGAATGGGTTGAGGAGGAGGATATGTGCAAGCGGAGCTGGTATGAAGACCTACTTATAGAGGCGATGCACACTTGTCGTCGAGAGGCGCTCTTTGCATGGTTGTGTAATCGTCCGTATAAAGCCGCTCGCTATTTTCTACGCGTCGCCCGATCGACCAATTTACATCCGCCCGACGTGCCAACGCTCCGCCGGCCGCCACTTGTCGGACTCGCGCCCCACCCCTGGGCCCTCGCCATCGCGCCGGCTCTGCTGCCGCCACGCCGCCTGCCCCCTACGCGCAAGGCCGAATTGGGACAGGGAATCTCATGGGCGATTATTGGTACATGTCAAATCACCCATGTGAGAGCATCTAGGCCCTCTATTCTTTTTATTGTACTTATTGTAGGTTTTGGTGTTGATGATCAAGTAGCGCATGTACTTATTTCTGGTTGAGGCGCTCAAAGATCCTAAGTTGTAAATTTCAACCGAGCGTACATCATGTACGCTGGACCGCTATTTTCGGTCTGGTGCTGAGAATTATCCTTACCGAGCGCACACCATGTACGCCGGACCAACTTTTTGGGTCCGGCGTTAAGATTTCTTTTCAATCACATTTAACAAGTGTTCATCGGACAAATATAAATTATTTCTTATTTTTAGTCCGACATAAGTTATTTTCACTTCAAATATAATTCTGGTCTATATTAAAATGTCAAAAAAATAATTCTGATGCAGACCTGAACTCTGGCTATTTTCTCTGCGTGTCATGCAGTCGACCAATTTTCAAGCCGGCCCGACGTGCCCAAGCTCCCGAGGGCCGCCACGTGTCTGAACCTGCGCCCCCACCCCCCACCGGCGACCGCGTAATTTTTTCCTCGCTTTCCAGCGGACGGCGACCGCGTAATTTTTTTTGTTTACTCACATCGGCCTGATGAAGGCCATGGTCCATCACGATTACACAACTCACGAGGAGAAGCAACCCTTTTATACATAAAACCATCTTTGAACATCAAACCATCAAGCACTTCAAAAACATCACCAGTTTGACGATCACTCGGTCATTAATAGATATTATCTTCATCAAATGGTTAACAGTTAACATTTTATCCACAAAAGATACTTAGCAAAAAAACATGTTCACATGACAAATCATAGAGTAATAGCGCAGATTCCAAAACTTTAAAACCTTTCATGGAGACGACGACAGTGCAATGGTCGTTCTAGAGTGATTAGCAAACCGACGGCCCAATGCTTACAACTTTTTCAGTCGATTTCACAACACTCTACCTCTGACTTCCTCACGCCAATTTGACCACACGATGGACTTCTACTCTTTTTCTACTCGTTCTCATAAAGGCTTTGTCATACATGTTGGCACACTCGGCGACCACTCACCGCCTACTTTTGTAAGTCTTGACAATTTGCATGCATGATCGCCTTTGTCATACTGGCGTTGTTTTGCAATCATCAGTATGCTTACTTTCCAACACTTAGTCCATACACCACTCCTTGAGTCTATAAAAGGCAAAGCTGCAGCACATATCCACGCTCCCACTCACACTTATTCACCATGGTGGATCCTCTAGCGAGCATTTTGTGGACACGATATGAGCAACGTAGCTCTCCATCACACGTTGAAGGTTACGCGTGGTGGGAAGGATGATCCATTCAAGGAGGAGAACCTAAGTAAAGTGGTGTCCAAATTGCAAGAGTGGCGCCCGACATTGCGGAGGCAAGCCTTGACAACATCTGGCCTGAACCTTGTGACCGTCGACGACCTGAAGGCGCACTTGCAATGGTGGTGTCAAAGGTATTTCAGGGTGTGCGAACTAGCCAAGCACCCTTCTTCTACAGGTTTCTCTACAAGATATTACAAGGTACTGATGCTACCCGATCGGTATGCAGAGCATATTAAGGTTAGTTGTAACATCCCAAAATTTGGCTTATAATTTCGCTCACGTGCATTTTTGTGATTTTCTGAATTTATTGGATTTTTCCAGAAATTATCTAAATTTATTTTAATTAAGTATATTGAACCTTTGGTGAAAACTAAATATATATAGATAAAGTTAATATAAAGTTTTACCAAAATATTTTATTTGAGCTCGTAATGTCTCAAAGTATTTATGAGAATTTTAGGATTTTTCCCGATATTTTAATTACTTAAAATAGATTAATCTAATTTTGGGAATTATTTTAAATCAAAAGCTTTTGAAAATCGAGTGAGCGATCTTGGGCCAAGCCCAAGATTGTGCGTCTTGTGACCATTCTTTGTCGGCCCGTCGACTGCTTTCGCCGCCGCTTGCGTGTGACCGTTGGATGAAGATCGGATGGTCGCCTCTTTCGCGAAACCCTAGTGCCGCGAGCCGTTGGATCGAGATCAAGTGGTCGGGACGCCAGCGTTGTTTTGGTAAGTTTAGATCTCGTCCGTTGGATTTGGAAAGAGCGGATCGGATCGTATCGCCGGATCTAATCTTGGCGCTCATTTTGGATCGGACGGTCTCGATCGTCGTCTCCGATTCGGTTTCGAATCCGCCGCCGCTTGCCGCCGCCGCCGCGTGATTTAGGGTTTCCTTCCTGTGCGCATGCCGAGCCTATAAAGCCGCACCGCACTCGATGTTCCTCGTTCCTTGCGCGACTAGTAGCTCTAGCCTCTTCGCTGTTGCTTTCGCGCCATCATCGCTCAGAGCTCGCCGTGAGTTCGTTGTTGTGCCGCCACGAGTTTTTGCGCCATTCGCCGCCGTCGAGCATCCTCCGCCGAATCGGTTCAGATCCGAGTTCCTCGCGTCGTGTCGCGTCGAGTCATCCCTTCTTCTCGCCGAGTCGCGTCGAAACGCCGTTCGGGTGGTCGTCTTCCTCCGCTCGGTGCAAGCCCGCCGCCGTGTCTCGGAGCTTGGCGCGATTCGTTGGATCTTCGCCAACCGTCGGATCAAGCCACGTCGCTTCTTCATCGATGTTTCGCTCGGGTAAATTTCTAACCGTTAGATCCGAATAGACGATCGGGATTGAGCCACGTAGGGGTAGATCGGTGGTCGTCGGATCGTCGCGCAGATCGCCCCGCGTGTCGAGCATCGCACGGCGGCGTCGCAGCCAATCGATGCGCGCCGCGTGTCGGGCGCGTGGTGCGAGGCGCCGTGGGTCGCGTCCACGGTGGACCAGAGGCGGTTCCGTGGACCGAGTCCATGGACCAGGCGACGTGTCAGCGCCTGATTGGTCCGAGTCAGGGCTGACGTCAGCGTTGCGCAATAAAGATCTTTTCCAATAGAAAATAATTGAGAAAAATCAGAAATTCTATTTTCTGTATTTTCAGTATTTATTCAAACTTCAAAAGGCTATATCTTTTGCATTTTAACTCGGATTTGAGTGATTCAAATTTCTAAAAAATTGTAAAATCAATATCTATTTATTGGTGAATTTTATTTTATTTTTGGAGTTTGTTTGCTCTCTGGTTTGGTGTTTATTTGCTATTTTGGCATCGTTTAGCGTAGACGTTGAACCGCTTCGGTGATCCGGAGGAAGATTCGTCGCCCAAGACCCAAACTCAGATCAAGACCAGCACCTACTCCAAGGCGAGTTGTACTTTGATCATGTTGCACCTAATTTTCACCAAATCGCTATTTTGTCTTTTAAACTTTATGCATGATATTTTATGTGTATAAATGATTTCAATTAATCTGGGAATTAGATAATATGCCTATTTGAATTAAACCATACCTTGTCAATTATATGCCATGATCTATTTGTCACCCTAGGATGTGGAATTATAGTTGATAATCAACATGGGCTAGTTAGATCGTCATAGATTGCTTAGCCATGCCATGTCATCACATGTGTCCGAATGTCGATACTTAATCTTGACTAATGGAATATGGAACAATGTTTATGAATTGGTGTGTCATGTGTTGTCACACAATGATATCAAGTTGTCGTGGCGAGGAGGTCACACATCGGGATTGAAATGTTGATGGCATGTGGTGCTTGGTAATCAACTGGGTGGTAATGATTTTAGATTGAGGCAAGTGGCAAGGCGGTGTGCCAAGGTGGGCCAGTTTGGGGGGTATGTGGAAGTCTTGCCTTAATCACTTTAAGGACTTAATCTTGCAAGCCTTTGACTGAGTCTCTCTTGCAACCACATGTGCGGAATGGGACACCTATTTGAATAATTTGTGAAACCTAGATTTGATCTTGTCGTGGTGAATAGTGAGTCCCGGTTACGGTTTAACTCACATGGCGCAAGAGGGGCCTGTTGTGGTGGTTTAACCCTTGATGTTGAAACCTTAGCGAGCGATCTTGGGTCTAGGTGTAGCATTGTAAAGGCTTTGTTATGATCACTCGCCTTGGTGGTGTTTGGTTGTATCGTGTGGGTAAAGTGCATAACCTCTGCAGAGTGTACAATCTATTCGAATAGCCGTGCTCACGGTATTGGGCAATGCTCAGGAATTACAGTTAAGGGTTAGACTTTTGTTAAACAAAAACTTGTTGGGATGGCAAGGTGCCATGGAAAGTGGAAAATTAATTTAGGATTGGAAACTTGGTGTATTTCAGAAATACTGAATTTATTAATTACTGTATTTGTTTTACTGCTTTCCAATCTATTTATTGTATTCTTGTTAAATGCTGCTTTATTGCAAAATACCCTTACTAGCCATTCCTTTGGATTAAGCCAAGCATATAGAATATTAGACTTGCATTGTTGTGCACAACTTGTTGAGTGCTTTATGTACTCACCCCAACAACAACAACTTCAGAAGAAGAGGAATCTATACCATTCATGGAGGAGGATTACTTGGATGCGAATGCTTAGGGTCCGAGCCTCATCAGTTGCCTGTGGCGAACTGGAGCGCCACTGCGTTTATTCTATTTCCGCTGCTTTTCATTGATACTTTTTATTTAAGCCCTGTGAGGCATTATTCATGTAAGACAACAATTATTATTAATCATTGAAGTTTATGCTATATTTCGCTGTGTACGACTATGATAGCATCTATGTTGCGTCTGTGTGCACTAACGTGATCCTGGACTAGTGCGGTATACACAGAGGGTCCGGATTTGCAAATTCGGGTCCCGACATTAGTTATTTCACATTTGTTCACCTTACTAATCTTTTTTGCATTATACATAAGTTCACTACTTCATATGTTTGTCTTCTGTGTTAGTCATTCCCAGAGGATGAAGAGTTGCTGAACAAAGCAATCCCGGAATTCTTAGCGATGCATATGCTCTTGGCAGGATATGATGCCCGGATGGCACGTAAGACGCAAAGCGGATCTAACGGGAGGGTAGAGATCGACCGCGATCTTCTTTGCATCAGCAAGTTCAAGAGGACGTGCAACCACCACCGGAGGGGGGCTTGCTTGTAACTACGCAAATGGCGATGATGATGATGATGACGATTTCGTTTTACCTCCACCTTGGCGTTCAAGCAATATCGGAAGAGGCCGTTCAAGCACCACCGGAGGGGAGCATGCTCCTAACTATGCAAATGACGATGATGATGACGATTTCGTTTCACCTCCGCCTTGGCGTTCAAGCAACACCGGAGGGGGGCTTGCTCCTAACTATGCAAATGACGACGACGATGATGATGATGATTTCGTTTCACCTCCACCTTGGCGTTCAAACACTATCGAAAGAGGCCGTTGAAATATGAATGTATCAAACTTTGTATCTCAGTTTAATAATTGGAGCTCATAGGTTGCAGCGATTTTTCGAATAAACTCGATGCGAAATACTTCCACAAAAATAAAATTTCTTCCCAAAAAATCATGCATTAAGTCAGGTTAATTTTGAAATTTCATGAAGACCATATTTTCGATTACACTAAAAATTTGAATTTTTATCGTTCTAGTTCGTAGCGTATAATTTTCCTCGCGATTAGTTAATTGCGAAAAAAATATAAGCAACGAGGCCAAAAAGGTAAAAATTTCCCTGCCCCCTGCGCCCTGACTCCCGCCTACCGCCACGCTGCCCCGGTCCCCAGCGCCGTGGCTGTGACTGGGCAGGAATCTCACTGCGATCATCAAAATGTTGTGATTTGCATATAAAACTCGCTACCAAAATAACCCTAAAAACAAACATTATGTAAAATAGCTTAGAAATGATATTTAGGACATGTACTACTGTATTATAGAAAAATATTTTATTTACCACTTGACATTCATCAAAATCCTATTAATATAAAACCCTTAAGTGATAAGGTAATTCATACACTCATCAGAGCTGCATGACCTGTCACCCATCATCATAAAAGCTGCACGACCTGTCACTACACATCATTAAAGCTGCACGACCAGTTATGTCCCCATACCCGAAATTTCATGTTTCAGCAAAGGCTAGGCGACAGGCTACATGCAAGTAATTTGGATGGTGGTGGCAGGCAATCTCACGGCCGATCATCGCGCGCCGAAAGCACCGACCGAACGAGTACCTGTGAGCTGCGCCCTTCCTTTCCCTTGCTATAAATCCTTCGCGATGGCATTGCAACGTTCACGACAAAGATACTGACGTGAAGGCAAGGCAAGGCAACGAGAGAGCCCAAGACGAGATATTAGTTCGTTGGTGTTCATAGTTTCTTGAAATTTTCACAAAGTTTTAATTTTTTTATTTATGTCATTCGGGATTCTAATATTGCAGGTAATCTTCAGGAAGATTCATTGGTACATTGCTCGACTTTATTGATCTTTGGTACGACTTAGGAAGGTTAGTTAGAAATCATCATTAGTGTATATTATTTTTGTGTTATTAAGGTATTTAGTACATTAATAGTGCGATATTTGCTCAGATGGACATGCCTTTTAAAATTTATTTGGAGAACGGCCCGTAGTCTTGCATGTGAGAGTGATGAGCATTGATAAGCTATGCGCACATAGATAGCACAATAGCCACCCGAACGAACTCGCCACTCAAATCACATGTCATCGCTCTCTGCGGTGAATCTTGAGACGCATGAGTTCGCTTCGATGGGGTTAAATCCACGGTTGTCCCCAACGGCCCGATGGTTGTGTACACGCTCTTCCCGCTACGGAATGAAAGCGCGTGGGCTTTGTATGTCCGCAAAGCGGGTGAAGAGAATTTTGAGATAGGAGTATACGTGGAGATATTGCCACGGCACCAGCCCGTAGAGGAGGCCTCTACCTCCCGAGCAGTAGAACATGACATATCACATGCACCACCCGAACCAGCAATTCTAGAGGAGGGGGCATCGGGGGAGGTGAAGAAGAAGATGAAGCGGCGGAGGTGGATGGGGAATGCATGGATGATGAAGACGGCGGAAGCGGGGATGAAGAAGCGGCAGACAATGATGACCCAACACCGGCTATACATTACTTTAGGGCCATCGGTCAGCTGGATTGTACCCTCACGGATTACAGTAACATATCCGCGTGGGGGTACTCCCAGAACGATGTCCAAACCGGACAACGGTTCCGTAATAAGCTGGAGGCAATTCACTTTCTTAGCAACTATGCCGTCATGACAAGACGGGAGCACACTCGTCTCCGGTCGGAGCCCTCCTCGTACGAGGTTAGGTGCACGAAGTACCCGGATTGTCCCTTCTTTGTACGGGTTCACAGACCCAAGCATGAAGACTACTTCGTCATAAGTAGAAATAGGCCTCATACGTGCACGGAGGAGTCCGTAAGGAACATGAACCGACTTGTGGATACGAGGTTTGTAGCCCAGATCCTCGTGTCCATCGTTGGAAGCGACATAGGGATGACTTCAAAAATTATGGAGGAGGTCCAGCTAAAGCGGGATGGTCATCCGCACCATACGGCTTGAGAGCGGCGTAAGGCATTGAAGATGCTTTTGGGGATTCGAGAGTCTTTCAACTATGCCCCTAGGTTGCTCTGAAGATCGCCATGATGAACCCGGGCACTCGATTCGCGATGGCGATGAGCCCGCATACTAGAAGATGGGTCCGCTACCGCGGATGGTACCTAATTAGGATATTCTGGTCATTCGGTCAATGCATCGAAGCATTCAGGTATTGTAGACCGGTCATATGCGTGGACGGGACATTCCTGAGTGGGAAGTTCCACGGGAAGCTGCTGACTGCACTCGCTGCTGATGCAAATAACCAAATCCTCCCGGTGGCGTTCGCTCTCGTCGAGAGCGAGAACAATGACAGCTGGTTGTGGTTCCTAACTCTACTCAAGAGCCGGGTCATCGATACCCGGGAGCGCGTATGCGTTGTCTCGGACAGGAACAAAGGCCTCCTCCACGCGTTGGATGTCATGCACGACAGCACGTCCTCCGAGATTAGCTGGCCCGATGTTGAGAGAAGATGGTGCATGCGCCACCTTGGTGCGAACCTGTACACAAGGTACAAGAACAAGGCCCTGGTCAAGAGATTCAAAGCTATGTGCCTGCAGAACCAAGCACACAAGTTGAACGCGATATGGACGCAATGCACGAGACCACACGGAAGATGATGGAAGACGACCAATCCTGTGGCGCAACTCCGTTCGCAAATGGTGGAAGGCGACCGTGGTTTCGAACTCGACCCACCTTCAGCCAGTGGATCGCGGGGAAGCCAGCAGAGCGGTGGGCGCTACTCCACGACACGAACGGAGCGAGGTATGGACGAACCATAACTTAACGCAAATCATTTCACCTCCTTGTATTCACTTCCATACAAGCTGACATACACCATCATAGGTACAACGTGATGACAACGAACATAGCGGAGGCATTCAACAACGTCCTGAAGGGTGTGCGCGCTCTTCCATTGTGTTCAATCATTGAGCTCACATTCTATCGGGCGGCTGATTACTTCCGAGATCGCGGTAACACGGCCGAGGCGTGCATCACCACGTACGCTCCCAGAGTGGAGAAGATGCTCGCGGAGAGAAGGAAGAAGGCGCACTTCCACCGCACAAGGATTTATGACTTGGGAACGAATAAATTTGAGGTCATGTGCAAGCGCAGACATGCATCCGGGTATCTCGCGGGGGACACCGTGCAACAGTGTCAGCTAGGGGGCGAGCAAGTGATGTGCACGTGCAACAAGCCGAAGCTTCAACACATTCCGTGCTCCCATCTGCTCGCCGCATGTCGCGACATGGGTGGGAACGATGCATCACAGTTCATCTCGCCTTACTACACCGCGCATGCTTTGAAGAACACATGGCGTCCAAAGATGAGTTCGTTCACAATCGGAGCGAACTACAAGATTATGGAAGGCCCAACCTGGAAACCATATCCCGCGACTAGACGCACACAATATGGGAGGCCACGGGGCACCAGATTGCAAGGTGACATGGACGCGGCTGATGCGGTGGACGGTTTGCGAAAATGCAAGTTATGTAAACAACCTGGACATGACCGTAGGAGGTGCCCCAATCCACCCAATATGTAGTCATTTGGCTTTGATTATGTGTGAAATGTTCTCTGTCCCCCAATGTATCATGTTTAATCACTCTTGTGTTGCTAAATTTGAAATAAATCGATGCCAGCTTTCTCTTAAGTTGTTTTTCCTAATTTATTTTATCTACTAGTTTTGTCAAATCACTCATGTGTTGTCATCTTAGAATGTCTGATGGCCTTGATTTCTCTTAAGCTGTCGAAATTTTTTATTGTACCTCACAGTCATGTCAAATCACCCTTGTGTTGTCCGTCTGCATGCTTTCTCAGAGTGGACGATTAGACGACGCACGCCACAGCTTTCGACAGAGGGTGACAGGTCGTGCAGCTTTAGACAGAGGGTGACACGTCGTGCAGCTTTCGACAGAGGGTGACACGTCGTGCAGCCTTTGATAGAGGGTGACAGGTCGTGCAGCTTTTCTCAGAGGGTGACAAGTCGTGCAGCTTTGATGATGGGTGACACGTCATGCAGCTTTGATGATGGGTTATTGCACTAGTGGAAATTAGAAGCAGAGCAATGTGTACATTAAATATTTTTCGGAATATACTAGTGCATATATGAAAGATCAAATGTGGTCCATCGTTTATAAAAATCCCATTTAGACATGATATTTTACGGGCCGTCGAAAGGGCTAAAAAACATGACATGAGTTGTTGTCGATTATAATACTTAGGGTTATTGCACTAGTGGAAATTAGATGCAAAGCAAGGTGTAAATTAAATATTTTTCCCGCATATGCTAGTGCATATATCAAAAATTAAATATGGTCCATTGTTCATAAAAATTCCATTTACACATGATATTTTACAGGCCGCCGAAAGGGCTAAAAAACATAACATGAGTTGTTGTCGACTATAAAAATTCCATTTACACATGATATTTTACACGCCGCCGTGTAGTCTCAGAATCACACTCTCTCTGCTCTTCCTCTCCGACCATCGTTTTGCAATTTCTAAAAAATATAATTCTTCAAATAATTTCAAATTATTGATTGCCCGAACTTTTATTGTATACATTTATCAGTACCTAAATTCAATGACAGTTGCCCAGCCACTTCCTCCAAAAGAAGTGTTTTAAATATCTTTACAAATTTGGATTGCATTTGTTCAATGCAATAACGCGATTTTGCTAATCACGTGGAGACTACGAAATTTTCTAATCAAGATGGAGGAATTATACTTTTTATAGTTTTTACTAATCATTTTACTAATTATACTTTTTACTAACCATTTTACTAATTATACTTTTTACTAATCATTTTACTAATTATATTTTTTTAACCGCATGCATGGAATCTTGAGGGTTAACCGGAACTTGAAATTCCGGGTATGGGGCCCCACCCTATACCCGGTTCAAAATCCGGTAAAAGGTTAACCGGGTTCTGGCGTCTCGGGTATGTTTAAACGGATTTTCAGATTCCGGGTATAGTAGGATTTTTCGTAAATACGCAAATATGTTGTATCATTTTTTAATTTCCGACAGTATTTTGTACTGTATTAAAAAATTTCCACCACGAGAGGGTGGGCATCCCATCCCACCGCATTCCCCATCCGCGCAGGCGGGCGCACGGTGGCACAGGACAGGACTGAGAAAGAAAAAGGAACGAACGCACAAACGCCGGGGCGGGCACGGACTTTGGCGGACGATCCACCGGGAAAAGCGAGCGCGATCGCGTGAGGTGGGATGAGTGCATCTGTGCGACTTGGCGGCAGCTAGCAAGGAGGTTTTAAATTTCGTTTTTGGATTATATCTTAAAAGGCAACCGAAAACTGAAATTTTGTAAGATTTTATACTTTCAAACGAAATCCGAAAATCTAAATTCAAATCTGGAATTTTTGGACCGAAATTGCCGAAATCTCGGCAAATTTCAACCGAGTGAAAATAGCTCAAACCATGTTAGAAAATTTTGATTTTTTTGTGGATGGACCTGATGTATCACTAATATTCCCATAAAATTTCCAAATGATGATAAAGTTTTATGATTTTTTAAAAATTCTGAAAGTGCTATTGTACTGATAAAAGTCTTACCAGCAAATTTAAACCGAATGAAAAATAGTTCAAACCAAGTTAGAAAATTTTAAAAAAAATTGTGGATGGTCCTGACGCATCAATAATGTTTCTATAAAATTTTTAGATGATGAACAAGAATGAGGAATTTTCAAAAATTATGACAGTGCTACTGTCCTAATAAAAGCCTTATCAGCAAATTTCAACCTAATAAAAAATAGTTCAAACTTTGTTAGAAAATTTTGAAATTTTTTGTGGATAATTCTGATGCATTAAAAATATTTTCATGAAATTTTTAGATGATCAAGCCTAAGTAATTTTCAAAAATTTCTAACAGTGCTACTATTTTGATAAAAGCCTGAGTGAGTATATGTATTATTTCTATAGATTTGATTAAGCAACCAAAAAAGTTTTAGAATTTTTGAAACTTTTAGATAGGGTGCTGAGGTAATGCTTAAACTGTCCTAAAAATTTTGGATCATAATCACACTCGAGCAAATTTATAAAATTCTGACATTGGTTTTGTCTCATTTATGTTCCTTCTGTTTTTAATTTCTCAAAGATAATAAATTAAGTTCAATTCTTTTGAACATTTTTCTGTATAGACTATTAATGATGGTGTCATAATTTTTTGTATTATGATCAAGCTTGTACATTTTTATAAAACTCTGACAGCGTTTTTGTTATTTTTATAAAACGTCTCGAAAATTCACTTTTCCCAAAAAAAATTATGGAAGTTGTCATTCTTAAGGGTGTGTTTAGATTGGAGGTATTTTATTGGAATGTTTTAGGATCTAGTTCAAATTTGAACTAAATTCTAAACCTTCTAAAACATTACCATTCATCCAAATTGGGCCTAAACGGTATCGATCTAAATCCGGTCTAAAAAAGTTGAAATCCAATCAAAATTACCGAGATTTCGGCAAAATTTATCGAAAGTTATGAAATAAAGGTAACAATTTGAATTTTTCTTTCAGATTCTTTTATTCGGTTTGAATTTAAAATCTCGTCCCAACCGAAATGTGAATCTACGCGCTTGTTTCACTGTGGTCACGGCCTCGCATAGGAGAACTAGCCGAGTAGGACAGGCGCATGTCGTGAGGGTGGGGTCTGCCTCGGGATTTGGGAAGGATCTCTTTCGGAGGCGCGCGCCCGGGTTTGCATTTACTTGCCTGTCTTTTACTCGCCTTGTGAGTTGTGACTACTGTTACACGCATGTTGGGTTACGTCTTTTCAAGCCTGTGTGCTACTGGCTGTAAAATGTCGTTTGGATGAACCGGGCAATGGAATGGAAGTGTGATTCCTGCGATTGTTACAGTAGGGGTTGTTACCGTATCTTTGCTCTGGATGGCAAGCAAGAACGGTAAATTTCTGAAGACCCTCGCTCTCGGAGTCTCTGTACGTTACTCAGCAATATGGTCTGAGAACAATACGAAAGTAATTGTGTGCTTCGTGGGCTGGAATGGAACGACTGAAGCGACCTCCGACTCCATTGCCAAATGCTAAGCGTTGATTTTCTTTTGGAACACGTTGCCATTTGTTATTTTGTTGATAAGTTATTGATAAAACGAGAACCAGTGTTCAAAAAGGTGCGAAAAAACAGTGTCTAAACGCTCGGCGGAACATTCAACAAAATAGTCATTTCACAACCATATTACTCATTTCACAACCATAACCCACATGCTTCGAAAGTTACACTCACGAGGATCAACATTCAACAAAGTTACCAAATTACAAAAAAATTTGAGCATGACCTCTAGGCATTTAGAGCAAAATCAGCACACAAGCAAAACAAAATAGTCATTTCACAACCAAATGAACATATATTGCACGGTAGGGTAAGCGAAGCAAACCCAACAAAAACATAACTACAACATAATCATACCAGCCACATACCTAACCATGAACTTGAGCCATAGCCACATAAACAATTTACGCGATAAGAGCTTAACCAACAAACAACCATGCAACCATAAACTCCTCACATAAGGAAGCTAGACCAAAAACAAGAACTTATCCCACATCCACTAGAAAAATATTTACAGGAGTTAGGACTATATTGATGACTATGGTGAGTACTAACTAGTGGAAGTAGTGCTAGAGCCCTTCCCAAATGCCGTTCTTGAGGTACCTAAAATAAAAACATTACAAGACAAGCGTGAGTTCAAACAATCTCAGCAAAGTGTATCAGAATAATGCAAATAACTTAAAACAAGAGATTACAACCATTATAACATGGTAAGACCCTTGCACATGGGAACAACATCATAACTTAACATAGATTTCTCTTTAATCATGCAATGCAACATGCATGCTCATGGTGCTCATTTAATAGCTAATACCGGTATTGCTAGGTGCTCACCCGTCGGTGTGCACCCTCTCATTCCTATCTAGCCCGTGGAGAGGCCTACCGAAGTAGGACTTTCATGTCCTACTACATGTGAGACATAGAGGCTCACTTGGAACACCTCTTCTGTTATGAATGCACAAATTCAAATGAAATGAATGAAATTGTAAATTGCATTCTCACCACCATAACATATACATAAGCATTGACATATTTTTTAAATCCAAACACTTAGCATTTGCATCATCATAAGCAACCTCCTAATCATAAGCATAATCATACTCATGAATATCAACATAATCGAAATCACTAGCAAAGCGAGCCACAAATCATTCTAGCATTTAATCTACATGATACACTTGCTTCTAACCGCGAGGAGCGGAGTGGCAAGACATAGAGGCCACTCCCGACGATACTCCACCTGAAATAACAATTGCATGCATTCAAACATAAACAATCACCGCATAAGCCAACGACAATGCAACCACGCTCCTACGACCAACCAAAAAACCCAAACGATGGAAAGAATGAATGTAGGTGAGCTACCCAAGTTTAATCACTAATATCTACTTACTAAACTTGCCCCAAGACTTCCTCTATCAAAACAAGACTAGCGCCAAATTTCACCATGCTACAAAACATGACAGCTACCTTCGATCTAGCATAATTTCTAACATGCAACTTCAAATTCAGTAAATGAAGATATTTTTAGAATCTAAAGGAAATTTCCTAACTTTCTCTAGTTATAGAAACAATTTAATTTGGCCCCTAACTAGCCCTAAACAACATAGATCCGAAGCTTCCGTCAGCAGCAGCAAACTCTGAACAGTAGACACAAAAATGACCATAACTCCTAAATGGTTGAACCAAAGTTTTTATTCTTGCGCTCTAATTAAACGTAAGACGACGATCTACAATTTATTCTAAAGCCAACTCCTCGGGAAATGCCTTTAAATAGCCCTAAACAACACAAATCCGAAACATCTGTCAGCAGCAGCAAACTCTGAATAGCAAACATTCAAACTCCGAACAGCAGACACAAAAACGACCATAAGTCCTAAATGACTGAACCAAATTTCGCATTATTGGGCTCTAATTAAACTTAAGACAACAATCTACAATTTCTTCTACAGCCAACCCCTCAGAGAATGCCTCTAAATACCTCATATCACATCTCCAAATTGGGTATATGCACAGCTCAAGATTTCAGAACAAATCCCAAAAACCTAGATTCTCCAAAATCCACCCAAATCCACAAATCTACAACCCTAGAACACCCAAATCTAGCAAGCCTCCCCCTAAGCACAGCTTACAAACCCTAGAAATCAATACCCTCACTTACCTTCCCTTACTCTCAAGGAGGAACAAAAGGGGAGGGAGGAGCTTGGCTGGGGGAGGAGCAGCAGCAGGGAGGAAGCTTCGACCGGGGGAGGAGCAGCAGTAGGGAGGCTTCGGTTGGGGAGGAGTAGCAGCCAGGAAGGCTTCGGTTGGGGAGGAGGCTAGGAGAAAAAATTAGGGGAATAAGTGGGAGTGGGGTTATGTGGGATTAGGTGGGGGAAAGAAATAGGTGGGAACTCCTCTCAAAAGAGTTAAAACCCACCTATTGTAGCCCACAGACACCCCAACTGAACTTTTTTTCCTTAACCTAGAAATGATCTACGATATTACATTCTCCTCCCCTTAAAGGAATTTGACCCCGAATTCCGAGTACGCCAACTAATCGAAACGGATAGATCAAAGGATTTAAATCACAACAAATACCCGGTAGGAACAACTCTAGAAATTTCTCACAAATGTAAGACTCCAGTTCCCAAGTCACTTCCCGCTTGGATTGATGTGACCACAAAAATTTGACAAACTTCAGTGTTCTATTTTTCAACACCCGCTCTGATTCTCCCAGTATCTGCACTAGGCGAGACTCGAAGGTGAGATCCTACTCAATCACCAACAGCTCAAGCGGAACAACCAGATCTGGGTCATGCAGGTACTTCCTCAATATGGATACATGAAATACATTATGCACTCTTTGCATTGATTCAGAAAGCTTCAATCGATAGGCCACTTTACCAACTCGAGCAATAATTGGAAATGTCCCAACATACCTCGGACTAAGCTTCCCTTTAGAACCAAATCGAATCACACCCTTAGTGGGAGAATCTCAAAAGCACGCTGTTCCCCACCTCAAATTCTAAATCTCGCCTCCTCACATTAGCACAACTTTTTTGTCTACTATGGGATGCAAGAAGGTTCTGCCTTACCTTTGCCACTCGATCAACAGTTTGCTAAACCCAATCTGGGCCAAGAACTGCTCTTTTCCCTACTGCATCCCAACATGGGGGTGAGTGGCACTTTCACCCATAAAGCATTTCATAAGGAGCGGTCCGAATGCTTGCATGATAGCTGTTATTATAAGCAAATTCAGCAAGGGCCAAATGATCTTCCCAACTACCCTTCCAAGCTAAAACATAGGATCTGAGCATATCCTCCTAGGTCTGAATGGTACGCTCGGATTGTCCATCTGTTTGTGGATGGAAAGCGGTGCTAAGACGAAGCTGTGTGCCCATGGCACTTTGCAAACTCTCCCAAAACTTGGAGACAAACTTGGCGTCAAACAATCGTCTTAGGCACACCATGAAGTCTCACTATTTCCTGCACATAAATAGGAGCCAACTCGCTAGCTGAGTTTGTTGTGTGAATAGGAATAAAGTGAGCAGACTTGTTAAGACGATCCACAATAACCCAAATAGCATCCTTCCCTCGCCGAGTACGAGCTAGGCCAACCACAAAATCCATAGATACGTCATCCCAATGCCAGATTGGAACCTCCAAAGGTTGAAGCAACCCCGCAGGTCGTTTATGTTCAGCCTTCACCTTCTGACAAATCTCACAAGATGCAACATATTGAGCAATATCAACCCTCATCCTTTTCCATCAGAAGTTCTTTTTCAAATCCCGATACATTTTTGTCTTACCAGGATGAACTGTATATGGGGTACAATGAGCCTCCAATAAGATGTCATCCTTGACTTGAGACTTTTAGGGTACACAAAGGCGACCTTTAAACCGCAAAGCACCAACTTCATACATGCTGAAATCCCCCAGTTTTGCCCCCAACAATGCGCTTTCTCACTTGTTGAAGCAATCGGCCATGCTATTGTGCGTCACGCACACGTTCTGGAATTGCCGATTTCAGAATCAACTGAGTTTCAGCTGGCATGGTGCCCACAAAACAATAAGAGACTCCCATATGCTCAAAATTAGAAATGAGATAGTCAAGAACAGGGGTAGCACCTTGCGACTAAGCGCATCCGCCACTACATTGGCTTTGCCCGGATGGTACTGAATTGTAAGATCAGAATCTTTTATCAACTCCAACCACCTTCTTTGCCTCAAATTCAAATCTTTCTGAGTGAAGATGTACTTAAGGCTCTTGTGGTCAGTGAAGATATCACAAGATTCGCCATACAAGTAATGACTCCAAATCTTCAAGGCAAAGACCACTGCAACTAGCTCGAGATCATGAGTAGGGTAGTTCTGCTTATGCTTTTTCAACTGTCTTGATGCATAAGCAATAACTTTTCCCTCTTGCATAAGCACACAACAAAGACCCACATGAGAAGCCTCAGAATAAACTATGAAGCGCTCTCCTGGCTCAGGAAGGGTGAGAACAGGAGCAGTTACCAACTTCTCCTTCAAAGTGAAGAAACTGCACTAACAGTCAGTAGTCCACTGGAATTTCATCCCCTTCTGAGTCAATTGAGATAACGGTTTGGCGATAATTGAGAAAACTTGGACAAAGCGCTGGTAGTAATCAGCCAACCCAAGGAAACACACTTCTTTGACATTAGAAGGGATCTCTCCCAGTCCACAACTGTAGAAATTTTACTAGGATAAACAGAAATGCCTTCTTGGTTAATGATATGGCCAAGAAAACCCACTTCTAAAATCCAAAACTCACTTCTTTAGTTTAGCAAAGAATTGACTCTCTCATAGAGTATCCAGCACAAGCCTCAAATGATGCTCATGCTCAACCTTTGACTTGGAATAAATCAGAATGTCATCGATGAACACTACCACAAAATCATCAAGATAATTGTGCAGCAAACTGTTCATCGTCTCTATAAAAATAGTAGGGGCATTAGTTAGTCCAAAAGATATAACCTTAAATTCATAATGCCCATACCTAGTGGAGAAAGTTGTCTTTTTAATATCCTGCTCCCTCACAGAAATTTGATTATAGCCCGATTGGAGATCAATCTTAGAGAACACCTTTGCTCCCTTCAATTGGTCAAATAAGTCTTCAATGCGAGGTAGAAGATACTTGTTCTTGATGGTCACCAAATTAAGAGCGTGATAGTCAATGCACATGTGCCAACCTCCATCTTTCTTAGCGACAAAAAGTACAGGCGCTCCCCAAGGTGACACACTACATTGGATCAATCCTTTAGATAACAGATTATCCAGTTGCTTTTTTAACTCATCTTAAAAAGACGAGCCAAGCGGTAAGGAGACATAGAGATAGGTTGGGTGCTCGGAACAAGATCAATCTGAAATTTCACATCCCTTTTAGGTGGCAAACCAGGCAACTCATCCGGGAACACATTAGCAAATTCCTTCACCACAGGAATCTCCTTAATGGTTACCGAAGTATTTGGCTTTTCTGAAATGGCCAAAAGTGTCCCCGTTCTCAGCATACGACGGCCAGGAAATAAACTGGCCAGCACAAAGAGAGAGCTAGATGGCACACTACTCTGAAAGACCAACTCCACTCCTGACGGGGCCTGCAAAGTAACTGTCTTCCAGTGGCAGCAAATATTGGCATGGTACTGATGCAGCTAATCCATACACAAGATGACATCAAATGTGGCCAACTAAATAACCATCAGATTAGCAAAAAATCCTCATCATCAATGGTAATGGTGCAACCCGGGCATACCATCGAACTCGAAATAAGACCACCCGGAGAACTAACTATCACCGACTTAGCAATACACTGCATCCCCAAGTTGGCCCTTCTAGTAAACTCAATTGACACAAAGGAATAGGATGCTCCTGAATCAAAGAAAACAAAAGCATCAAAAGAATCCACATGAAAAAAATACCTGATACCACATCCGGACACCCGGTTGACTCAGCAGTCGGTAGAGCATAAGCTCCAGGTGTCGTCGGGGCGGCGGGAGCCCCGACACCTTGCTGGGGTAGCACCAAAACTAGAGGCGGCGCAGCAAACTGAGAGGGATGCCAGAAAGCCACAAGTGGTGCCCACGCTGAAGACTATGGAAGAACAGGAGCAACAGCCAACATCTGGATCGACCCTCTACACGAGGCAGTCATAGTCGGAGTAGATGGCACTGGCTCCCACTTGATGATGCTACTGGGATTTAACCAACAAATTCGCCCCCATATGGCTAGGTTGGCCACAATGATGGCACTCCCCTGACCGCGAACACTCCATAGCATGATGCCCACCACCGAACTTGAAGCAAATAATGCCATGCCCCGGGACGGGGTGAAAGGCCAACCGTGGGGAGGACGATGAAGACGACCGAGGCTGCTTTGCCTTGGCTCCCGAGGAGGAACTCTGTCCTCCCTTGAACTTCTTGGAAGTAGGTCACTGAAAGGACCCACTTTCCCCACCAAAACTCCTCTTCTGGCCACCACCAGAAGCTGCAGGAACTCCTGAATCACCAGGGTTGAACCTAACTTTGGAAAGCTCCACCACAGAGGCAAAGTCACAGGGGATAGTGGCCCCTATGACAACTCCGAACTCCTAGTTGAGGCCCCTACGAAACCTTCGAGCCTTTTCATGATCATCAGAGGCCACGGCTGGTACGAAGCGGACAATGTTATTGAACTCCACCACATACTCAGCCATAGACTTCCTCCCTTGGGAGAGGGTAGTCAAAGAATGCTCCATCCTCTTCACAAAAGACTCCGGGTAGAACTTGGCCCGGAAGTGCTCGGTGAAGACCTCCTAGGTGACCAGTCCATGGGCAGGGGTCCTCGTAGCAAGTATCCCCTCCCACCAGATATCCGCCTAGCACTTCAGCTGAAAGGCCACAAATCGAGCCTTCTAGAGAGGTCATCTTCAGGACTCCGAATTGCCTCTCCATGTAACACAGCTAGTCTGAGGACTGGACTGGTGTGCCCGCACCATTGAAGGTGTCGAGTTGAAGACTCAACCACTCACGAAGACTCATTTGAGGGTCCAGCACATCTAGGGCAGCTATGGAAACCGCTGCAGGTGGAGGCACAACAGCAGGAGCTTCCTGAACTTACTTGCGCAACTCTTGGACCTTCCTCTGCAGCGCCTGCAGCAAGGCCAAAGTCACAGCCTCTACTCCTGCCCCAGACTGCGCAGCCGGGGCACCATCCTGAGCTGACTCATGAGCATTGAGCGAGCCGCTTCCCTCAATGACATGAGATGGGTGACTCCCACCTCGGCCACGGCGACCATGACCTCTAACCCTCGGCATAGCTACAGCATAAGCACAATCATATAGTCAGCTCAAGCATCAACACATCATCATAATACTTGCATTTTCATCTATCAATATCATAACTCAAATAAAACATTAAGGCACAATGCAATGAATTACCATATCCTTCCTACTGTGCTCCAAAGTGTGTCAAAATTTTAATTAATTAGCCAACTAACGTCAGTTTTAAAGTTATGGGCCTAAGGCAAGATTTTACAAAATGACCCTAACCAAGTTTCTAGGATTTTCCCAAGTCAAATTTTAGGTCACACTAAAATCATTTACTAATTCCATACTCCACGGACCTAATGCCCACTTTGATACCAACTCTAACACCCCGGCACCCACGTGTCCCGAAAGTTACACTCACGAGGATCAACATTCAACAAAGTTACCAAATTACTAAAAAAATTGAGCATGACCTCTAGGCATTTAGAGCAAAATCAGCACACAAGCAAAACAAAATAGTCATTTCACAACCAAACGAACATATATTGCACGGTAGGGTAAGCGAAGCAAACCCAACAGAAACATAACTACAACATAATCATAACAGCCACATACCTAACCATGAACTTGAGCCATAGCCACATAAACAATTTACGCGACAAGAGCTCAACCAACAAACAACCATGCAACCATAAACTCCTCACATAAGGAAGCTAGACCAAAAACAAGAACTTATCCCACATCCACATCCACTAGAAAAATATTTACAGGAGTTAGGACTCTATGGATGACTATGGTGAGTGTTAACTAGTGGAAGTAGTGCTAGAGCCCTTCCCAAATGCCGCTCTTGAGGTACCTAAAATAAAAAATTACAAGACAAGCGTGAGTTCAAACAATCTCAGCAAAGTGTATCATAATAATGCAAATAACTTAAAAGAAGAGATTAAAACCATTATAACGTGGTCAGACCCTTGCACACGAGAACAACATCATAACTTAACATTGATTTCTCTTTAATCATGCAATGCAATATGCATGTTCATAATGCCCATTTCATAGCTAATATCGGTATTACTGGGTGGTCACCCGTCGGTGTGCGCCCTCTAATTCCCATTCATCCCGTAGAGGGGCTTACCAAAGTAGGACTTTCATGTCCCACTACATGTGAGATATAGAGGCCCACTCAGGACACCTCTTCTATTATGAATGTACAAATCCATATGAAATGAATTAAACTGCAAATTGTATTCTCACCACCAAAACATATCCTTAAGCATTGACATATTCTTTAAATTCATACACTTATCATTTGCATTATCATAAGCAACCTTCTAATCATAAGCATAATCATACTCATGAATATCAACATAATCGAGATCACTAGCAAAGCAAGCCACAAATCATTCTAACATTTAATCTACATGATACACTTGCCTCTAACTGCAAGGAGCGGAGTGGCGCGATGTTGAGGCCACTCCTGATGATACTCCACCTGAAATAACAATTGCATGCATTCAAACATAAACAATCATTGCATAAGCCAACGACAATGCAACCACGCTCCTACGACCAACCCAAAAACCCAAACGATGGAAGGAATGAACTGTACGTGAGTTACCCAAGTTTAATCACAAATATCTACTTGCTAAACTTGCCCCAAGACTCCCTCTAGCAAAACAAGACTAGCCCTAAATTTTAGCATGCTGCAAAATAGGACAGCTACCTTCTATCTAGCATAACTTCTAACATGCAACTTCAAATTCAGCAAATTAGGACATTTTTAGAATCTACAGGAAATTTCCTAACTTTATCTAGTTATAGAAATAATTTAATTTGGCCCCTAACTAGCCCTAAATAGCACAGATTCAAAGCTTCTGTCAATAGTAGCAAACTTTGAACAACACACATTCTAACTCTGAACAGCAGACACAAAAACGACCATAACTCCTAAACGGCTGAACCAAAGTTCACTTTCTTGGGCTATATTTAAACTTAAGACGATGATCTACAATTTCTTCTACAACCAACCCCTTGGAAAATGCCTCTAAATAGCCCTAAACAACACAAATCCGAAGCTTCTGTCAGCAGCAGCAAACTCTGAACAACAAATATTCAAAATCTGAACAGCAGACACAAAAATGACCATAACTCCTAAATGGCTGACCAAAGTTCGCATTCTTGGGCTCTAATTAAGCTTAAGATGACAATTTATAATTTCTTCTACAGCCAACACCTCAGGAAATGCCTCTAAATACCTCTTATCATAGCTCTAAAATGGGTATATGCACAGCCTGAGATTTCAGAACAACTCTCAAAAACCTAGATTCTCCAAAATCCACACAAATCCACAACCCTGGAACAACCAAATCTTGCAAGCCTCCCCCCTTAGCACAGCATACAAACCCTAGAAATCAAAACCCCCACTTGTCTTCCCTTACTCTCAAGGAGGAACAAAGGGGGAGGGAGGAGCTCGGCTGGGGAAGGAGTAGCAATAGGGAGGAAGCTTCGGCTGGAGGAGGAGCAGCAACAAGGAGGCTTCGGATGGGGAGGAGTAGCAGCATGGAGTCTTCGATTGGGGAGGAGGCTGGGAGAAAAAATTAGTAGAATAGGTTGGAGTGGGTTTATGGGGTATTAGGTGGGGAAAGAAATAGGTGGGAACTCCTCTCAAAAGAGCTAAAACCTACCTACTACAGCCCACAGACAGACCCACACCCCAACTGAATTTTTTTTACTTAACCTGGAAATGATCTGCTATATTACAACTACGCCCCTAACCCTGCGCCGCCACCGTCGATCCTCGGTCGCCATCCCCGGATCTCGTCTTCCCCGCTGTCGGTTCCCGAGCTCTTCCCCACCTCCCACACCCGATATTCTCCCCGCCTCCCATGCCCAGATCTCGTCTTCCCTACCTCCCATGCCGCCAGTGCTCGAGATCATTCCCGCCTCCTGCGCTGCCAGCGCCCGAGGTCGTCCCCACCTCCCGCACTAGCGCCGAGCTCTTCCTCGCGCGCGTGCTGCTTTAGCCTTCAGCCCTTTAGGTTTGACTCTGAGACACAAATCCCGCACCCAGATCTCGTCTTCCAACGCCTCATAAGAGCCATGAAGTTTTGCATAGGCTTTCTCATGAATGGATACCCAGAGCTCATTTTGTTTTCTACTAGTAGCAAATGCTGGTTTCCCAGGAGACTCGCAGGGGATCCAATCATCAACAACCACAGCCACCCACTCACCCTAGTGAAAATTGGTTAAAAATATTGCATAAGCTCTGTTTTTCACAAGATGAGACGAAGACAATTCTTTAGTGTTGATGGAAAACAATGCATAGGCCCTAGAGAAAATAAGTTGCATGCACTCTTCAGACTTCATGTGCACTATGTATCTTCCTTTTAGTCCTCTCAACTACTGTTGGAGTTTGATTGTGGAATTTCGCAGGCATATACTACATTTTTAGCAGAACACTAATGAATTATTTTCACATATTTTGTGACTATGTTTTGTGACTATATTTCGTCTTTCATGTGAGTCTTTTACTCTTTTGTTTTGTTGCAGCCTGCCATTTTGTATTCCCCCTAGGCGGGCTAGGCACTAGGCAGTGGGCCTCTGCCCGCCTACCGCCTAGCGCTTTTTTGAACATTGCCGGGAAAAACCAAGGTAAAAAAATATTTTTATCATTAGAAAATTTCTTGACAGCAACACCGAATCCCTATGAAAGGTGTATCTTAGCAGTGTATGTCATGCTCCAGCTAATTTTCCAAAAAATCGGCATAGTCAAACTTAAGCTATAACATCCCAAAAATTGAGTTTTGGAATGTTTGAATTTGAAAATGAACCATTTGCATTTCCCAAGATTAATCCAAGCTTAATTTGAATTTCTCTATTATGGAAAAAGATTTAATTTGATTAATCTATTCATCAAACAAAAGATTTTTCTGAATTTTTGGAGTTTTTTTGAATTTATTTGCTATTTATTTGAATTATTTTCTTTTATTTGAATTTCGGGAATTTTATTAATTGGAAAATGTTTTATTTTCAAATTTTTGTGTTGAGCCGAATCCTCTCCAGCCCATTTCTTTCTCCTCACCTTGGCCTGCACCGCTCAGCCTGCCAACCCACTTCGCGCGTTTGCCCAACCCAGCCAACCCGCGCGCCACCGCCATTGGATGTCTGTTTCCGTCAGCGATGACGTTTGCCGTGCGTCAGGTGCATGATGAACCGAGCACTATGCTGTAGACCCGGTTCACCCGAACCCTAGCTAACGTCAGCATTGCGCAATAAACCAAAATTTTCTTTAGAAAAATAATTCCCAAAATTATCAATTTTCTATTTTCTCTGATTTAATATTCCAGGAGCTCATTCTCTCTCAAACGAACTCCGATTGAGGCGATTCAATTTTCTAAATTTTTCTAAAATCAAGCTATATCTTCTAGAGCTATTTATTTTTAGTTTTGAGCTTGTTTGAATCTCTGTTTGGTATTTATTTGGTTTCATTGCTTTTTTTCCCAATAGACGCTAATCCCGAGGGAGCGAACGGAGACTTCGAAGACCAAGACTCAACACTAGATCACCAAGGCAAGTCGTAACCTTTGATCATATTGATCTTGTGTTTGCAAAGTATTTTGTTTTATACAATTGCGTGCTATTTGAGTATGAATGCTTATTTCATTGGAATAGCTATATACCTAGTTGAATTATGCCACCTTGATTATTGGAATGCCATGTATCCTTTGTTAACTATAGGTTGGGATATTATTAGTTGGACTTGATCATATTACCAATGTTGGGTTATCATAGCTATGCTTAGACATGCTTAGTTGTACGTTGGGATTCATATCACATGTCGAATAATATTAATCTTGACTTAATGAGATATTGAATTTTGGCTATCCTTTGTCAAGCCTTGCATGAATATATTGCATAATTTTCCTACTCCTTGTTGAGTACTTTTTGTACTCATGGCTTTAGGCCTTTGTTGATCAGTTGCTGAGGAAGGACCAGGAAATAATAAATATCATGAGGAGGGATATTATGAAGACTACATGGACTAGGAAAGTGTCTTCCCAGACGATTGCCTGTGGCATGTCGAATAACCCATGTTATTTTATTTCCGCTACAACAGTTTATTTGTTTCTTAAGCCCTTAAGGCATAGTGGTGTAAACTTAACCATAAGGTCTGATGCTTTACTGAATAATAATTTGCCTCTTTCTTAGTTAATTCAATGTATGGAATGATATTTCATCTATGTTTCCAATGTGTGCACTAGCGTGATCCTGGACTAGTGCAGCAGAGGGTTTTGGATTTGCAGATCCGTGTCCCGACGGTGATGGTATCAGAGCCATATCGACTGTAGGTCGCTACCCTAGTTAGCATGGTCTTGAAAATTATTTTCTAAATCAAACCAATAAATTGGTATTTAATAGTTTCTCTCCTCTCATCTTATTCTTAGGTTCTTATTCCTCTTCTTTGCTGAAATTTTGTTTTGAATGTTTAAATTGATCTTAACTCATGAAACTTCTCAAAACCTCTGGTCTTCTGCAAGGATTCAAACCAAGGAAGGTGATGATCAAGCTGTTGAGAGTATGCCAAGATGACTACCATATAAGATAGGTTTTTGGTGCTCATTGGTGTTTGAGCATGTTTCCCCTTTTTTCAGTTTAGTTACGTTTAGTCTGCGAATACTAGGATTTTTATTGCTTGTGTGCATGGTATGTTGTACACTTGCCCTAAGTATGGTGTTGCAGCCATATCTTAAGTTGAAAGCTTTAATTGCCTCTTTAATTTGTAGCCTTTTAGGTTGTGTCCCTTGTTGACTTTTGTCCTTGTGTGTTACCTTCTCCCCTAGATGATCTTACCACTTGTCTACTGCTTTTCCCTTTTACCTATCAAACCCTTGTGTTGCATCGCAAATGGTTGACACTCGTTCTGGAGCCGGTCGCAGTTCGCCAGTGGATGCCAATGCTAGTGCCAGCGCAAATCACAACCCCAATGCACCACCACCTGTAGTGACATATCAGAACATGGGACGCTTTCTGGCAGCTCAGACACAGCTTATGAACACAATGATGCAAAATATGAACAATATGATGAACCAACAAAACCAGACTGCAGTTGCTCTGGCTAACCTATTGAACCAGCAGAATCAAGTTGCCGCTGCATCTCCTCAAGCTCATCCACAGTCCAAGCCGGTAGAAATTATGAGGACTCATCTGCCTACTTTCTCCAATTCTTCAGAACCATTGAACGCAGATGATTGGATTCACTCCATTGAGAAGAAGCTTGCAATTGCTCAGTGCACAGATCGTGAGAAGGTTCTCTACGCTGCACATCAGGTGGAGGGCACCGCCGCTGAATGGTGGGAGAACTGCAGTGCCGCCCATGATGACCCCCAGACCATCACTTGAGCAGAGTTTTCCACTGCTTTCCGCCACTCCCATATCCCAGATGGAAAAGTGGAGATGAAGAAGAATGAGTTCCGTGAGCTCAAGCAAGAAGGGAAGTCAGTAAGTGAATACCTCAACAAGTTCACTCAACTTGCTCGTTATGCTCCAGAGGATGTAGCTATAGATGATGCACGCCAGAAGAAATTCAATGTGGACTTAATCCAGGACTAAAGTTGCAAGTCATTGACAACGACTATGCAGATTTTCAGCATCTTGTAGATAAAGCTATGCTTATTGAGGAATCTCGTCGTGAGTTGGAAGAATCTCGTAAGAGGAAGATGATGCAACATGGAGCACATCAGAATCACCAACAGAGAGCCAGGACCAATGCACAACAGCCTGCTCATTTCACTCCTCCGACAGCATTCAGAACACCTGCACCAGCACCTCGCCCAGCTCCTTCAGGCAATCACAACTTTAGCACCAACAGCAATCCACCTTAGAGGAACAATAATCCAGCTGCAGGAGTCATATGTTTTGTAATGTCCCAAAATTTGCTTTTAGTATATTCATGGCATTCTTGAATTATTAGAAATTTTCGGGAATGTATTTGGAATTTTTGGAGTTAAACCGAATTTAAGCCTTATTGAATTAATCATATAAAATAAAGATCATGTGTGTCACGTGCGCATAAAATTTCAAAATTTAGTTTAAAATAACGACATTTGAAAAACAAGAATGTTCCTTTCAAATATTTTCAAAAAACTTGATCTATAAATTAATTTGTTGATTTTATAAAAATCGGTACAAGTGTCTGACTCACTGAAGGAATTTTCGCGGAAAATATATATATCGAAAAATCACAAAACCAACTCTGTTAGGTTCCAAATATTACCAAGTATTTTATAGGATTTTTCCAAGATTTTAGAGCCTTTTTGCTATTTTGTCGTTATCGCATTTTTTCTCAAGCACTATTTAAATTCCTAATTTCAACTGGAGGCGACGTTTCGAAATGGAAGGACATTACTACACGCCCTTTTCTGTTTTTCTGTGCGCATCAATCAGGAGGATCTGCCGTTCGTTGCCTTTAGTAGGTTCCAACAGTTACTACTCCCTAACCACCCCCTCAATCCCTCCTTTACACTGCTGTTATTCCTCCTCAACACTTTGGATGTCTTCCTCTTCACATCTCCACGCCTCCCTGTCATTTTCCCTGGCTTGGACTCTATCTGACCGAACACCGTCTGGTCGCCTTCACCTGCACTGCTGTCTGTGCGGATCGGTACTCTCTCTTCTTCCTCGTGCGTGCTTTAACTTTACCGATCGGATGATTCCGCCTGTGTGTATTTGTGCATGTATGTGTGTGTATACTTGCAGATAAGTCAGGTTTGGATATATATGTTAGGACGTGTACTGTGTGTTTTCATATATATGTTAGTATGTATACGTGTATTATTAGGCATTGATTCGGTTTCCTGCTGTCACTGTTGTCAACGAGCAACTACGACCACGTCTTGGCACCGTCGTTGCTGCTGTCGCCACCGTTCGCCGGTCCCGTGTGCTCGCCGGCCATCGAGATAGACCCGACCTTGCGTTTCTTCTCTGTCTCTCTCGCATAGCCAAGACACCAAGCCGAAGAAACGCATGAAGAATACGCATAAATATGATGAATAGTACCATGCATGCATTCAGCCGAATCGTTAGTTGTACATGAATTTTTCCAAAATCACGAAATTTGTCTTTTTCGCTACAAATTCGTTTTAGCTCCAAAATGCATGCGACAAATTTTGTAAATGAGTAAAAATTAACACCTAGCTATGTTAATTTTACTGAAATTTTATAAATAAATTTATACTATTAAAATATTCACGGAAAGTCCAAACTTACGAATTTTGTAGCTCTTAAACTATATGTCCAAAAATGTCGAAATAAATTTTAAAAATCTTAGAAAATGCTAAACTAAATATCTGGAAGTTTTTATAAAGCTACGAATTAGTTTGATTTGTGGTAGTTTCTGAATGTGTGTTTGTACGTTGTTTTGTGTGTTTATTTGGTTCTTTATCTGTTACACGTAGACGTCGAGCTGCGTGAAGACACATATTTTGAGGATCTAGTCCAGACCAAGACCTAGACCAAGGTTCGCTGCTGTTCGAAGGCAAGTTATGCGTTGATCATTTTGCTCCTAAGTTTTAAGAATGTATTTTGATTCAAGTTATGCATGCTAAATTAATTAAAAATGGATTCAATTAATTTGGGTAGTTTAGTTAATCAACCTATCTGTTATTGCCACTTTGACTTTAATATTTGTATGCCATGATTCATTTGTTGCCCTAAGTTATAATATTAGTTGGATGTAATGATATGCCAACACGGGAGGCTAGACCGTGAATAGTTGCTTAGCCTTGCATATATAGTGAATAATCTTGTAAAATACAAAAGCAACATTGACTAAAGGAATAGTGAATGTATTTTGGTAAATGGTGGGATGTTGTTGGTAATGACGTTGAAATGTGGAGACCTGTGTGGTTCTACATGAAGGTTGATTTACTGGCATGTGTTGAACCGTAAGATAATTTGGGGTGAGAAATGATTTAGACTGGGGCAAGTGGTAAGAGGCTTTGTGCCAGTTGGGCCTGTGTGGCAATGGGTTGACAGGAGATGAGAGGTTGTGTGCCACTTGGGGCTGTGTGCCACTTTTTGAGAGATGAAAGTCTTGCCCCGGCCGCTAAGGACTTCACCTTGCAAGTCTTTGACACGAGTCATCCGTACAACCACATGTCTGATATGGGCAGACCTAGTCGATTAAGGTTCTGATATCTTTCCTCTGATACCTCAGGGTGACAGTACACAGGGGTGTATCTGTGTGGGGGAGCGTACCTGTGCTACGGCTTGGTGCCCATCCAACGGTGTTGGCCTGTTCTATACTTCGGCTCTGTGTGAGGGGAGTGATAGTGAAGGCAATATCGGAGAGGTTCTTTGGTTAAGGTAGAGGTTCTTGAAAGGCTTTGTTACGGACAATCACCTGTGTGGTGAGCGGCTGTATCTTGTGTGTAAAGTGTACAACCTCCGCAGAGTGTCAAATCTATTTGAATAGCCGTGCTCGCGGCATTGAGCAATGTTCGGGGATTACAGTCAAGGGTTAGATCTTCGAAATTAAAATGTGGAATGGGTGGCTATGTGCGAGTGTTGAAAATGAATTGGTTAAGGCTGTGTGCCAAGTTTGATGGAGAAAAACTGTTTAAGGAATCTAATATCATTTATAACTGTTTCACTGCTTTAACCTAAATAAGATATGAGTTTAAAAATGCTGTTTGCTGCAAAAGAACCAAGTAAGCCTGTCCCTTGTAATAAGCCTCGCATTAGTAATAAGCACTGCATTCTGTGCATGACTTGTTGAGTACGGTGTGTACTCACCCTTGCAATCAACAATATATCAGAGGAGGAGTCTACACCAGCTTGGGAGGAGGAGTTTGTCGAGGAGCCAGAGAACTAGGGAGCAAGCCTTGTCAGTTGCCTATGGCAAAGTGATGGGTCTCCACGATGCTTTATTTTTCGCTGTTATTATTCTGATACTTTGATTAATGTAAGCCCTGCGTGGCATACTATTTGTAAGGTGACCATAAGGTCATGCAACTCGTTTATATATATGTTTGGAGTACTTTATTATTATTCCGCTGTGTATGATTGTGGTACTTTAACCCTGTTTAGCCTGTGTGCACTAGCGTGATCCTGGACTAGTGCAGAATACACAGAGGGTCCGGATTTGCAGATTCGGGTCCCTACATGTTTCAACTATCATGAACTTGGTCATGATGCCAATAATTGCCCAAGAAAGCAAGCTGTGACGCCAGTCCGTTTCAACTTGGGAGCTACAAGAGCCAAGACCCCTGCGCCAGGAGCAGGACGTGGAGTGCCCCAGACTCCTAATCAAGCCCCCAGGACCCCGTCGCCTGTTGAAAGAGGCCGTGTGAACCACGTCAACACTGATGATGCCCAGTCTGCACCAGACGTCATACTAGGTAAGCTCCTAGTCATCTCAGCATCTGCCATGGTTTTGTTTGATTCTGGAGCTACGCATTCGTTTGTTTCTCAGAGTTTTGCTGCAAATCATCAATTAAAGACAAAGCCTCTTAAAACTGTTTTATTGGTCCAATCACCTGGTTCTGATTTGAGTACGAACCATGATTGCCTCGAAGTTAAAATATTAATTGGAGGGGTAGAATTTCTAGCCAACCTCATTGTCCTAGACACCAAGTCCCTAGATGTGATCCTAGGAATGGATTGGCTCTCCAAGAACCAAGCAGTTTTGGATTGTGAAAATAGAGAGATCACCTTAACCAGTCTAAATAGAGCTAAGTTAAAGTTTCAAGCTACTTCAGACCAGTCTGAAGGAATAAAAGTTTGCAGTGCCAAATGAATATGCTAGTAGATGTGCCAGTCGCCAGAGAGTTTCCTGATGTGTTTCTAGATGAGTTGCCTGGGATGCCACCAGACCGGGATATAGTATTCTTGATCGAACTTGTTCCTGGAACCCCACCCATCCCCAACAGACTTTATAGGATGCCTGCTAATGAGTTAGCTGAAGTAAAGAGACAGATTAAAGAGCTGCAAGATCAAGGTTTTGTTCAACCAAGTACTTCGCCGTGGGGAGCCCCATTTCTTATAGTTGAAAATAAGGATGGTACTCAGAGAATGTGTGTAGATTATCATTCTCTCAGTGAGGTCACCATCAAGAATAAGTACCCTTTACCAAGGATTAATGATTTGTTTGACCGACTTCAAGGAGCTGGAGTGTTCTCGAAGATTGACTTGAGATCAGGTTATCATCAGTTGAAGATTCGTCTACTGGATATACCCAAAACAGCTTCTGTGACTCGGTATGGATAGTATGAGTATACCGTGATGTCCTTTAGATTGACCAATGCTCCTGCCTACTTTATGACTCTGATGAATAAAGTATTCATGGAATATTTAGACAAATTTGTTGTTGTCTTCATTGATGACATTCTGGTCTACTCCAAAAGTGAGGAAGAACATGAGGATCACTTGCGTCAAGTTTTGACAAAGCTAAGGGACAACCAACTCTATGCCAAGTTCAGTAAAATGTGAGTTCTGGATGAAGAAAGTTGCTTTCTTAGGACATGTCATATCAGCAGAAGGAGTCGCTGTTGACCCTGGTAAGATACGAGATGTGCTCAGTTGGGAGTCACCCAAGACGGTAGACCAAGTCCGAAGTTTTCTTGGAATAGCGGGATATTATCGCTGTTTTATAAAAGGATTTTCTAGAAAAGCTAGACCGCTCACTCAGCTTTTGAAAAAGGAGAAGAAATTCTCTTCGACACCAGAGTGAGAGCAGAGTTTTCAAGAGCTGAAAAAGTGTTTGACAACTACCCCAGTGCTTATTTTGTCAGATATTAGAAAGAATTTTGAGATATTTTGTGATGCATCCCGACAAAGACTCAGTTGTGTGCTGATGCAAGATAAGAAGGTTGTGGCATATGCTTCGCGACAACTAAGGCCACATGAAGTTAACTATCCTACTCATGATTTGGAATTGGCAGCCGTAGTGCATGCCCTAAAGATTTGGCGTTATTATCTCATCGATAATCGTTGTGAGGTTTACACTGATCACAAGAGTTTGAAATACATTTTTACCCAAGCTAATTTCAATATGAAACAAAGAAGATGGTTGGAGTTGATCAAGGACTATGATATTGGAATTCACTATCATCCAAGAAATGCCAATGTCGTAGCTGATGCTTTGAGTAGAAAGAGCTATTTCAATACCTTGATGATTAAGGAGAATCAACCAGCACTTTATGAAGAATTTCAGAAGCTTAGTTTGGAATTAGTTTAGGAAGGTTATTTAGCTACTTTGGAAGTATGCCCTACATTGGAAGATCATATCCGAGAAGCACATGTGGATGATGCTGATGTCAAAGAGATTAAGAGAAATATGAAGAAAGTAAAAGCCCCAGGTTTCACCGAAGATGAACAAGGTTCCGTTTGGTATGAGAAGCGTATTTGCGTATCGGATAAGAAAGAACTCAAGGAGCTGTTACTCAAAGAAGCGCATCAGACATTATACTTCATTCATCTTGGAAGTACCAAGATGTATCAAGACCTTAAGGAAAGGTATTAGTGTCCTAGCATGAAGCGTGGGATTGCAGAGTATGTTACACTTGGTGATGTTTGCCAAAAGGTCAAAGCTGAGCATCAGAGGACATCATGATTGTTGCAACCATTGAAGATTCCAGAGTGAAAGTGGGAAGAGATTGGTATGGATTTTATTACCGGACTTCCTAAAACCTAAACTGGTTAAGGGGGTGTCTGGCATAGCTTCAGCTCCACCAAAATCCGTGGAGTTGGTGGAGCAGGGTATTCCTAGCTCTAGAAATTTATGGAGGTGGAGCTGTGGGTATATTAAGAGTATTTAGGTGGGTCATCTTATTTACATTTTAGACTAAAAAATACAAACTTAATTCACTTTATTTTAACTTACAAGCTCTAGATCTGAGGTGGAGCTGGGATCTGGAGCTCTGCCAAACAGGGCCTAAGATTCGATTTGGGTAATAATGGATCGATTGACTAAGGTAGCTCACTTCATTCCGGTTAAGACTACCTATGCAGAAGATAAATTGGCAGAATTGTATATGTTAAGGATTGTCAGTCATCATAGAGTACCTAAGAAGATAGTGTCTGATAGAGGGACCCAGTTTACCTCTCATTTTTGACAGAGTCTGCATGAAGCCATGGGAACCCATCTCAGATTCAGTACTGCCTATCACCCTCAAACCGATGGACAAACTGAACGTGTGAATCAAATTCTTGAGGACATGTTAAGAGCTTGTGCCTTAACCTATGGTGCTAAGTAGGACAAGTGTTTTCCCTATGCAGAGTTTTCTTATAATAATAGTTATCAGGCCAGTCTGCAAATATCTCATTTTGAAGCCTTATATGGAAGAAAGTGCAGAACCCCTTTCAACCATAAGGAGTCAGGAGAAAGACAATTTTTTGGCCCTGCCATGCTGCAAGAAGTCGAAGAGCAAGTTCAACTAATTCGAGACAGATTGAAGATAGCTCAAAACATATAGAAGAGTTATGCAGATAATCATTGCTGAGACTTGAGTTTCGAGCCCAATAATTATGTGTATCTTAGAGTCACCCCTCTCAAAGGAGTTAAGAGATTCCAGGTAAAAGGGAAGCTTGCCCCTAGATATGTTGGGCCGTTCAAAGTCTTGGAAAGAAGAGGAGAGGTTGCTTACAGGCTTGAGTTGCCTCAGTCTTTTGCCGGAATCCATGATGTGTTCCATATGTCGCAATTGAAGAAGTGTCTGCGAGTGCAAGAGGAGCAAATGCCATTGGACACCATTGATTTTCAAGAGGATCTCAACTACAAGGAGTAATCGGTGAAAATTTTGGATGTTGCAAAATGTATCACAAGATGCAAGATCATCCGCTTTTGTAAGGTCCAGTGGAGCCATCATTAAGAAGAGGAAGCAAATTGGAAGCGAGAAGAGGAAATGAAGTCCGAGTTTCCCCACCTATTCTCTAGCCAGCATGAATCTCGGGGTCAAGATTCCATTTAAGGGGGAGGTTTGTAAGACCCCAAAATTTGAGTTTTAAAATGTTTGAATTTGAAAATGAACCATTTGCATTTTCCTAGATTAATCCAAGCTTAATTTGAATTTTTTTATTATGGAAAAGATTTAATTTGATTAATCTATTCATCAAACAAAAGATTTCCAGTAGTAGTTGGGTCCACTGTGCTCCAAGAAATTGTTTTGTATTTTTGGAGATTTTTTTAATTTATTTGCTATTTATTTGAATTTCTGGATTTTTCTTAATAGAAAAATGTTTTATTTTCAAAATTTTGTCTCGGGCCGAATCCTCTCGGCCCATTTCTTTCTCCTCGCCTCAGGCCGCTCCGCTCGGCTTGCTAGCCTGCTTCGCTCGTTCACCCAACCTAGCCAGCCCGCACGCCACCGCCGTTGGATGAGTGACGCGTGTGTGGCTAGGATCGCGCCGTCGTTGCCACCATAACCTTAACCCTAGCCACCGCTCACATCGAAACTGCGTCCGCTACCATCTCGGTTTTCGAGTTTTGCGCACTTCCCCAGGCTATTTAAGCCACCGTCGCACCCAATCTGAGGTTCGCCTCGTTGCGTCGCACCCACCACTCTTTCCCTTGCTACCCGAGACCCCTCCATCGCAGAGAATGAAGTCGTGGAAGTTCGCCACCGTAGTTGAAGGGTTTCTCCGCGTGGATCTCCGCCGTCGGTGCAGATCCGTCTTCACCAGTTGCGCCATCATGTTGCCCGTGTTGTTCTCTTTCCGATCCCCGTGTTCCCAGTCAAGATCCAGCACTCCTCCGCCGAGTGCCGTGTTGTCTTCTTCGCATCTAGCAGAATAGCGTCGCCGCCTGACCGTCGTTCCTCACTGTGAACCGTGGCCGTTCGATCGCTCGTAAGCGCTCTAGATTCTGCCACGTCCCCGTCGCCCACAACATTTGCTAGTATGCCGTTTGATCCCGCGCCGCTGCTGGATGCGTGACGCGTGCCCTGTCCACATGGTCGTCTGTGTCAGCTGCTGCGTTTGCCGAGTCACCTGCGTTAACGCTGACGTGTCTGCCTACGTCAGCGCTGACGTCAGCTGTGCGCCAAGTGTACGGTGAACCGAGCACTATGCTGTAGACCCGATTCACTCGAACCCTAGCCGACGTCAGCATTGCGCAATAAATTAGATTTTTCTTTAGAAAAATAATTCTCGAAATTATCCTTTTTCTATTTTCTCTGATTTAATTTTCCAGGAGCTCGTTCTCTCTCATTCGAACTTCGATTGAGGCGATTCAAGTTTCTAAATTTTCTAAAATCAAGCTCTATCTTGTAGAGCCATTTATTTTCAATTTTGAGCTTGTTTGAGTCTCTGTTGGTATTTATTTGGTTTCATTGCTTTCTTTTCCAGTAGACGCTAATCTCGAGGGAGCGAACGGAGACTTCGAAGACCAAAACTCAACACTAGATCAGTAAGGCAAGTTGTAACCTTTGATCATATTGATCCTATGTTTGCAAAGTATTTTGTTTTATACAATTGCGTGCTATTTGAGTATGAATTCTTATTTCATTGGAATAGCTATATACCTAGTTGACATTATGCCACCTTGATTATTGGAATGCTATGTATCCTTTGTTAACTCTAGATTGGGATATTATTAGTTGGACTTGATCATATTACCAACGTTGGGTTATCATAGCTATGCTTAGACATGCTTAGTTGTACGTTGGGATTCATATTACATGTCAAATAATGTTAATCTTGACTTAATGAGATATTGAATCGTGGCCGATAGCCACTTTTGTAAAATTTATTGTACCATGGTATGGTTTGCCATTAGTCTTGGTTGAACGACATTGTTTTCCCTCGGGCAAGTGATCGTGCAGTAAAGGGGGTGCTTTTAGCACATTCGGATGTGGATGTCTTGCCTGAGACAACTTAAAGACTTAATCTTGTGCACCATTGAATTGGGCCTTACCGTACTACCACATGTCTGGTGTGGGACAGACCTAGCCGATTAATTTGCAATGTCTAGCCTTGAGTACTGCCAATTGGTGGTGTGGGTTCTGGGATGGAAGGGTAGATTCGTAAGGCACAAGAGAGGCCCCTGAGGGGTGACACCTCAGCGGGCAGTACCGAGTTTAGACAGTGAATTGTAAAGGCTTTTTCTTGAATTCTCTGCCGGCACACCAAAGTAAGTGTGCTAATGGCCAGGTATATGGAGAATATCATGTCTTGTGGGTAAAGAAGTACAACCTCTGCAGAGTGTAAAACTATTCGAATAGCAGTGTTCACGGTCCTGGACATGCCCGGGAATTTCACATGAGGTATAGAGTATTTCATGAAATGTTGGAAAGTGGAATTGTTGGGATGTGAACAGAGAGTTCACTACTGTTTTGTTGTCTAAAGCTAATACTATTGAATTTGTTGGTTCGATACTTGTGTTGGATGGTGTAGGGTGATGCCTGGCCATTCTGTTCATGTTGTCTACCATTGGTTTACCAGTTATCTACTATCTTTTCATAAATATGCTTTCAATTTATTTACTGTATTTCAATTCTGGTTATTGCTTTATACGTGTTGATCAGTTGCTGAGGAAGGATCAGGAAATAATGAATATCATAAGGAGGGATATTATGAAGACTACGTGGACTAGGAAGGCGTTTCCCTAGACGATTGCATGTGGCTTGTCGAATGGCCCAAGTTATTTTATTTCCGCTGCAACAGTTTATTTGTTTTTTAAGGCCTTAAGGCATAGTGGTTTAAACTTTAACCATAAGGTCTGATGTTTTACTTAATAATAATTTGCCTCTTTCTTAGTTAATTCATTGTATGGAATGATATTTCATCTATGTTTCCAATGTGTGCACTAACGTGATCCTGGACTAGTGTAGTATACACAGAGGGTTTCGGATTTGCAATTCCGGGTCCTGACATAAGCGTAGCTCAAAGATTGATCAACACATCGATGCGAAGCAATATTGATCAAAATCAAATTACAAACTACTTTGGTGCAGAAAAGTTTTTTTAGATAATGGAAGATTTTAACTCCCGGCCTTTGCAACTTGAGTTGCATACAACCAATCAATTATTACACAGTTACAACCACTGCTATCAAAAGAGAAATAAAATAGTTGCAATATGCCATAGGAAAATAAAACATAAGTTCTCAATCCACACACAACCTGTTACTAAATCTCCGTCTTTGCCTGATGAAGAGATCCTTGACCATAATCTTCAGCAATTTGCATCCTGGTAAAACCACATCATGGGCCTTCAGAAGTTGTAGCACAGACCATGAACGCAACCAATTGGTGCAAAAGTAGATAATCTATAATGGATTAGAGAGTTTTTTCTTATAAAAAAACCACATCATTTCGATATATCCAAATTGACCAACACAAAGACCAAAATGTGAGCCTTTAATTCTTTTCCCATCCCCCATAACTAGCTCCCAAACATAGTGGTCATGCTAATAGGATGTGATGAATTAAAAGTCGCTTGAATGACGCACCATGCGAAACGAGCAAAGTGGCAGTAAAAAAAGAGGTGTTGTATAGTTTCCTCATTGTTACAAAAACCACATTTTGTACTATCACTCCAATTTTGTTTTCTGAGGTTATTTTTTTGTCAATATCACTCCACAACGTAGGTACCATAATTTTTTTATTTTAAAGGTACCTTAAGCTTCTACAATTGATGGTTTGTAACGGGAACATTTTGATGCATTAATGCTTGATACATCGACCGAACTGAAAACTATCCATTCTGATGGAGATTCCATCGAAAAGTATCCCATTCTGGTGTTAGCTGCACACCAGTCACTATTGTAATAAGCTCATGCAAGACAAGTAAATTATGTCCCGTAATGGCTTGACGAAAATACACATTGATTGGGACAAAGCTCATTACTTTAGCCACTGTGGTATGGTTTTTTTGAACAATTTGAAAGTGTCATGGGTGTTGTACACTGAGGAGGTTGTTTTCAAGCCAACTATCCTACCATAATTGAATTTAAGATCCATTACGAATTTGGAAGGACCCATATCTGAAGAAGTGATGTTTAACCCTCATTAACCCAGACCAAAACTGAGAGTCCCATGACCTCCTTTCGACATAAGATAAAGTCTTATTCCCTAGATATTTTCTTCTAACGAGGAGTTACAAAACATCATCTTCATTTAGAAGCTTGAAAAGACATTTACTAATCAAGCATTCATTTTTGACAGCAAGGTCTTGAATACCCTTGCCTCTTTGGTCCTTAGGTCAGTATAATATATTCCACTTAGTTAGCCTATATTTTTTATGATTATCACTTTGCCAAAAAAATCTGGATCTGTAATAATCTAACCATTTGAGAATTCCACATGGTATCTCAAAAAAAGATAATATAAACATGGGTAAGCTGCTAAGCACATAATTTAAAAGGACTAAGTGACCTCCAGAAGAAAAATTGTTGCCCCTCCAACTACTCAATCTTTGATCAAATCTTTCTTCCACCCCTTCCACTAACTCA
This sequence comes from Otatea glauca, assembly GCA_036346275.1. Taxonomy (NCBI): domain Eukaryota; kingdom Viridiplantae; phylum Streptophyta; class Magnoliopsida; order Poales; family Poaceae; genus Otatea; species Otatea glauca. Next base: position 45,744,273 of record CM070721.1, on the reverse strand, counting down.
CATTTTTTTTGTAATGAATTGGTATACCAAGGTATTGAAAAGGCAACTTGCTCAATCCACAACCAAAAAGCTAGGTATAATGAGCCTCAAATTCCTTACCAATTCCAAAACAAAAGATTTCGCTTTTATGGAAATTGATTTTGAGACCAGAAAGTTGTTCAAATGCACATAACAATAACTTCATGTTTTAAGCTTGTTCAAAATATATTCCATAAATAAAATAGTATCATCAGCATACTGTTGAATGGATAATCTATCATCCACCATATGAGGTATCACTCGACTTACTTGCCCATCCTTTTTGGCATGATCTAAAATGACCGTCAGCATATCCACGACAATGTTAAAATAATTAGGAGATAAAGAGTCACTGTAACACCCTAATTTTTGCTCTAACTTAAATTTTGGAGTATTTTAATTTTTGTGATTTTTTTGGGAATTTATTTAAATTTAATTGGATTTATTCAAATAGGGCTTTTCTTGAAAACAATTGAATAATGGAAAAGTTTTTGCAAAGTTTTATTGCAAATATTTTAATTGAGTTCCAAATATCTCAAAGTAATTTCTGGAATTTTTCTAGAATTTTTCTGCTATTTTAAAAGCTCCAAATGATTTAATTGAATTTCTAGAATTATTTTAAATGTGAAATGATTTTAAAATCAGTTGAACAGTAATGGGCCGAGCCCATTACTGTGCGTGTCGCCGGCCCAACTGCGCCGAAACCCTAGCGCCGCCGGTCCGAGCCGCTCGATCTCGACGGATGCTCGTGAGTGAGCCACGCCGTCGCGTCGCGCGCGCCGGATCATCGCCGCACGAACGGCTGGGAGAGGGCCACGTCGGTCGTCTTCGCGAGATCACCGGAGCTAATGCCGCCGACCGTTTCCGCTCGTTTCGCCGCCTGTAGCGCACACGTCGAGGCCCCTTAAAGTGCACCGAGTAGCGCGTCGATGAGCTCCTTTCGCTGCGTCTTTTGACTCCTCGCGCGCCGAGACGCCTAGAGACCACGGAGAGCTCGCCGAAGTTGTTCCTCTGCGCCGCCATCGTTTCTCCGCCGCTTGCTTCGCCGTCGGTCCATTTCGCCGTCGCCGAGGTCACCGCTGCTCGCCGAGTCAAGCTGCGTCGAATGCGCTAGATCTTCTCGCCGGGAACCACCGAACGCCGTCGACTACGTCGTCTTCCTCATCTCCGGCAAGCTTGCACCGCCGCACGCCATCGCCGGACTTCGAGCATCGTTGACCGTCGGATCTGCAAGGAGGGGTAAGGATCGTGCCACGTCGCCCTTCTCTGTTTTCTTTTAGTTTGTATCTGTGCCATTAGATCTGTTATGGACGGTCTGGATTAACCCTAAGGTTTACACGTTAGTTGATCTTGATCGTTAGATCTAGAGCGAACGGCTTGGATTAGATCTAGTTTCTGCAATATGTTTTTGTCTTAGCCGTTGGATCGTTAGTGAACGCGTGAGATTGTGCCGCGAGCGGTTGAATAGTAAACACTCGGTACCGTGGGCGTTGGATTTAGATCCAACAACGGCCGTGAGTAGATCGGTGGCGCGCGGATCCGCGCCGCTCAAATTTGAACGCGGCGGAGATGACGCCGCACCCCATCGAATCACGTGCGACGGCGTGCGCGCGTTGTCCGAGGGTGAGACCAGATCGCACCGTTGAGTTCGGGCGCACCGTTGGATGCGTGACGCGTGGGGGCGTGGAGTGCGAAGCGTCACCGAACCGCGCGGGGGTGAGATCCGACCGTTGGATGGGCGAGCGGTTTGGATCTTGCCGCGTGTCGCGTCGGGATTGGCTGCGCATCGTCGCTGACGCCACGGCCTGCGTCACCCGGTGCATGAGCACATGCGGCCATCCACGGTGGACCGAGCCAACCGTGGACCCACCCATGAATCAAGCAACGTGGCGGCACTAGAGGCTGCCACGTGTCGTGCTGACGTCATCGCTGACGTCATAAATATGTTATATATAAAAATATTTTGACCGAAATTCTTTTATGTGCTGACATCATCATGATGCAGTGCTGACATCATAAATGCGAATTTTCAGTATAAAAATAATTGGGAAAAATCGGATTTCTTAATTTCTGTATTTTCAGATTTTATTCAAACTTCAAATGACTATAACTTTTGCATTTTAACTCGGATTTGGGTGATTCAAATTTCTAAAAATTCATAAAATTATGATCTATTTAATGATGAATTTTATTTGAATTTTTTTAGGCCATTTAGTCCTCTGTATTATATTTTTATTGTATATTTTGTTTGTCCGCGTAGACGCAAATTTGCCGGAAAGTTTCGAGGAAGAATTCGTCGCTCAAGACCAAGCTTCGGAACATGACCAGCAACTCTTTGAAGGCAAGTGATGCTTTGATCATTTTGATCCCAGGTTTTTAAAATGTAGTTTATGCTTTGAAACTATGCATGCTTATTTATTTAAAATGAATTTAAATTGATTTGGGATAATGTAGTTAATCAACCCATTTTGTTATGCCACCTTGAATTATTAATTGTATGCCCTAAACCATTGTCACCCTAAGTTTGATTATATTAGTTGGATGTTAATATTGTGCCAACACAGGAGGCTAGACCGTGAGTAGATGCTTAGCCTTGCAACGAGTCATGAATGATCTTTCAGAAAAATGCTACAAAATTGACTAATGGAATATTGAATGTATTTTGGAAGTGGTGTGATGATGCCACATGATGATATGGAAGTATGGTGACCTGTGTGGTTCCATACTGATGTTGAGTTATTGCTGGCATGTGTTGCACAATAATCAACGGGTGGGAAATGATTTAGGCGGGGCAAGTGGCAAGAGGTCTGTGTGCCAGTGGGCCTGTGTGGCATTGGGTTGATGAGTGTGGTGAGTCTGTGTGCCACAATGGGTCGTGTGCCATTGTTGAGTGTTGGAAGTCTTGCCTTGGCCGATTAAGGACTTCACCTTGCAAGCCTTTGATCCGAGTCACCGTACAACCATATGTCCGATATGGGACAGACCTAGTTGACTAGGGTTCGATATCTTTCCTCCGATACCTCGGGGTGACAAGACACAGGGGTGTATTTGTATGGGGCGTACTGTGCTACGGCTTGGTGCCCATCCAACGGTGATTGGCCGGTCCTATACTTCGCCTGTGTGAGGGAAGTGATAGTGAAGGCACACGGAGAGGTTCTTTGGTTAAGGTAGAGGTTCTGAAAAGCTTTGTTGCGAACAATCACCGTGTGGTGAGCGGTCAGATCTTGTGGGTAAAGTGTACAACCTCTGCAGAGTGTCAAAACTATTCGAATAGCGCGCCATGTATTGAGCATTGCTCGGGATTACAATCAAGGGTAGATTTTCATAAACAAAATGTGGGAAGGGTGGCTGTGTGCCAAGTGTTAAAATGAACTATTAAGGTGTGTCGAGAATCTTCGAGGAAAAACCATTTGAAGAAATTAATATTACTTATAACTGTTCCAATGCTTTAATCTAATTAAGATATTGGTTTAAAATTGCTGTTTGATGCAAAAGAACCATTTAAGCCAACCCTTTGGAATAAGCTTTGCATGTAGTAATAGCACTCGCATTCTGCATTACTTGTTGAGTGCCTTGTGTACTCATCCCACCTTGCTTATCAAACCCAACATTAGTGGAGGAGTCTACACCAAAGATGGGAGGAAGAGTACATTGAGGACCCGAGCAACTAGGGGCAAGCCAGTCGGTTGCACTGTGGCAAGATGAAGGCTTTCTCGACATTTGTTTATGTTCATTGCTATTTCTTTTCTCTGAATAATGTAAGCCCGTGTGGTGTCTTATCTGTAAGGAGACCATAAGGTCGCATAACTCGGTTTATATACATGTTTGCACTAATTATTCTTATATCTTCGTGAATGTCTGTGATGTGCAACCTCAGATGATTGTGTGTGCTAGCGTGATCCGGATCGCATGAGAATACACAGAGGGTCCGGATCTGCGCAGTTCGGGTCCCAACAGAGGTGGTATCGAGCCAGCCGATCAGAGGACTTGACCCTAGTTTGGTTGTGCCTAGGAGGGTAAAACTATTTTCTAAAGACCTAATCAACTTGAGCAAGAATATCAATGAAATCTTGACTTATCTCTTCTCTCTTGTTTCATACCTATGCTGAATTTTTATTATTCTCTGTTTAATTTAAACAAGGTTTGTTTTGGCAGATGAGGATGATCCATACCTATGGAGAGCGCACCGGAGGATACGCCGCGGAGTTATGGCGTATGATGCAGTTGCTCGGAGGTTTTGACAGACCACTGTATCGAGGGACTTCGGTGGTACGGGCAGGACTTGACGTCGCCTGGGATGTCAAGATCACAGTGTATGCTCGGGAAAGGACGAGGGCGAGCCGTCCTATCTACATCACGGTCAGGAGGTCTTCTTTTGAGGCCGGAATCCAGGAGACGGCACGACAGACGATGCGGCAGATTGCCCGCACTTACTCCGCAGAGTTGGTGGGCACCGTCTTTCGTCACCATCCACGTCGAGACAATCGTTTAGAGAGGATGGAGCTTGCAGAGGAGGACGCCACTATCACCCACCTGGCGAGGTACGTCATCGCCCAGGAGGACGCCTTGGACGAGACAGTCCAGGAGCTGCAGAGGACCCGCGACGAGGTCACGGAGGCGAGGATCCAGCTGCGGGAGGGCTTAGCCCACTCCATGCAGAAGATCCAGGAGTTGGAGATGGCTTTGTACGGACCGAGCCCGAGCGCCCCGAGTTACACGATCCGAATCCGGAGGAGCGAGCGAGCAGAGGCACCGGCAGCAGAGCAGCAAAGACCGGGACCAGCAGAGTCGATGGGGTCTTTTGCACCAGCTGCAGTAGGTCTTCAGGATCAGTTCGCCCCGATGCCAGAGCACCCACCAGTGTATGCTCAGGGGGAGCCGCAGCCGGGTTGGCTCGATGAGTGATCGAGTCTAGCCGAGGGTAGTGTTGAGACTCGAATAATTGAGTCGCGTCTTTTCTTCAGAGTCACCATTAGGTGTGAGTCGTCATAGAGTCCTATGTTTGCTTACTTGTTTTTCGTTGTGAGTGTCTCGTATGTGTTGCATTGCCCTTAGGCACTTGTGAGCAACCATACTGCCTTATATTATATCAATAAAGTGGCTAAATAATTTAAGTTACACCTGTTTCCCCACATAAGTTCTTTTACTCGTCTGTGCTTTCTTCTTTTCTTAACCTTGGAAGCTTGCAACAGATGGTGAGGACACGTGGAAATGTTGGAGCCAGTGGAAGTGGAGCTAACCAGGCGGACAACCAGAATGAAGAGCCGATTCCTCAACCGCCGCAGGTCGATATGCAGAACCTGGGAGCCTTCTTGACTGCCCAGACTCAACTTATGAACACGATGGTTCAAACCATGCAGCAGATATCCAACCAAGCTGCTGCGAATGTTCAAGCTGGGGGTCACCATGGACCACACCCCTACTCAAGGTTGTCGGAGTTTATGAGAACCCGTCCACCTACCATCTCGTGCAACGCCAATCCATCGGAGGCGACGATTGGCTAAGGACAATCGAAAGGAAGCTGCACATTACCCAGTGTGTAGGACATGAGAGGGTACTCTATGCCTCTCATCAACTCGAAGGGACTGCCGCAGAATGGTGGGAAAACTTCTGCGCAGCTCATGAGGACCCACAGAGTATCACGTGGGAGGAATTCACCTCGCCTTTCGCCAGCACCATGTACCCGAGGGTATCATGGATCTCAAAAGGAGGAATTCGAGCCTCAAGCAAGGGGGCGGTCGGTGGCTAATTATTACGAACAAATTCACCTAACCGCACGCTACGCACTGCAGGACGTGGCTACGGATAAGGCCGCATAATCCCGCTTCATGAAGGGATTGAATGCGTGGTTGCAGTGGGATGATCACCCACACATTCCTCGACTTCCAAGAGCTAGTTAACAAAGCTCTTATCTTAGAGGAAAAGCGCCGAGAGTTGGATGACAACAGAAGCGCAGAATGGCACAACAAGGAGGTCGTCGGGGCAGCAGAGGCAGAGGACGGCACCCCAACAGTTCATCCGTACCGGCCAGAGGCAATGATAGGCACCACCGCCGCAAATCGCCCGGTGGGTCGAATGTTCGCACTACCGTAATCGTGGCACAAATCGAGGAACCTCTCAGGCAGTGGGAAGACGTTGCTATCATTGCAATGAAATGGGGCATTTTGCCAACAATTGCCCTAAGAAGGGAGGTGTCACCCGTCCGCTTTAACCTGGGAACACACGGCAAGGACTCCGCGCCAATTGTGAACCGCGGGGCATCAACAAAGAAGAACTCCATCCCAAGGAATCGCACGAGGCCGAGTCAACCACATTACGACGGATGAAGTGCAGAACGCCACGGATGTTGTACTGGGTAAGTTCCTAGTAAACTCAGTACCAGCTACTGTTTTATTCGATTCGGGAGCTTCACATTCATTTATTTCCCGAAATTTTGCTGTTCAAAATGATATGGATATAGTGAATCTTAAATGTGTGCTTATAGTCCAATCCCCTGGATCAGAACTCCGATCTAAAGTAGGATGTTCTGGGGTAAGACTAATAATTAATGGAGTTGAGTTCCTAGCAAACTTAATCGTCCTTAATACCCAAACCTTGGATGTTATCACAGGAATGGATTGGTTAACCAATCACAAGGCGAAAGGCCGGATGTGGAAAAGAGTCATATCGGTCGAGAGCCCGGATGGAAAGAAGATTGAATTTGAAGCAAAATCGGTGCGAGATGGACAATTGATGGTCAACAAAGATGAAGATCGACTTAGAAGAAGTTTCCATAGTCAATGAATATCCGAATGTTTTCCTAAGATTTACCGAATGCCGCCAGATAGAGATATTGAGTTCGTGATAGAGTGGTTCGAGGACAGCCCAATAGCTAAGAGACCCTACGGGATGTCCACAGAGGAATTGGTGGAAATGAAGAAGCAAATTGAAGAACTCTTTGGAAAAAGGATTTATAAGACCTAGTTCATCGCCATGGGGAGCACTGTCTTATTCGTCAAGAAGAAGGACGGAGTTTTAGGATGTGTATAGACTATCGTGCACTCAATGATGTGACGATAAAGAATAAGTATCCGCTACCTGGGATCGATGATTTGTTTGACCGATTGAGAGGAGCAGGAGTATTCTCCAAAATTGATCTCCGATCGTGATACCATCAATCAAGATCCGATCGAGGATATCCCAAGCGCATTTTCGTCAAGATATGGACACCACGAGTTTACTGATGATGTCTTTTCGTTTGACAAATGCACCAAAGATATTTCATGAACTTAATGAAAAAGGTTTTATGGAATATTTGGATAAGTTCGCTGTCGTATTCATAGATGATATCCTTATCTATTCCAAGACGAGAGAAGAGCACGCCGAGCATTTGAGGCTAGTCCTTGAAAAGTTGAGAGAGCAATGCTTGTTTGCAAAATTTAGCAAATGTGACTTCGGAAAAATAAGGCGGAATTTCTTGGACACATAATGACAGCAGAAGGAGTTGCAGAGATCCAAAGAAAGTGGAAACGGTTCTACATTGGGAACAACCCAAGTCGGTAACCCAAACCGTAGTTTCCTTGGAATGGCGGGTATTACCGTCGATTCATCGAAGGATTCTCTACGATTGCGAAACCTCTTACGCAATTGTTGAAAAGGAAAAGAAATCCTTATGGACCTTTGAGTGTGAGAAGAGTTTTCGGAGTTGAAGAGGAGTTTAACATCGGCACTGTATTAGTTTTACCCGACGCTCATCAAGGCTTCGACATCTATTGTGATGCATCACGTCGAGGATTGGGATGCGTGTTGATGCAAAATAGGAAGGTAATTGCCTATGCATCGAGGCAATTGAGACCACATGAGGAGAACTATCCGACCCATGATTTGAATTAGCTCTGTAGTGCATGCACTAAAGATATGGCGTCATCATCTCATCGGAAATAGATGTGAAGTGTATACATATCATAAAAGTCTTAAGTATATCTTCACGCAAGTGACCTAAATATGAGGCAAAGAAGATGGTTAGAGTTAATCAAGGATTATAATGTGGGAATTCACTACCATCTGGTAAAGCCAACGAGTGGCGACGCTTTGAGCGAAAGAACCACACGGTGTGAATATCTTTGTTGGAAACAGTCAGCGGAATTGTGTAAGGATTTTTAAATTAGAACTCGAAATGGTACGGAAGGATTCCTAGCAACTTTGAAGTAAGACCTACGAAAGATCGATCGGGAAGGCGTAAAGATGATGATAAGATCAATAGAATTAAGGGCAAAATGGATGAAGGCAAAGCAAAAGATTTCAAACTGGATGAACAAGGTACTATGTGGTTTAAAGAGCGATTTGGGTGCCGAACAAAAAGGAGTTGAAGCGATTACTCGAGGAGGCTCATGACTCCAAGTACTCAATTCATCCAGAAGTGCGAAAATGTATCAAGATTTAAAGGAAAGATTTTGGTGGCCAAGCATGAAACGAGAAGTCGCGAATATGTTGCATTATGTGACATATGCCAAAGAGTCAAAGCTATGCACCAAAGACCACAGGCTATTACAACCCTAAAGATACCGAATGGAAATGGGAAGAAATTGGTATGGATTTCATAACCGGATTGCCCGTAACGCAAAGTGGATATGATTCTATATGGGTCATAATAGATCGCTTAACTAAAGTGGCACATTTCATACCCGTGAAGACCACCTATTCCGAGACCGTTAGCGTAACTTTATATGGCACGGATTGTCCGCTTGCACGGAGTAATCAAGAAGATAGTGTCGGATGAGGTACCCAATTTACCTCCGCATTTTGGGGTAAGCTACATGAGGCAATGGGGACTCGCTTGAACTTCAAGATCTGACCTACCATCCGCAGCATGGATGGTCAAACCGAGAGGGTTAACCAGATATTGGAAGATATGTTGAGAGCTGCGCTTTAGCATATTCAACCTCATGGGACAAGTGTTTGCCTTATGCTGAGTTTAGTTACAACAACAGCTTATCAAAGCGAGTTTTGTGATGTCTCCATTTGAAGCTTTGTATGGTCGGTCCTGTCAAACACCATTGAATTGGAATGAGACAAAGTAACGACATGTTTTTGGACCGGACATTCTTGAGAAGGAAGAACAAATCACCCGATCGGGGAAAGATTGAAGATTGCACAATCAAGGCGTAAGAGTTATGCCGACAACCGCCGCAGGAACCGAGCTTTGAACCCAAGATTTGGTGTACCTTAGAGTCACACCTCTCAAAGGAGTTAGAAGGTTCCATGCAAAAGGAAAGCTCGCACCTGATATATCGGACCATTCAAGATCTTGAGCCGCAGAGGTGAAGTTGCTTATCGCTTGAGTTACCACCATCTTTGGCAGGAGTGCATGATGTATTCCATGTATCACAATCAAGAAGTGTCTTCGAGTACCGTAAGAGCAAACACCTTTGGAGGCAATTGAGCCGCAAGAAGATCGACCTACAAAGAACATCCGATGAAGATTCGGACGAATGGACCGAGAGACAAGGAACAAGTCAACACGTTTCGCAGAATTCAATGGAGCAACCATTCGGAAAGTGAAGCAACATGGGAACGAGAAGAAGATCTGAAGAAGGAGTTCCCTAACCTATTTCGTCAGATACTCAATCTCGGGACGAGATTCTAAGGGGGAGGTTTGTAACACCCTAATTTTTGCTCTAACTTAAATTTTGGAGTATTTTTATTTTTGTGATTTTTTTGGGAATTTATTTAAATTTAATTGGATTTATTCAAATAGGGCTTTTCTTGAAAACAATTGAATAATGGAAAAGTTTTTGCAAAGTTTTATTGCAAATATTTTAATTGAGTTCCAAATATCTCAAAGTAATTTCTGGAATTTTTCTAGAATTTTTCTGCTATTTTAAAAGCTCCAAATGATTTAATTGAATTTCTAGAATTATTTTAAATGTGAAATGATTTTAAAATCAGTTGAACAGTAATGGGCCGAGCCCATTACTGTGCGTGTCGTCGGCCCAACCGCGCCGAAACCCTAGCGTCGCCCGGTCCGAGCCGTTCGATCCTGGTCGGATGCCTGTGAGTGAGCCACGTCGTCGCGTCGCGCGCGCCTTGGATCATCGCCGCACGAACGCCGGGAGGGCCACGTCGGTCGTCTTCGCGAGATCACCGGAGCTAATGCCGCCGACCGTTTCCGCTCGTTTCGCCGCCTGTAGCGCACACGTCGAGGCCCCTTAAAGTGCACCGAGTAGCGCGTCTCGACGAGCTCCTTTATTGCGTCTTTTGACTCCTCGCGCGCCGAGACGCTCTAGAGACCACGGAGAGCTCGCCGTAGTTGTTCCTCCGCGCCATCGTTCTCCGCCGCTTGCTTCGTCGTCGGTCCATTTCCGCCGTCGCCGAGGTCACCGATGCTGCCGAGTCAAGCCGCGTCGATTGCGCTAGATCTTCTCATTGGGAACCATCGAACGCCGCCGACCACGCCGTCTTCCTCATCTCCGCAAGCTTGCACCGCGCACGCCATCGCCGGACTTCGAGCATCGTTGACCGTCGGATCTGCAAGGAGGGGTAAGGATCGTGCCACGTCGCCCTTCTCTGTTTTCTTTTAGTTTGTATCTGTGCCATTAGATCTGTTATGGACGGTCTGGATTAACCCTAAGGTTTACACGTTAGTTGATCTTGATCGTTAGATCTAGAGCGAACGGCTTGGATTAGATCTAGTTTCTGCGATATGTTTTTGTCTTAGCCGTTGGATCGTTAGTGAACGCGTGAGATTGTGCCCCGCGTAGCGGTTGAATAGTAAACAGCTCGGGTACCGTGGGCCGTTGGATTTAGATCCAACGGCGGCCGTGAGTAGATCGGTGGCGCGGATCCGCGCCGCTCAAATTTGAACGTCGGCGCGAGATGACGCCGCACCCCATCGAATCACGCGCGGACGCTGCAGCGCGTTGTCCGAGGGTGAGACCAGATCGGACCGTTGAGTTCGGGCGCACTGCTGGATGCGTGACGCGGGGGCGTGGAGTGCGAAGCGTCACCGAACCGCGCGGGGTGAGATCCGATCGTTGGATGGGCGAGCGGTCTCGATCTTGCCGCGTGTCGCGTCGGGATTGGCTGCGCATCGTCGCTGACGCCACGGCCTGCGTCACCCGGTGCATGAGCACGATCTTTGCCATCCACGGTGGACCAGAGCCGAACCGTGGACCCAGCCCATGAACCGAAGCAACGTGGCGGCACTAGAGGCTGCCACGTGTCGTGCCGACGTCATCGCTGACGTCATAAATATGTTATATATAAAAATATTTTGACCGAAATTCTTTTATGTGCTGACGTCATCATGATGCAATGCTGACGTCATAAATGCGAATTTTCAGTATAAAAATAATTGGGAAAAATCGGATTTCTTAATTTCTGTATTTTCAGATTTTATTCAAACTTCAAATGACTATAACTTTTGCATTTTAACTTGGATTTGGGTGATTCAAATTTCTAAAAATTCATAAAATTATGATCTATTTAATGATGAATTTTATTTGAATTTTTTTAGGCCATTTATTCCTCTGTATTAGATTTTTATTGTATATTTTGTTTGTCCGCGTAGACGCAAATTTGCCGGAAAGTTTCGAGGAAGAATTCGTCGCTCAAGACCAAGCTTCGGAACACGACCAGCAACTCTTTGAAGGCAAGTGATGCTTTGATCATTTTGATCCCAGGTTTTTAAAATGTAGTTTATGCTTTGAAACTATGCATGCTTATTTATTTAAAATGAATTTAAACTGATTTGGGATAATGTAGTTAATCAACCCATTTTGTTATGCCACCTTGAATTATTAATTGTATGCCCTAAACCATTGTCACCCTAAGTTTGATTATATTAGTTGGATGTTAATATTGTGCCAACACAGGAGGCTAGACCGTGAGTAGATGCTTAGCCTTGCAACGAGTCATGAATGATCTTTCGTAAAAATGCTACAAAATTGACTAATGGAATATTGAATGTATTTTGGAAGTGGTGTGATGATGCCACATGATGATATGGAAGTATGGTGACTGTGTGGTTCCATATCGATGTTGAGTTATTCTTGGCATGTGTTGCACAATAATCAACCGGGTGGGAAATGATTTAGGCGGGGCAAGTGGCAAGAGGTCGTGTGTGCAGTGGGCCTGTGTGGCATTGGGTTGATGAGTGTTGTGAGTCTGTGTGCTACAATGGGTCGTGTGCCACTGTTGAGTGTTGGAAGTCTTGCCTTGGTCGATTAAGGACTTCACCTTGCAAGCCTTTGATCCGAGTCACCCGTACAACCACATGTCCGATATGGGATGCAGACCTAGTTGACTAGGGTTCGATATCTTTCCTCCGATACCTCGGGGTGACAAGACACGTGGGTGTATTTGTATGGGGAGCGCACTGTGCTACGGCTTGGTGCCCATCCAACGGTGATTGGCCGGTCCTATACTTGGCTCTGTGTGAGGGAAGTGATAGTGAAGGCAATACACGAGAGGTTCTTTGGTTAAGGTAGAGGTTCTGAAAAGCTTTGTTGCGGACAATCACCGTGTGGTGAGCGGTCAGATCTTGTGGGTAAAGTGTACAACCTCTGCAGAGTGTCAAAACTATTCGAATAGCCGCTCATGTATTGAGCATTGCTCGGGATTACTGATCAAGGGGTAGATTTTCATAAACAAAATGTGGGAAGGGTGGCTGTGTGCCAAGTGTTAAAATGAACTATATAAGGTGTGCCGAGAATCTTCGAGGAAAAACCATTTGAAGAAATTAATATTACTTATAACTGTTCCAATGCTTTAATCTAATTAAGATATTGGTTTAAAATTGTTGTTTGATGCAAAAGAACCATTTAAGCCAACCCTTTGGAATAAGCTTTGCATGTAGTAATAGCATCGCATTCTGCATTACTTGTTGAGTGCCTTGTGTACTCATCCCACCTTGCTTATCAAACCCAACATCGGTGGAGGAGTCTACACCAAAGATGGGAGGAAGAGTACATTGAGGACCCGAGCAACTAGGGGCAAGCCCGGTCGGTTGCTCTGTGGCAAGATGAAGGCTTTCGACATTTGTTTATGTTCATTGCTATTTCTTTTCTCTTAATAATGTAAGCCCGTGTGGTCAGTCTTATCTGTAAGGAGACCATAAGGTCGCATAACTCGGTTTATATACATGTTTGCACTAATTATTCTTATATCTTCGTGAATGTCGTGATGTGCAACCCTGTATGACTGTGTGTGCTAGCGTGATCCTGGACTGGCACAGAATACACAGAGGGTCCGGATCTGCAGGTTCGGGTCCCGACAGTCACCCTGGCGGAGCCCTTTTACGAGTCTGAATATACGGACCAATATCATCATTGACCTTGATGCCAACACTTCCCCTGGTAACAAAGTTCTCAACCCACGTACACCACTGTGGTGAGAAATCTTTTATCCTTAAAGTCTGTTGAAGAAAAGGCCATTTAACCTTATCATAAGTCTTTTCAATGTCCACCTTAAAAATATTGGACATATGCCCCAGAGGCAATCATAGAGATGATTATATTTCCTTATATTCATGATTAATTATTTTGTTCTTTGAATATTGTCATTATTATTTATTAGCAAGTATACTTGTTTGTGAAACTCTATATATGACTTTGTGATGATTTTTCTAAAGTGATCCCTAGTTGATAAACATATGAGGACACATATGGATAGACTAGCATATGTATTGGTTGATGACTATGTTTCACGGGTCATAGATATAGAGATATCAAACCAATAATATGTACACATGTTATGGAACATAGAGTTGGATTTACACACCTTGAGACACTGTGAGAACATTGTAATCTTTTTGACATCAGTCGGTCTCATATACAATGTGTATGCTATATTCTTAGACTTGAGGTTGGCGCATGTACTCGAGATGTGTAATGACTTACTTAGAGGTTGCCAAACACTAATATGTAACTGGGTAGTTATAAAGGTGTCTTTCGAGTTTATCATGAAGCATGCTACGAAGCATGGTCGATCAAGATGAGATTTGCCCCTCTATTCAACGGGAGAGATATCTCTAGTCCTCTCGAGTGGTCGGATTCCAGAAATGCATGGTCATGGTACTCGCGGTTAAAGAGTTAACCGTAGTTGGGGATTCTGAGTCACGTGATCGAGAAAGAGTGGTCGAGCTATCTAAATAAGGATGGCATGTACTCGCCTTGAGTTTGACCGATATCATGAGACAAAGGGAAATACATATAACTAAGTATTGTTTAGGTTCGTTCGATGTGATCTTTATATATACTCAGAAGTCGACACATGCTACTAGGGACCACTACCGATTAATGGTCGAGTAAGTTTACTCGGGCCATGTCTAGGTATATGTGAACCTATAGGGTCGCACACTTAAATGGTTGGGACTTAATTTAGATGGTTATCCGAATTATGATGGGTTTAAAGTTCCTAATGGGCATCTAATGTAGAGCCCATCATGGGGCGTCTATTTAAAGGGAGGGGATGCTGGCTTTAGGGTTAAGAGACACAATAGGAATTCGGAATTCTCGAAACCCTAGCCGCCACCTCTCCTCCGCCCAAAACCGCGCAGCCCGCGCTAGCACTCCGACACGTGGTGTTCCTTCCCCATACGTGTGGATACCTTAGAGGCGTTGCTACGAAGCTTCAACACTAGAACAATCCACAACATGCGACGGTCACAAGGAGCTATTGGAGGAGGCACGAAGCTAGTATGACTACATCTGCACTACTGCGCTACGTTGACTCTACTTCCGCTACGGGTCTGCGCGTCTAATGGTAATTCTATGATCTATAACTTGCAGTAGTTCATTGGTTACGTGGTAGAAAATTTTGATTTTATGTTAGAGTAGCCTACCCATTCCGCTACAACAAATCACCCCATCTAATTTGTTTCTTGTGCATCTCATGGATAGCTTCATGAAGAATAATCATGCCATCCAATATATTCCTAGTTAGCATGAAAGTCGTCTGTGTAGGTCGTACAACATGTTCTGCCATAGTTGTGATCCTATTTGTGCCAATTTTAGTAAATATTTTAAAGTTGACATTCAGAAGACAAATCGGTCTATAATGTTGTATTTGCTTAGCATCTTTAGTTTTTGATAAAAGCGTGATAATTCCAAAATTCAGACCAAACAGAGGCAACACACCATTGTGGAAATCTTAGATCATTGCTAGTAAATCATTCTTAATGACATCTCAGAAAAGTAGATGAGAAAAAATATAGATCAGCGTGTGCACTTTTTCCTATCAATTAGTACAGGGTATTTATAGCTTAAAACAACCGGCTCAATCTTGAAATATGCTTTAAGTCTTCTTCGTGTTGGCTCAACCTTTCCTTTGACATAGTCTGTGCTCACCTTCGAGACTTCATGTCTTCCAACTTTTGTTGACGTTTAATTCCTCGTTTCACATTATATGTAGAGCAAGTACAATAACAAAGCTTATTACTTCACCTCTTATCTATGTCATCTAGAGTAAGCAACAAAGCTAATTTTTACAATAACCATCTCTAAAGTGTTGGGGTTAGCCCTGGATCATGAACACACACGAACACGAAGAAGTTTTGGGGCAATTTTCTCTTGTGTTATTCTCCTTGTGTTATGCTCAAACTCATGGATACATGCCCTTTTATAGTGTGAAAGACCATGTGGAGGTCTATACTTGTGTGTGATGAGTAATTGACGAGTTTTGAGCTTGGTTTGATTTGAATTGAATTGGATTTGAAGCAATTTGAGTGTTGGTTGCTCTTCTTAGTGCTACCGGCCTAGGGGTAGTAGCACCGGACCATTGAGAGCAATTATGATCGATTAATGATTTTGGGATAATCATTGAATATCTTTGAGGGCATTGCTATGTGAAAGGTTTTTCCTTGTCTTTGATGGTTGTAGGGCGGCGGTGTTAGGTCATGGTGAGGCGGAGGATGACCGGGACTAGGCGAGGAGCGTCGGAGGTCCAGACGGTTGGGAGATCACCGGAGAATGATCGGAGACGGAGTCCGGGCAAGTCAAGAAGACAAGGAAAGGAGATGATGCTAGCTAGATGCCACGTGGATCAATAAGGGCCGTCGGATTGCGGTATAGTTGATAGGTTAGCGGGTCTAGGTAGTATGCTTTGAAAACCGTGCAAGAAAACCTGGTATGTGTGTGGGTTTTGGGTTAGCCCTTGCATGGCTGTGTGTGTGGGTTAATCCTAGCCATTAGATGAGTGCTCTAGGGTTGAGGGACTCATCCATGGGTGGTAGGTGGCCCAAGAGTAGTATAAATAGGGGTGGAGGGGTAGCCTCCTCCCCTTGAAGGTTTTTGAAGTTTTTGAATGCTCCTTTGAGCTTTGCCCACATGAAAGTGAGGCTTTGTAACCTCTCCTTCCAGAAATGAAAGTTTTATCCATCCAACTCTGAATTTATTTTGCGCATTTACATTATGTCTTTACATTACGCAATTTAAATTCGGCATTTACTTTCCCGCAATTACATTCTCGCAATTTACTTTCACGCAATTTGGATTTGCCTCCTCTCCTTCTAAATGCTGTTGATCTTGGATGTTTTGAGTGTGTTCATATGGTTTTACATCTCTTTTGCACTCTTGGATTGAGTAGAGAACATCTTTTCTTTCAAGTTCCAACATTGTTTAGAACTTGTTCTTTAAGCGGCATTTAGTATTTGATTTTTATAAAAATCTAGAAACATCCTTTTTAAGTTATTATTATTGGAGGAGGTGCGGGACTATGATATCCACCTGCATAAAAATTTTGGAGTTCACTTGTTGCACCGTTTGGGCGCCATGAGGTGAAAACCGAGCCCCAAACTTTCTGCTCGAAGTTCTTGACTAGTCGTGTTCTTCGATTTTCCTGTTTTTTCTGTAAGGCTTTTTCAGGAGAAATTTGGTGTAGTTCTTCATGACTCTTCTAATCATATGGAGAAACATTCTCAAAAAATTTTGAGCTGCAGAAACCCACCAACCTCCTGTTCAAATTGTGGACAATTTTTGGAAATTCTGCTTTTGCTTTTCTGAAAGTGACTTTTGTGATTTGAATTGATGTCCTTTCTAAAAGCAAGAGTTGGATTGATTCCTCTTTATCTTGGACACTAGACAACCAGGATTGTGACTCAAAAATCCGCACATATTTTATGGTACTTATCCATGCAAGCTAGGGGTACACATAATTGTCTAGTTTTTCGGGTTTTTCACAATTTCCTTTGAGCGATCTTGTCGAGGTTTTTATTGGAGTATTTTGGGGGAAAATTTATTTGTGACCATTCACCCCCCCTCTGTTCGCCATCTCGATCCTTCAATTGGTATCAGAGCCGGTTCTGCTCTTTCTAGATCTTGACCGGTCGCAAGAGCCATGGCGACGGACAAATATTCCACCAAGCCTCCCATCTTTATTGGAGTTGATTTTCCTTTTTGGAAGTCCTGGATGGAGTCATACATCACCGCCTGTAGGCTACGATATGACGAAGGTGAAACTCCCGTATGAGGTTCCCGCCGATGAAAATGTCACGCCATCAATATGGTCGACTTTAAGGCGAATGCTAAGGCAAGGAACATTCTCATACAGTGGTCTTAGCCATGTGAGTATGTTAGATTTTCACCTTCGCTCGCTCACGAGACTTGGGTAACCTCGATGCTTACCATAAGGGCTCTACTCAAATCAAGACCGTGAGGTCGATTCAGTTCAAGCGCGAGTACAACAAGTTTGATCAACGCGCTGGTGAGAGTCTCGACGAGTGTTTTGGTCGGTTTACAAAGATCTTGAGCGACTTTTGAGCAGTTGGTTGCATATACCCTGACTCGGACAATGCTCGGCATTTCTTGAACGCCTCGACCTTTGGGTTTGGGAGATGAAGGTGACCACCATCATGGACACCACCGACTTATCGACTCTGACTATTGACAGGCTTTATTCCCGCCTCAAGACTCATGAGATCGATGTTGTCTCTCGGAAGACGAAATCTCAATCGATGGCTTTGGTCACCGATCCCAATGGATCTTCTTTTGATTCTTCTGTTGGTCTCTCCCTGTCCACCCTTTGCGAGCTAAGCGATGACCAACTGGAAAAATTTCCAGAAAATAAGCTTGCTCTTCTTGCTCGCAAATTCTCTCATGCATACAAGAGGGTGAGAGAGAGGAAGAGAGGTGGCATGATCACCTGCTTCGAGTGTGGTGGCCCCAACCACATTCGGGCGAACTGTCCCAAGCTGGAGAGAATTTGCAGTTTCGGGCAAGAGCGACTACACCGACAAGAACCGCAACAAGAAGCCTCCAGTTCGTGAACTGGCGCACGAGAAGAAGTACCGCAACTTCTCCAAGAACAAGAAGATCTTCCACCGCGTCCTCGCCGCGCTTGACGACATCAACATCTCCGACACGGAGACATGGAGCGACGAGGGCGAGGATGATCCGCAAGAGAAGAAAGGCGGCGATGGCTTCTCCGGCATGTGCTTCATGGCCGACGTCAACGGCATCAGCGACTCCGAGCTGTACAGCGACACGGAAGAGGTACCTCCTATGACCAGCTCAATGAAGCTTTCTGCAAATTAGGAAGATTTCATGCTAAAGCTAGAGCTAGATGTGTGGAGCTAGAGAAGGAAGTAGGTACCTTGACTCGAGAGTTAGCTTCTCTTAGATCTTCTCCCTCTCGAATCACTGATGACTGTTCTTTGTGTGATGCACTTCTTGTGGAGTTGGAGAACCTAAGGACTATGCATGATAGTGTGTTATCTGAACTAGATAGTCTTATGTTGAAGAATGCTAGCGATGATTCTGTTGATGCTATTCCACTAGATACTAGTTTTCTTCATGCTCACTCTACTCCATCATGCTCTAATTGCCCTAAATTGCTTGCCGAAATTGATGCCATGAGCGATCACCTTAGGAAGCTTTCTTCTAGAAACGATGAACTTGAAATGCATGCTTCTAAGGACCCAGTACTCATGTGAGGGTCAGAGGCAACTAAAACTTGACAATGAATCCTTAAATGTTAAGTGTGCTAATCTTGCTAAGGACTTACTAGATAAGTCACAAGAAAGTTGCTTGCGATGTTCTATGATTGAGGGGGACTTGGATAAAATCCATGTCGAGCTTAGGAAGAAATTAGAAGACCAAGCCCATAGAATTAGAAATGCATCTTGCATTTCTTGTGAGGCCCTCAAGATTGAGGCAGCCGTGCTGAGGGAGAAAAATACACGTGCTGAGAGAGCTCATCTTTTTGGTTCTTCTTCTTCTTCCCCCTGTTCTTCTTGTGCCTCTTTCTTTCGAGATTGCCAGTATCTTATGAGCACTCTCGAGAAGTTTGTAGGAGGCAAGAAGAAGCTCAATCTTATTCTAGACCAATCCAAGATTAGTAGATTCAATCAAGGTCTAGGATTTGATCCCTTGAGCACGCCGGCGCATCCTCCCACCATTGCGCGGCTCCAAGAGTGGTGAGATTGTGGTAGCTCCTGAGTGAGCACCACCGTGTTTAGGTCTCACTGGGTTGTCCATAAGACTTGACTGGAAGGGTGTTACTCCTGCTGCTTCCGCCTCTAGCAAGGCAAAGTACACATGCACCTTCCAGAAGAAGGATGGTCACCTAGTAGATTTACGCTTCAAAGTAGCCAAGATCACTCGGCGTTAGCGTGTTGTCGCTCTTAGGGTCGTGGTCATCCCTGCACTTTGAGTGCTCCTAAGGTACACACTACTTCTAGACGAGTTAGAGAGTCGCTGCTTTTGGGCGGCGGCCCAGACTCGGTTTTCATGCCGGTTCTTCGAGTTTTAGTCTTGGAGCTTTAGTCGGGCCTTTCCGCCGTCCTTTTGATATTCCTCGCTTTTTCCCATCGAGGTAGATATCGCGGCGTGAGGTGTTTTCTCGGTAGGAGATTTAGGAAGCCTCACCGGGATGGTCGGCTTTTGCACCACGGCGGCTAACCCAGCCCAGCTCCTAGATCATCTACTAGAGTTGCTACTGATCATGTTAAGGTTAAATGGCAGAGAGACACTCGAGTCCGCCTTCTTTCGTGGTCGGTACTGAGGCGTCGTGTGGTTCAGTATTGGGTTCCCAAGTATTCACTCTATCCCAGTACTGAGCCATCTTTCTCTCTTGTGTCTTGATCAGGTTCGTCGGATGGGGAAGGGAGATGTTTGGATTGTCGACTCCGGTTGTTCTTGCCATATGACCGGAGATTCTCGATGGTTCTCTTCCCTAGTCCGAGCCCCCGGTGATGAGTTGATCACTTTCGGGGATGCTTCTTCAGGTAGAGTCATTGCTAAAGGTACCATTTGCATTAATGACAATTTCATTCTTAAAGATGTTGCCTTAGTAAGTAAGTCGCAATACAATTTGCTTTCTGCTTTCGCCTTTTGATGACTCTTTCGAGGTGAGTTTTAAGAGTAGCGCCTGTAGAATCCTCGATTCTTCAGGAGGGTTAGTTTGCGGGATTTCTAGATATGGGAGAGTCTTTCGTGCTGATTTTTCTGCTTCTTCTAGAGACTTTCTCCATTGTTTGATTGCTTCAGAGTCCCGTGATCTCTCCTTCTGGCATAGGAGACTTGGTCACATTGGTTTTGATCATTTGACCCGAGTTAGCATCCACGATCTCATTCGGGGTTTGCCCAAACTCAAGATGGTCAAAGACTTAGTTTACTCTCCTTGCCGACATGGCAAGATAGTTACCGCTTCTCATCCTCCGACATCAGTAGTGATGACTGATGCACCAGGACAGCTTTTACATATGGACACCGTTGGTCCGGCTAGAGTGCAATCGTGCAGAAGGGAAGTGGTATGTTCTTATCATCGTTGATGATTTTTCTAGATACTCTTGGGTATTCTTCATGGCCTCAAGGATGAGACTTTTCTCACTTGGGGTTTGGTCAAGAGGTTGTCTATTGAGCTCCCTGTGCATTACGAGCTATACGTAGTGATAATGGCACGGAGTTCAAGAATTCCTACTTTGAGAGTTTTTGTGTGGAGTCTGATTTAGAGCATCAGATCTCTTCTCCCTACGCCCCTCAGCAGAATGGCGTAGTGAAAAGGAAGAACAGGACCCTGGTTGAGATGGTCAGAACGATGCTAGATGAGTACAATACTCCTAGGAAGTTTTGGGCTGAGGCTATAGCTACTGCTTGCCATGTTTCTAATCGCGTGTTTTTGAGAGCACATTTGCATCACACTTCTTATGAGTTGAGGTATGGGCGAAAACCCAGTGTGTCTCATTTTCGCGTTTTCGGTTGCAATTATTTTATCTTGAAGTCTGGTAACCTAGATAAGTTTGAGTCTCGCTCTTCTGATGGTATCTTTCTAGGTTACTCGACTTCTTCTCGTAGCTATAGGGTCTGGAGTGTTGATGCGCATAGGATCATAGAGACTGTGATGTGACTTTTGATGAGGCTAGCCCAGAGCTAGACACGATGTTTTGTGCTCTTCTTATCCCTCCGAGACCATCTTTGTAGAAGATGAGGATGATGGAGATGATGGTGTTCCACCGATCCAGTCCCCTCTACACCGAGGCCTCCTATTTCCATTTCGCACCTCGGGAGACCAGCCCTTGCCTTCGACTCTCCTTGGTAGAGGCTCTGCTCCTACCTCTTCTGCTCAAGAGGTAGAGGCCACTTCGCTCGGGTCCTCCCGACATATCCAAAGCTCATCCACCGATCGGATCATTGGTGGTCCTGCTTGAGCGGTCACTCGCTCAAAATCAGGTTTGTCCAGTTTCTACCTCCACTCTGCCTTCGTTGCCCCCTTTGAGCCGAAGGATGTTTCTCATGCATTATCCGATGAGTCGTGGATTAATGCTATGCATGAGGAACTTGAGAACTTTGAGAGGAATAAGGTATGGCAGCTTGTTGAGCCCCCATCTGGTCATAATGTCATTGGGACCAAGTGGGTGTTCAAAAACAAGCAGAGTGAGGATGGGGTTGTAGTTAGAAACAAGGCTAGACTGCACAGGGCTTTTCTCAGGTTGAGGGTCTTGACTTTGAGGAGACCTTTGCCCCTGTAATTAAGCTAGAGGCTATCCGAATCCTGCTTGCATTTTCTGCATCCAAAGGCTTCAATCTTTATCAAATGGATGTCAAGAGTGCATTCCTCAATGGCTATATTGAGGAAGAGGTTTATGTCAAGCAACCTCCAGGATTCGAGAACCCCAAGTTTCCGAGTCATGTATACAAGCTTTCCAAAGCTCTGTATGGACTCAAGCAGGCCCCCAGAGCATGGTATGAGAGGCTCAAGTCTTATCTTCTCAGCCAAGACTTTAAAATGGGCATAGTAGATAAAACTCTGTTCATCAGACACCATGAGTCTCATTTTCTTCTTATCCAGATTTATGTGGACGATATCATTTTTGGTGGCTCCTCTCATTCTCTTGTCTCTCGGTTTTACGATGTGATGAGTACAGAGTTTGAGATGAGTATGATGGGCGAGTTGAGCTACTTCCTTGGCTTCGGATCAAGCGGACTCGAGAGGGCACTTTCTTGCATCAAGGCAAGTACACCGGGACCTCCCGAGGCGCTCGACATGTCCGACGGAAGCCGGTGTTAACTCCTATGGCCACCACTTGGTCCTCGAGCTCGATAAGGATGGTGAGCCTGCGATCAAAAGGAGTTTCAGAGCATGATTGGCTCCCTCTTGTATCTCACTGCGTCGAGGCCGGACATACACTTTGCCGTGTGTATGTGCGCCTGATTTCAGGCTTCTCCTCGTGCCTCTCACTATCAGGCGGTGAAGCGCATTTTTCGGTACCTTCGCGCTACCATTGATTATGGTATTTAGTACTATTCCTCCTCTTGTCTATCTCTTAGAGCCTTTTCCGATGCTGACTTTGCTGGCTATGGGATAGATAGGAAGAGCACTTCTGGCACTTGCCAATTCATTGGCACTTCTCTTGTTTCTTGGTCATCTAGGAAGCAGTCTGGGGTTGCACAGTCCACCGCTGAGGCTGAGTATGTTGCTGTAGCCAGGTTCTCTGGATGAGATCGACCTTGCGGGACTTTGGGTTAGATATACAGAGTGTGCCACTTTTCTGTGACAACACTTCTGCTATTTGCATTGCTAAAAACCCAGTGCAGCATTCCCGGACCAAACACATTGATATTAGATATCACTTCCTTAGAGACCATGTATAGAAGGGGGATATCGTGCTTCAGTTTGTAGAGAGTGACCTTCAGTTAGCCGATATCTTCACCAATCCTTTGGATAGCTCCAGGTTTGTTGCCCTGAGGAGTGAGCTTGGGGTCGTGTGCCCTTACGGCCTTCTGTGAGGGGGAGCTGGCTTGTATATTATGTATTATATTTTTTTTCTTCCGGTTCTTCTTTCTTTTGTTTTGTTCTGGGTGCTATGGGTTTTTCTCTTTAGAGTTCTGAGTTCACTTCACCTAGACTTCTGGCATGCTTTGGCATGGACCTCTCATCTTATGCTTCAGGATGCTATTCTTTTCTTCTTCTTGGTTGAGCCCACTCACAGACTTATAGGTCTAGCGGTGTTGGGCCTCCAGGTAGACACAGTCCTGTGTTTGCTCCTGTGTTGGAGTTCAAGAGTTAGCTGTCCTTTGGCAGTCATTGGGGAAGATGAGAGCGAGTTTGAGCCTAGTGTTCTTTGCTATCTTTTCTAAACTCTATAGCCATTCAGTTTGTAGTTTTTCAATCTTTCTCTCCTCTTTTTTGAGTTTTTGGCTTCAATTGAGTTCATTTGGTTTTTTCTATGCCTAACTCTGCTAATAACTCAAGTTGTGCTTAAAATTGACTCACATGTTGAGGGGGAGTTTGAAAATCTGTTCATGCATTGCATATAGGCTGCATTTTCTTTTGTTTTATGAGCTTTGTCTATTATGCAATTGATTCAATCTTCATGTAATGCACCTTGCTACATCTTTGAAGAAAATCACTAGCTTAGGGCTATCCAAGTTCATCTATCATACTAAGCTTGTTAAAATCTGAAAATTGAAAATCTTAAATGAAAAACATGTTGCTTTTTCTTGTTAAGTTTCTTCTCTAGAGGTTTTTACCATCAATTGTGAATTTATGGAGTTCTCTAGAGTCCCTATAGCAACTTGGGTGAAACTTGCTTGATCCATATTTTAGTCCTTCAAAATTGCTCATATGTGCTAAATTAAGAAAAATTTGACTCTCTTCAACGCAAAATTGAACTCAACACTATATATTCTCGAGACTACCTCCCATTGCCCTTGGGATGAACTTGGAATATATTGTGTATGACCAAGATCATTCTCTTAAGAGTTACTCTTGGGGTGATCGAACATGGCTTGAGTCAATCATTAAGAAATGCAAATAACAAAAACATAAGTGGGTAAAGAATGCAAATAATGTCAAACATTTGTACCCCGCTATGTCTTTCAAAATATCAAAGAAGAAGAATTTGCATGAATTGAAAAATGAGCTCGAAGGACTCTATATGCACTTCAAGATTCCCCAAAGTGTTGAGTAGGTTGAACTCTAGGTTTTCCATTTGATCCTATGAGTGGTGTTTGCTTCTAGCTTTGAAACTTTTGCTAAGTTTTGCACTTGTTCAAATCTTGCTAAAATAAAATCTTGTAAACAAAGCTTGTGAGCAAAATAAATTTGTTCTTGGAGACATCCTAGTTCAGTCATTTTCTAAATTGACTAGCTTGGTGTCATATCTTGCATTTATGATCATTTGGATAATTCTCAAAGCTCACTTAGGATGCATTTCATGCATACATATATAAAGGGGGAGAAAAAAATTTCTTGATGCCTATATTGCCAAAAGGGGGAGAAAATGTAGAAAAGGCATCTTCAAAGGAAAAATGTTAATCCACTTTGGTTCTTATGATCTTTGTGACAATTGCAAATTTTTATGATCATAAGCATATTCGAGTGTTCCTTGTGAGTTTTAATGGATGTTTTAGAGCTTTTGTTGAAAACTTGCTCTCTCTAAAGTTTAGCTCTAAAATCCCTTTTCTGCCAACTTGGTCCTGATCTTATTTCCTTATTCTAGACCAAGTTTGGCTTTGCATTCAAATTGCTTTCTTCTCTCTTATTCAAACTCAAAACTTATGCCTTTTCATGTGTTTGTCAATATAGTCATCAAGGGGGAGATTGAAAGACCATGTGGAGGTCTATCCTTGTCTGTGATGAGTAATTGACGAGTTTTGAGCTTGGTTTGATTTGAATTGAATTGGATTTGAAGCAATTTGAGTGTTGGTTGCTCTTCTTATTGCTACCGGCCTAGGGGTAGTAGCACCGGACCATTGAGAGCAATTATGATCGATTAAAGATTTTGAGATAATCATTGAATATCTTTGTGGGCATTGCTATGTGAAAGGTTTTTCCTTGTCTTTGATAGTTGTAGGGCGGCGGTGTTAGGTCATGGTGAGGCGGAGGATGACCGGGACTAGGCGAGGAGCGTCGGAAATCCAGACGGTTGGGAGATCGCCGGAGGATGATCGAAGACAGAGTCCGGGCAAGTCAAGAAGACAAGGAAAGGAGATATTGCTAGCTAGATGCCGCGTGGATCAACGAGGGCCGTCGGATTGCGGTCTAGTTGATAGGTTAGCGGGTCTAGATAGTATGCTTTGAAAACCGTGCAAGAAAACCCGGTATGTGTGCGGGTTTTGGGTTAGCCCTTGCATGGCTGTGTGTGTTAGTTAATCCTAGCCCTTAGATGAGTGCTCTAGGGTTGAGGGACTCATCCAAGGGTGGTAGGTGGCGCAATAGTAGTATAAATAGGGGTGGAAGGGTAGCCTCCTCTCCTTGAAGGTTTTTGAGGTTTTTGAATGCTCCTTTGAGCTTTGCCCACATGAAAGTGAGGCTTTGTAACCTCTCCTTCCAGAAATGAAAGTTTTATCCATCCAACTCTGAATTTATTTTGCGCATTTACATTATGTCTTTACTTTACGCAATTTAAATTCAGCATTTACTTTCCCGCAATTACATTCTCGCAATTTACTTTCACGCAATTTGGATTTGCCTCCCCTCCTTCTAAATGCTGTTGATCTTGGATGTTTTGAGTGTGTTCATATGGTTTTACATCTCTTTTGCACTCTTGGATTGAGTAGAGAACATCTTTTCTTTCAAGTTCCAACTTTGTTCAGAACTTGTTCTTTGCGCAGCATTTAGTATTTGATTTTTATAACAATCTAGAAAAACTTTTTTAAGTGATTATTATTGGAGGAGGTGCGGGACTCTGATATCCACCTGCAGAAAAATTTTGGTGTTCACTTGTTGCATCGTTTGGGCGCCATGAGGTGAAAACCGAGCCCCAAACTTTCTGCTCGAAGTTCTTGACTGACTGTGTTCTTTGATTTTTCCTGTTTGTTTTGTAAGGATGTTTGAGGAGAAATTTGGTGGAGTTATTTACGACTCTTCTGCTCATAGGGAGAAAAATTCTCAAAATGTTGTGAGCTGCATAAACCCACCAACCTCCTATTCAAATTGAGGACAATTTCTGGAAATTCTGCTTTTGCTTTTCTGAAAGTGACTTTTGTGATTTGAATTGATGTCCTTTCTAAAAGCAAGAGTTGGATTGATTCCTCTTTATCTTGGACACTAGACAACCGGGATTGTGACTCAAAAATCCCCACATATTTTATGGTACTTATCCATGCAAGCTAGGGGTACACATAATTGTCTAGTTTTTCGGGTTTTTCACGATTTCCTTTAAGCGATCTTGTCGAGGTTTATGTTGGAATATTTTGGGGGAAAATTTATTTGCGACCATTCACCCTCCCTCTGTTCACCATCTCGATCCTTCATAGTGGCTAGACCATCTAATCAACTTGCTAACCAAGGCAACAACTAAACATGGAAGGCCTAACTAAGGAAACAAATTATCTGATTTGATCTGATTGCCGAATACATCATGATCTTTACTTGCCTAAAACAAACTTTTCTAATTACAAGATTAACTCTATCAATCACCCCTTTAATCTTGTAACACAACTCTAACTTAATAAGGCAATCGGTCTCTACTACGATTTGCCAATCACATACTCGACACTAGAGAGACAACACATCTCCTCAACATCTCGGACTCATCTTCGACGAACTTGACTTTGGACGGCTAACACACCTCCTCAACGCCTCAGAGTCGACTTTGATGGACTCGACATAAGATGGCGAACACACATCTTCAACATCCCGGACTCAACTTAGCACATGCGGCAACTTCCTTTTGATCTTCTCAGGCAACATAATCTCTTCTGATGCGCACGACATCTCCGAAGAAACTCGTACACGTTTATCTTGTGGACACAACTCGCACAAGAACTGAAAGACCATGTGGAGGTCTACCCAGATTTGTGATGAGTATTTGACTAAATTTGAGTTTGGTTTGCTCTTGTTTGAGTTCGATTTGAAATGGATTTTCAAATGGAAGCAAGTTGAGGTCTTCTCTGTTTTCCCGGTGCTACCGGCCATGGTACCACGGTGCTACTGGGCGAACGGTAGCATCAGACCAAATGACCAATGCAGTATTTCCAGAGAGGGTGTATTTTGGGTTTTTGGCCGGGCGGTGCTACCAGGTGAACGGTAGCACCGGCCTTTGGAGCGGTGTGAAAATTCTAGAGAAGGGTTTTCTCTGGCGTTTGCGCAGTGCGGTGCTACCGGCCTGAGAGTGGTACCACCGGTCCACCATATGAGGTGCTACCGGCCTAAGGGCGATAGCACTGGCCAGAACGAACAAAGATGAATTTCAAAGTGTGGACTTTGATGAATTTCTTGCATATCTTTGTGGGCAATGCTATGTGAGGAGTTTCCTTATTTTTTATGGTTGCAGATCGACGATGCTAGATCATGGTGAGGCGAAGGATGACCGGGACTAGGCGAGGAGCGTTGGAGTTCCAGACGGTCGGGGATCGCCGGAAGATGATCGGAGACGGAGTCGTGGCAAGCCGTGAAGACAAGGAACAGATGAGATGCTAGCTAGATGCTTCATGGATCAATTAGGGCCATTGGATCTTAGTCTAGTTGATAGGTTAGCGGGTCTAGTTAGTGTGCTTTGAAAACCGTGCAAGAAAACCCATTATGTATGTGGGTTTTGGGTTAGCCCTTGCATGGCTGAGTGAGTGGGTCAATCCTAGCCCTTGTTGGAGTGCTCTAGGGTTTAGAGGCTCATCCAAGGGTGGTAGGTGACCCAAGAGTTGTATAAATAGGGGTGGAGAGGTAGCCTTCCCCCTTGAAGGTTTTGAGGTTTTTGATGATCCTTTGAGCTTTGCCCACATGAATGTGAGGCTTTGTAACCTCTCCTTCTAGAAATGAAAAGTTTTTCATTTATGTTCTTACTTAATTTCCTTTACGCATTTAAATTATGCAATTTAAATTCCGCATTTACTTTCTTGCAATTTACATTTATGCAATTTGGATTTACCTCCCCTCCTTCTAATTGCTTACGAATCTTTTGTTGAGGTTGATGATTGTTTCTCTCTTTGAAATTATGTTCGAATCATCTAGGCCATCCATGCATTTTTCTTGCAAGAAGGTGTTCGTGACGTTCTTGAATGCTTGATTTTGTAGATTGCATTTCCTTGAGTTTCTTCATGGTCTTTTGCTTGCTGAGACGTGTAGGGAGTCATTCAAGATCATCTTGATCATCATAGCCCCACGAGCAAGCCTCGATCGAAGTTCTTTCAATTTTTGTTCAAACTTGGTGCATTCTTCCTTCCCGTGCAAAAAGGTCAGAAGAACTCAGACATCAATTCTTGTGATTGAAGGTTGAAATAAGTTCCTGACATCCTTAGGATCTAATCTACCAAGTTTCATTGAGTTTGGATCAACGGATCAAAAGATTCATCAATTTTCCTTTTGAACCCTGACGAATGCTCTTACCACAGGTACCCCCAGCGGCCCGGAATGACAAACGGGCTGCCCCAAGACCGGCTCTGGCCAAAGGCCCCCGCTGGGCCACGAAAGACACTCGACACTGACCAAACAAACCAGGGGGCGTCCGACCTCCGCCACAGGTCGGACTCCCCGCGAGCTCCGACCAAGCCGAAGCGATCTCCGCCGAGGACCGAGTGCCAGGCTGCCACGGGCCGTTGGCCACCTGCCCCACGGACGCGACAGCGCGGAGTGACCGTGCGAGGGTAGGTGGCTCCTTCCCAATGTAGCGGGGAGGTCACCAAAGGTCAATGCTCCAGTCTCATCGCCCAGTCGCGCACAGTGTGGGGTCATGCTCCCTCCCGATGCAGCACCGGAGCCACGCATTGTGGCGTCAGCATCTGATAGGCGTACAGAAGGGTAGGAGCGCCATCCCCCGACTACACGGAAAACTACGCCACTCGATGAGTCCACCGACCCGGCATGGGGTAAGTGGACGACCGGTCACATCGCCGAGACCCAGAGCCAGAACTCCTAGCGTAGGACACCTCATCCTTTCCTCTCCCAACTTCACCTATAACCTGCCCCCTCCAGCTGTATAAAGGGAGGCAGGGTCCTCTGGGAGAAGATACGGAGGGATCGAAGGACCTTCTTCCTGGTTTCCTTAGCTCTCGCCTGTAAAACCGCGCAGTCATCTGCACCCAAAGCAATACAGAATCACCACACGAACTGGAGTAGGGACATTCGGCCCGAACCAGTATACGTCTTGAGCTCCCTGAGTCTAACCATTCAAGGAGACGGAACGCGCGGCCCCTTGACTAAAAAATTGACTCGTCGGTGCTCGAAACACCGAAAGTTGGCACGCCAGGTAGAGGCCTTCGCGCATCCTCATCGTCGTCTCCGGATTCCCATTTGCTCCCTTGATGGCTTCTTTCACCTACGCCAGCGTTTCTGCATCGAGGAGCTGGATTCGTTTCGGCTCCCTCGACTTCGTCGCCACTCCAGCGGGAGAACTCGTACTCGTCCCCGCCGCCTTTGGAGACCAGGCATCCGCTAGGAGCCTAGACTCCCTCTCCGGCAACCTTGGCAAACTCCGGCTCGAGGTCCCCATGCGGGCCCTGAGGCCAGAGCCCGCCAAGTGTCGCACCGTTCCTGGTAACGGCGCCCGTGGACACGAGTAGGCGACGACATCGCCCCCCGAAGGTTCGCAGCTCGTGGCAATGACCGGCTACGTGCCAGCCTCCGTCCACTACTTGCTGGAGGACTCCTCCAGCCACGACTCCAGCTCCGACACGGAGCGCGTTGCGGACGGGCCACACTCCCGCGAGTGCAACATGCGGGCGCGGTCGACCCGGCCGCAACCACCGCGAGTACAGGAGTTCTCGTCCGGTATACCGAAGCGCAGGAAGCTGAATATCAGCACGAGCACGCTGAACGCACCCAAGCTCGCCGCGCCGAGCTCCAACATCGACGCGATGAGCTGGAGGCTCGAAGGGCCGAGCTTGACAAACTCCAGGCTAACCTGGAGCAGAGTCAGCCCGAGCCCCCACTGGTACCTAGCACCGCGCGCGCACCCGCACATCAGGTACACCGCCAGCTGATGGAGGAATCCGACGGCCTCCCGTTCTTCCCCACGCAGTCGTAACGTGGCGCGACCTACGATCTTTGCCGCCTCCGTGGCATCCCGAGCCGAACGACCGGATGCCAAGGCGACGTGCGTAACTTCCGGATCGGTGGAACGTGCTACTGTGAAGCACATGCAGGGTTCCAGCTCCCACCACTCGAGCGCCTCCTCCAGCCGTCCAAAGCCACACCGCTGCCCGAAACCGACGGGGTCCAGCGAACACGGCGGCACATCACGAGCAGCCCCTGGCCTCACGCACCCCGGTGCACCAGCGCCTTGGTAACAACCCCGACGTTCGCGCCACCCTTGAGGCGCGGAGAAGAGCGATGAACGAAGCGGCCTGATCACGGGTCGTAGACAGCGGTCGGCGTGGCGACTGTAGCCCGAGCCCGATGGTCCAGGACCACGAGCGTTTTACCGGGGGATCCGCTACACGGACTTCCCCGCCAGGTTCCGGGCACCAGTCAACGTAGCCAAATACACGGGGGCGACAAATCCCAGCGTCTGGCTGGAAGACTACCGGCTCGCATGCCGGGCGGGTGGAGCTACTGATGACCTCTTCATCATCTAGTACCTCCCTATCTACCTTGCGGACTCGGCTCGAGCCTGACTCGAGTACTTGCCCGCGAAGACCATCCGGAACTGGGCCGACTTGAAGAACCCCTTCGTCGGAAACGTCCAGGGCACGTACAAGCGCCCAAAATTCACGGGACTCAAGAGTCGCAGCGGCGGCGCGCGGAGACTCTCCAGGACAACATCCGTCGTTTCTCCCGACAGTGCAATGAGCTCCCCGACATCTCTGACGCCGATGTCGTAAGGGCGTTCATCTACGGCACCACCTGCAAAGCCTTGGTGCACAAGCTGGGCTGCGTCAAACCCAGGACCGCCAAGGAGCTCCTGGACATCGCAACCAATCACGCCTCCGACGAAGAGGCTGTGGGAGCCATCTTTGAGAAGGGAATGTTAGTGTTATGCCCTTGAGGCAATCATTTAGATGATTGTAACATGACTATGTTTATGAATAATATTATGATTATTGGTCCAATGAATGTATATCATTGTATTGATCAACAAGTATGTGACTTGCTTATGAAGCTCTTTACTTAATGATGTAATTCGATAAATATCTCTGATCGGATTTCATCGTATAGGACAACGATGAATAGATCAGCACATGTAGTGATCGATGATCATGCTTCATAGATCATGGGATATGGAGATATCATCTATACATTGTGGACGATGTTGAAGAACATGGGTTAGATAGACCGCAATGGGACAATCGCAAGAATGTTTCAATCTTATGTGTCATCAGTGTATCTCATACCTAGTAGATGTATGATCCTTAGACTTGAGATTGTCATATTCCCTACATGTGTAATAGTTTTCCTTGGGACTATCAAACACTACTTCCTAACCGGATAGTTATAAAGGTAGCTTTCATGTTTACTATGAAACGTGCAGAGGGAAGTGAGCAGTCAAGATGGAATTTGCCACTCCAATGAAACGGAGATATATGACAAGGCCACTCGTGTGATATGATTAAGGAAGTGCATGGTCATGCCGTGATTGAGGAGTCAATCACAACTTATTAATATATCACGGATACGAGAGATGGATTGAATCATCAAAGGATGACATGCTTCTCGCCTTGAGATCAATCTTCATATACTTGGCAAAGGGATTATTGCATGAGTACTTTTGATAGGTTACATGCGATTTGATCATAGTATGTTTGGGAGTTGGCATACTTTGCAAGAAGCCGCTACCAACTATTTGATTGAAAAGGAGTTTTCCGAATCCATGTCCAAACGCACGTGAACTCGCAGGTCACACACTTAATGGGCTGGGACGCATTAATTTGGATTGGATCCGTAATTAATGAAACTCGTGGGCTTAGCACGCTGATGGGCCCTAGTTTAGGGTTTCATCTTGTGGCTATATAAGGAGGGGAGGAGGGAGGGCGCAGGGTGTGCTTTCCCACGATTTAGGAGTGATTCACTCGAAACCCTAGCTCGCTCCTCTCGCTGCCCTCGCCGAGCGACTGTGTGCTTGCACACCGACGCACGGCGTTCCATCTCTGGACGTGTGGACTACTGCGGTGACGCTGCTGCGACTACGGCGTGGGAGGACGATCCACGGCGAGGTGAGAACGATCCACTACATCGACGTAACGACTGCAGCGAGGACGATCCACTACATCCACTCGCGAAGGATTTCGCAATTGGGCGTCTAGTGGTAATCTTATCTATGATCCCCTTCTTGCGAGTAGCTTTCTGGTTACGCGGTAGATTTTTTTTTTGTGCTAGCGTAGCATACCGCGTTCCTCTTCAGGGAAAGGCCTAGCGAGAGCTCGGCGCTCAAACCGGCTCCCCCTCCGATTGCTCCGACAAGCGGAAGCGGCAAGGGAAGCAAGGCCGCGAAGGCCACTTGGTCGCGGCTGCCGACCACCCTGCCAAACAGCAGGCACGACAGGCGCCCGACCACTTCGAGAAGCTGATGGAGAGTCCATGCCCGAACCATGGGTATCCCGTCAAGCACAAATACCAGGACTGCGAAGTCCTGAAGCGCTTCCTCTCCGGCACCCCCATATCCCCACGGGGCAAGGGGAAGAAGCAGGACTCGGCACCACATGCCGAGGAAAGAGGCGCACCAGAGTTCGGAACCCGACAATTGCTCGATGATCTTCGCGATCGACGCCCCACGCCAACAAGCGGCAGCTAAATCTCGCCTTCCGCGAGGTCCACACGGCGGCTCCCTCCGTTCCCACGTACCTTCGGTGGTCAGAATTTCCAATCACCTTCGATCGAACCGACCACCCCGACTATATTCTGCAGCCAGGGAGATATCCGCTGGTTGTCGACCCTATCGTAGGAACGAAGCGCCTAACCAAGGTGCTCATGGACGGTGGAAGCGGTCTCAACATCCTGTATGTCGAGACGCTCGACGCCATGGGGGTCCCACGCTCGAGTCTCCAAACGAGCAAGGCGCCCTTCCACGGCATCATCCCGGGCCAACAGGCTCACCCGCTCGGGCAGGTCGACCTGCCCGTCACATTCGGGGGACCAGACAACTTCCACACCAAAACCCTCACCTTCAAGGTTGTGGATTTTCCCAACTCCTATCACGCCATCCTGGGGAGGCCGTGTTACGCCAAGTTCATGGCGGTCCCCAGCTACACCTACCTCAAGCTGAAAATGCCAGGGCCGCGGGGAGTAATCACCGTGGCGTCATCCTTTCAGCTTGCCTACAACTGCGAGCGAAGCAGCTGCGAGCTGGCGTCGGTGGTCATCGCGTCAGCCGAACTCACAAATCTTCGGAGGGAAACCTCCGAGTCCGCCCCCGACTCCGGCAAGTTAGGGCCGGGCTCCTTCAAGTCCACCGAGGACACGAAGGAGGTCGTGGTCGATCCCGAGGATCTGGTCAAAACCGTGCGGATTGGAGCCACGCTCCCCGCCAAATAGGAAAGCGTGCTCGTCGACTTCCTCCGCGCCAACCGAGACATCTTCGCATGGAGGTCTTCTGACATGCCAGGTATCCCAAAGGAGGTCGCCGAGCACTCCTTAAACACCCGACCAGGCTCAAGGCCGGTCGCCTAACGCCTGCGCCGCTTCGACGAGGAGAAGCGCAGGATCATAGGGGAGGAGATCGCCAAACTTTTGGCTGCAGGGTTTGTGAAAGAAGCACGCCACTCCGAGTGGCTGGCCAACCCTGTCCTTGTAAAAAAGAAAACCGAGCAATGGAGAATGTGTGTTGACTACACGAGCCTGAACAAGGCATGTCCCAAGGACCCGTTCCCTTTGCCCCGCATCGACCAAGTCGTCGACTCCACCGCAGGGTGCGAATCCCTGTCCTTTTTGGACGCCTACTCGGGCTATCACCAGATAGCGATGAAGGAGTCCGACCAGCTCGCGATTTCTTTCATCACTCCTTTCGGCTCGTTCTGCTACGTGACGATGCCGTTTGGTCTAAAAAACGTAGGCACTACATACCAGCGATCTATGCAAACGTGCTTTAGTGACCAGATAGGCCATAACGTCAAAGCATACATCGACGACATCATCGTTAAGACCAAGAAGGCCGGTGACCTCGTCGCCGACCTGGAGGTAACCTTCGCGAACCTCTGACGATTTCGCGTGAAGCTCAACCCTGGGAAATGCGTTTTCAGGGTCCCTAAGGGAAAGCTACTCGGCTTCATCGTCTCCGAGCGTGGCATCGAAGCCAATCGGCAGAAGATCTCGGCGATCATGAAGATGGGCCCAGTTGGCAACCTAAAAGGAGTCTAAAGGCTCACAGGATGCCTTGCAGCCCTGACCCGTTTCGTGTCTCGCCTCGACGAGCGCGGGATGCCGCTCTGCAAGCTGCTCAAGAAGTCTGATCAATTCTGCTGGACCCAGGAGGCTCAGGAAGCCCTCACCTGATCAAAACGCCTCGACCTCTCCGGTCTTTGGTCGCTCCGGCACCAGGAGAACCGCTGCTCCTCTACATCGTCGCTACGACCCAGGTCGTCAGTGCGGTGCTCGTCGTGGAGCGAGCGAAAGAAGGCCATGTGCTCAAGGTACAACAGCCAATCTACTTTATCAGCAAAGTACTCTCCGAGTCCAAGGCTTGGTACCCGCAGGTGCAGAAACTGCTCTATGCGGTGCTCATCGCGAAGAGGAAGCTGGTCCATTACTTCAACCAGCACCCCGTCTCCGTGGTAACCTCGTCACCGCTCGGTGAAATCGTCCACAACCGCGAAGCCTCCGGAAGAATAGCCAAATGGGCACTCGAGCTCAACGGCTACGACATATCGTACGTTCCCCGAACGGCGATCAAGTCGCAGGTCCTGGCCGACTTCGTTGCCGAGTGGACTGAAGCCCAGGCGCCACCAGTGCTCGAAGACCCCGAGTACTGGACAATGTACTTTGATGGGTCCTATGCCAAGAACGGCGCGGGTGCAGGGGTCGTCATTATCTCCCCGCTCGGAAACAAGCTCCAGTACACCGTCCGACTGCTCATCGATGCGACCAACAACGTCACCGAGTATGAGGCCCTCGTCAACGGTCTCCGGATCGCTGCCGACCTCGGCGCGCGCTGACTCTATGTACATGGGGACTCCAAGCTTGTCGTCGACCAAGTCATGAAGGCCGCGGAGCCTTGAGACACACGTATGGCCGCATACTGTCGGTTTCGAGTTTCACCACAACTACAGATGCTACAACGGTGAGACCGATTACCTAGCCAACCTCGCCTCCAATAGAGGACCGGTCCCGCCTGGGATCTTTGTTTTTTATCTCCATAAACCTTCCATTCGACTTGACTCGCCGATCGAGCCGCTGCCCGACCTGTTGGACGTAACCGCTTCGACCGTCGACCGATCGGACGTGGAGTTGTCCGGGTTGGGCTGCGACGTGCTGATGGCCGACTCCGACTGGAGAAAGCCCTTCATCGACCGGTTGACCGACAGATCACTCCTCGCTGACTCGACCGAAGCCCGGCATCTGGCTCGACGGGCGAAATCCTTCGTCCTGGTCGGAGAAGGCCTTTACAAGAGAAGCCCTCCGGGTCCTCCAGGCGCGCTCGCCGACCAAGGAGGCACCGCCGCCGATATCCACGGTGGTGTCTGTGGTCACCACGCCGCGCCGCGGTCCCTCGTGGGAAAAGCCTTCCGACAAGGCTTCTACTGGCCGACCGTCGTGGCCGACGCCGAGCAAATCGTTCGCACTTGCGAGGGCTGCCAATTCTTCGCCCGACAGACGATCTTCGGCGCCAAGCCTTCTGACGATTCCCATCACATGGCCGTTCGCGGTGCCGGGACTCGATCCGTCGGGCCCTTCAAAAAGGCGCCCGGGGGCTTCACCCACCTCCTCGTCGCGGTGGACAAGTTCACCAAATGGATAGAGGCCGGTGCCGCCGCCAAGATTACATCGGCGCAAGCGCCGATTTCTTCGCGACATCGTTTTGGTTTGGAGTCCCGAACTCCATCATCACCGATAACGGGACGCAGTTCACAGGGAAGGAATTCCTCGAGTTCTGCGACGACTTCAAAATCCGCTTTGATTGGGCAGCCGTGGCCCATCCGTGGACCAACGGCCAGGTCGAGCGGGCGAACGGCATGATCCTCCAAGGGCTCAAGCCACGAATCTTCAGTCAGCTGAAGAATTTCGCGGGGCGATGGGTGGCCGTGTTACCCTCCGTCCTTTGGAGCCTGCAGACCACACCGACCCGGACGACCGGGTTTACGCCATTCTTCATGGTGTTCGGTGCCGAAGCTGTTTTGCCAACCGATCTGGAGTACGATGCCCCGAGACTACAAGCCTTTAACGAGGCATGAGGGCTCGACTCACAACAAGAAGCCGTCGACCAGGTTCACGAGGCACGTGACGTGGCCATTCTGCGATCGGCTAAGTACCAGCAAACTCTGCGACGCTACCACGGCCGTCAGATCCGCGGCCGATCTTTCGACGTGGGCGACCTGGTTCTGCGCCAGGTTCAGTCCAACAGAGGAAGGCACAAGCTCTCCCCTCCATGGGATGGCCCCTTTACCGTGGTGGAAGTCCTCCGACCCGGTACCTTTCGGCTCAAGGATACAGATGGCAATGTCGTCTCCAAAGCGTGGAACATAGAAAAGTTAAGGTGATTCTATCCCTAAAACTCTTTCTTATCCCTTGCGCCTCTTTTTTGCCCTTCCTCCAAGTCCGCTCGGGGCTGCCAGTTGGCACGCTCGCACACTCACGCGGGCCGGTGATCCGGCCGGCCATCGGGTTCCCTCTGAGCGGTAACCCTCTCGACCCAAGCACTGCGGCCTACGCCCCTGCGTCTACGGTTGCTAAGTAGCGCTTCGTGGAAGAAGGAAGTGCCCACACGGAACGACCCGTGGTCGGTCGGAAACACTCCTTCCCCGCGCAAGTACGGGCGAGCGTTTCCTAGCCAAGTTCCTGTTCACTCACGCGGGTCGGTGACCCGACTAGCCATCAGGTTCCCCCTAAGCGGTAACCCTCTCGACCCAAATGTTACGGCCTACGCCCCTGCGGCTACTGTTGCTAAGTAGTGCTTCGCGGAAGAAGGAAGTGCCCACACGGGCCGACCCATGGTCGGTCGGGAACACCCCGATCCCGCGTGAGTGTGGCTAGGCGTTTCGTAGCCAAGTTCTTGCTCTCTTTGCGCTTCCCTCGCAAATGTTAACGCACCGACCTACGCTTGAACAACCCCTGCGGTTTCTAAAGCTTTGGTCGTCGAGTGCTCGTAACAACAAGGGGGAGCGAAGGACAAGTCGAAACTTGCGGAACTTCGAATTCATTGCATGCTAAAGTCTTTACATTTCTAAAAGACAAGGCATCTGACTTTCTTTTTCTCCTACTCTCGATGGAGGACACTTTGCGGCGATATCCTATCGGCAATCATCCGGGCGTGCGGCTCGGCTTGGATCTCGAATCTGTCGATCTCCTCCTCGGTTCGGTTCCTGGCGATCCCATTGCTGACGGTGGCGAGGTCGATGCCGTCGTAGTGGGAGATCGCGCAGAC
Organism: Otatea glauca; assembly: GCA_036346275.1. Lineage (NCBI taxonomy): Eukaryota > Viridiplantae > Streptophyta > Magnoliopsida > Poales > Poaceae > Otatea > Otatea glauca. The sequence continues at coordinate 45,706,391 of CM070721.1, read as the reverse complement.
ATGCGCCGAAGAGGCTCCGAATGTGACGCCTTCAATCACCGAGCTCACGACGTGCTCGGGCACGCTGGCTAGCTCGGTGGCGAGCGAACTTGGACCCGGCACGGTCCCAAGCACCCGGTCGTAGACCTCCCGGGCGGCCCCTCGAAGGGTCGCCAGCTCGGACCGATCCGTCTCCACCAACTGCAGCGCCGCGTCACGAGCCTCCACCGCGGTCTCGCGCTTTAGCGGCGTCGCCGGTTCTCTCGCAGCTCGCGGACAAAACAACGTCAAGATAGCACGCCTTACGTGCCGCGATGGCGAAATCGATTAAAGAGTCGGGTCACTTACCGGCCGTGGAGTTCGTCAGAGCGCGGAGCTCCTCCTCTGCCGTGGCCTGGGCCCGCTCCTGCGACACCCTCGCCGAGGCCAGTTCCTCCCGACCGGCGTCCTGTTCGGAACACGCTTGTTCAGCACCCTTCTGGGCCAGGTAGCGCTCACCTTGGAGCCGGGTCGCCTCCGACCGCGCGGTCTCCTCCACGGCCATGGCAGCATCCTTGGCGCTGTTGGCCCCTGCCAGGAGGGACTCAAGCTCGGACACCCTCGCCCTCAAGGATTTGTTTGCCCGACGCTCCTAGAGCAGGACCTGAGCAATCTGACCCAGCTCCTAGCGGACTTTCTCCACCTCTGCCTGCCCGCTAGCCCAGGCCCCCAGAGCATCGCGCAGCTCGGGACACAGCCTGTCGTTTTCCTCCTCAGCAGCCACCCTCCGGCCGTCCAAACGCCGGAGGAGCTCGGACTTGTCCCCTGAACGGGCCCGCAAGCGCTGCGAAATACGAACACACTGTTAGTTCACCACAAACTCGTCGAAGGCTGTAAGGACGGGGTTGTGTTTGGCTTACTGCGCAGATTGGGAGGATTCCCCCGATGATCGCATCCAGCGTCTTGCTGGAGGACTCAAGGGAGAGAGCCAGACCCTTTTGGATCTGGCTCACCTCAGCCTCAGCGCCTCGAGCGCCTTCCTGAAGGGCCTCCCACTCCCTGTGTCCCGCCGGGTCGTCCAGCGCAAGAGACGGCCTGCCAGACAGATCATACCCCGGCCAAACCAACGCGGGCGCGAGCAGCCGAGCGGATCCCCCTGGGACCGTCCCAACAGCTTGTACTTGCGGGGGGTCATGCGGCACCTCCCCCCGCGTCCCGGGGGTGATCACCTCCGACGCTTGGGCCCCTCCCGCCGACGGGCTCCCGGGCGGCGGCGACAGGATCCCCCCAGGAAGCCGGACCGCGCAAGCCGGCGGCTTCCCCAGCGGTGGCGGCAGGAGCTCTTCCTTGACTCCCTCAGCCTCCGGGCAGGGCCCCAACTACCCCATGGTCGTCGAGCGCTCTAGCTCGACCACCGCCGTGAACGCGTCGTTGGCCCCGCCGGCAGCACCGGCTCGACCCGCGGCTCCTCGGCCCCCGCCGGCTACAGGGACGACGTCGGCTCGCGGGACCTCCGCCGGACGCGCCACCACTGCCACGGTTGCCCCCGTGTAAGCCCTGCATACAGCGGTCGATTGAAAGCTACTCGAACTACTCTACTGCAATACGGCTCGGGAACGAAGAGGACACTTACAGCGCCGAGCGAGTGCGCGGCAGCCGCGCTTTCTTCGTTGGCCCCCTCGCGGAGGCGACTCGCCCCTCCGTTTCCCTGAGGACACCTCTACCGGGGGCACCTCCACCTGAGGCATGACAACAGCGACGCTCGCGCGAGCACCCTCGTCCGGACCGCCACCAGCCGACGGCCCGAAATAGAGCCCGCGGTATGGGTCGTCACCACCGCTACCACCGCTATCGCTGGAGGTTGACCCCAAACAGGCCAATTCGACGGCGGTCGTGTCGGAGACCTCCTCGCCGCGCGCGGCCCTCGCCGCACGCTCTTTCTTCTTCTCCCTCCTCCTCTCTTCCTTCCGCCTTCTGCAGGCGGATTTCGCGCGGGCCACCGCCCTCAGCTCCTTCTCCCCCGGTAGCCATGCCCGGGAGACCATCCCGGCAAGCCCCTGGAAATCGCAAAAACACTAGTGAGACCAAGTTCCAAGGGCTGAGGGGGGGAGGAATAAAGGAAGGGATCTGCTCGAGTTACCATGTCCGGGGGATTGCACGCTGAGAATGGCTCGGGGTGGCCACCCGCCGCCTCGGTGGCACTCCCACCCGTAACGGCGAACACCCGAGCCTCGACCTCCGATGAGGAGAGATCCGACCTTGCCATCCTCATGGGATCGGACACCCCCTCATATTGAAACATGGGGCGCGCCCTATCCGTGAGGGGTTGGACGCGCATCTTCATAAACACACGCACGACGACGTCGCCGGTCAGTCCCCGCTCCCTCTGGACTTTGATCCGGTCGACGATCGCGGCCACCTTGTTCTTCTCCTTTCGGTCGGCGCCCCAAGTCCACTAGGGCCCCGCCTCGGGAAGCCACCCAGTGAAGACCGGGGCGCTGCCTCCCTGGTTCTGGACGTAGAATAACTCAAATTGCCACCCCCGATTTGAGGACGGTAGCTTCACGTCATTGTACTCCGACCCGCGGCCGCCACGCAGCTGGAAGGCCACGCCGCCTATGGGCACCGAGGTGTCCGCCGGCTTGTCCTTCCTCAGCCGCGCGTGAAAGAAATGCCTCCAGAGCGCCCAGTGGGGATCGATCCCCAGGAACGCCTCGCACAGCGTGATGAAGACCGCTATATGGAGCATGTCGTTGGGGTTGAGGTGGTGCACCTCCGCCTCGTAATAATGCAGCAGCCCGCGGACGAACGGGTGCAGCGAGAGTCCAAACCCACGCTCGAAGAACGAGGCGGGCACGACGATTTCGTCATCCCCCAGCGAAGGGGCGGCGACCCCCGTCGGCACCCTCCACTTAGAGACATCTCGCGGATGCAGGAACCCCTTCTTCTCCAGACCGAGCACGCGGCTGGGTTGAGCGGAGCACTCCGGCCACGACATCGCCGAAAAAAGAGCAGCGAAGAGGTGAGAAAAGAGGAAGGTGGGGAGTTCTCTTCTCCGGCTCCTTTGCTCTATTTCTGTCTTGTCTCAGGCAAAGGCAGGAAGACGGAAAAAAGCGAATGCCCAGCGCCCGCACGACGAATTTATAAGGGCCAAACGGACACAAGACGAACCGACACCAGCCGAATAGACACCACCTCTGGCGAAGCATCGCGCATCCCATCCCTCCGGTTGCTGCGGCAACGGTAAGGCTGTAACTTCTATTTACCTCCTCTACGCATTTACTCTTGGCAGGACAGTAGGAGGAGAAAAGACACCGTATCGAGCAGCGCGCCCCATAACCTTTTGGGTTCCGCCTTCGGGCCAGGTTGGCTGCTCCATAACAGATACGAAAGGCCCGCTGGGCTGCAACGGCCTAGAAATGGCAAAAAGAGCTCGATAGCTCGCGCCCATGCCCCAGTCTAAAGCTGCGGGTTCCAAAGGCCTGACCCGCTAAGTGGGTCCAGAGCCACCCCGGCAGAAAATTGAGCGAGGGGCGAGGACAAGGCGATCCCCCATGGGCCTCTAGTTGGGTCAGCTGATGACCCAATCGTCTTAACTCGTGTCCGAGACCATACTTCACGCTCCCCCGTGGAACCATCGATGGGTAACAGCCAGCTGTGCTCTGGGTCGGCGAACGGTCCAGAGTCCGATACGGGGTCGAGTAAAGAAAGGTTTCTCATGGGTCGCCCCCAGCGGGCCGGACACCCACGCCGGGATCGTCCGCTTGGAAAGGTCCCCCTCAAGAGGGATCTCCAGGTCCCACTCGGATCACCCGTTATCAGCTCACACGAGCACGGCGTTCAAACCAACGCGGGTAAACGCGCGTCCGCTCACCTGCTCTAGGTCCCACACCTGCGAACGGGGCGTACTCGTGGGTCTTACAGCGGCCACTCCTCTCAAAAGTACCCTCACCAGATGAGGACATGGGATGGATGCCCACCGTCCAGCTACGACGTAAAACGAGCCCTTACCGTCCAGCTATGACGTAAAACAAGCACTCGGACACCAGAACCTCCCGAGAGGCATCTAGGCGTCCGTGCCGACCAAGGCCCCGTCCAGCTACGACGTAAAATGAGCCATTACCGTCCAGCTACGACGTAAAACAAGCACTCGGACACCAGAACCTCCCGAGAGGCATCTGGGCGTCCGTGCCAACCAAGGCCCCGTCCAGCTACGACGTAAAACAAGCACTCGGACACCAGAACCTCCTGAGAGGCATCTGGGCGTCCGCACTGACCAAGGCCCCGTCCAGCTACGATATAAAACGAGCCCTTACCGTCCAGCTATGACGTAAAATAAGCACTCGGACACCAGAACCTCCCGAGAGGCATCTGGGCATCCGCGCCGACCAAGGCCTCATCCAGCTACGACATAAAACGAGCCCTTACCTTCCAGCTACGACGTAAAACAAGCACTCGGACACCAGAACCTCCTGAGAGGCATCTGGGCGTCCGCACCGACCAAGGCCCCGTCCAACTACGACGTAAAACGAGCACTATGACAACGGAGCCTCCCGAGAGGCATCTGGACGTCCGCGTGAGGCATCCGAGTGTCTGTGCTCAAGGAAAACGGCTATTTACCGACTGTCGACACTCGAGGGCAAGGTCAGTTAGGAAAAGCGCCTAAACGAACTCACCACACAGACAGATGCTAAAACCTAAAGGGAAATTTTATTATAAGCCGCCAGGTTCGAACGTTACATAATGCTACGAAAGAACCTAACGACTACGCCCGGCGCGCGCGACCTGCTGCTTCTATGAGGATGCTCCTCGCCTCGAAGAGCTTTGGAACCACCGCAAGCAGCGCGTTGACGACGGCGATATCGCGGGCAACGGCCTCCTCCTCCTCCGCAACTTCGGCCAACGCCTGGTTGTACTCGGCCCAGAGCGCGACCAGAGGGTCCTCCTCCTCCTCGGGCGCCGATGGAGCGTCGAATTCAAAGACTAATGGCAAAGCCATCGAAGGTTGCAAGGAAAGGTTCTGAGTTGGGGATGTTCGTTCAAGCAAGCAGTGATATCCTTATATACTCAAAAGAGGGGAAGCCAAACGGTCCCGAATAAATACGGACGTGGAAGACGAAGCGGCCCTCACCAAATTTCGAAGCGGCCAGGAAGGCGTATGGCCAAGGGTTGTCAAAACCACGCACGGCGCGCGCAATGAAGTAATTAAAGGCCTCTGCCGGCAGAGATACCTCCCCGACCGGCTTACCGACCCGCCCGGGGGCTCCAGCTGCAAGGTACGCTCGAGTGCACCCAGCCGAAACTAGCCGACCAGATCAGTCGGATTGGCCGACCAAGTCCGATCGCCGCACTCGACCAGGCTTTACCGACTAGGCTAAGCCCCCAACCGTATCTAACGAACTCGATCGGGAGCTCAGGGGCTACTAACGAATGCTCTTACCACAGGTACCCCCAGTGGCCCGGAATGACGAACGGGCTGCCCCAAGACCGGCTCTGGCCAAAGGCCCCCGCTGGGCCACGAAAGACACTCAACCCCGACCAAACCAACCAGGGGGCGTCCGACCTCCGCCACAGGTCGGACTCCCCGCGAGCTCCGACCAAGCCGAAGCGATCTCCGTCGAGGACCGAGTGCCAGGTGCCGCTGGGCGTTAATAAGCGCTTCCCACTGGACGCGACAACATGGAGTGACCGTGGCGAGGCGGTGGCTCCTTCCCAAGGTAGCGGGGAGGTCACCAAAGGTCAATGCTCCAATCTCATCGCCCAGTCGCGCATAGTGTGGGGACATGCTCCCTCCTGAGGCAGCACCGGAGCCACGCATTGTGGCGTCGAGATCCGACAGCGCATGTAAGGGTAGGAGCGCCATCCCCCGACTACACGGAAAACTACGCCACTCGATGAGTCCACCGACCCGGCATGGGGTAAGTGGAAGCCAGAACTCCTAGCGTAGGACACCTCATCCTTTCCTCTCCCAACTTCACCAGTAACCTGCCCCCTCCAGCTGTATAAAGGGAGGCAGGGTCCTTTGGGAGAAGATACGGAGGGATTGAAGGACCTTCTTCCTTGTTTCCTTAGCTCTCGCCTGTAACACCGCGCAGTCATCTGCACCCAAAGCAATATAGAATCACCACACGAACTGGAGTAGGGACATTCGGCCCGAACCAGTATACGTCTTGGGCTCTCTGAGTCTAACCATTTAAGGAGAGGGAAAGCGCAGCCCCTTGACTAAAAAATTCACTTGCCGGTGCTCGAAAAACCGACAAACCCGTGTTGAAAACACCATTCGTATGCCTATTTTTACTATAGCTACAGTACTCCGGTAGTGCCACTCCACATGGGCGGTAGCACCGGCCGAAGGCTGAAAACTGAGAAAATTAATTCTTCTGTTTTCATTTGATTGCTAAGGGTGTTGGCTTGGTTTCTTTGGGTGAAGAATTTCTTTTGTGATCTTATTTGAGGGATAAAAATTAATTTGGGATCATTCACCCCCCTCTGATCACCATCTCGATCTTTTAATTGGTATCAGAGCCGGTTTTGCTCTTTCATAGATCTTGACCGGTCTCAAGAGCTATGGCGATGGACAAGTATTCCACCAATCCTCCTATTTTTTTTCTAGAGTTGATTTTCCTTTTTGGAAGTCACGAATGGAGTCATACATCACTGCCCAGGGCTTCCTGATATGGCAGAAGGTGAAACTCCCGTATGAGGTTCCTGCTAATGAAAACGTCACGACCGACAATATGGCTGACGTTGAGGCAAACGCTAAGACAAGGAACATTCTCATATAGGGTCTTAGTCACAGTGAGTATGATAGGATTTCTCACCTCTGTTTCGCTCACGAGATTTGGGTGACCCTCAATGCTTACCATGAGGGCACTACTCAAATCAAGACCGTGAGGCAAGACCAGTACAAGCGTGAGTACAAAAAGTTTGAACAACACGCTGGTGAGAGTCTTGACGAGTGCTTTGATCAATTTACGAAGATTTTGAGCGACCTCCGAGCAGTCGGTTGCATATACCCTGACTCAGATAATACTCGACATTTCTTGACCGCACTCGATCTTCGAGTTTGGGAAATGAAAGTGACCACCATCAAGGACACTATCGACTTGTCGACCTTGACTCTTGATGGGCTTTACTCCCGTCTCAAGACTCATGAGATCGACGTCGTCTCTCGCAAGATGAAATCTTAGTCGATAGCCTTGGTCACTGATCCCATTGGATCTTCCCTTGATCTTTCTGCTGGTTTCTCTCTTTCCACCCTTTGCGAGCTAAGCGATGACCAACTAGAAAAATTTCTAGAAAATGAGGTAGCTCTTTTGGCTCGAAAATTTTCACATGCATACAAGAGGGTGAGAGAGAGGAAGAGAGGTGGCATGGTCACTTGCTTCGAGTGTGTGGCCCCAACCACATTCGTGCTAATTGCCCCAAACTAGAGAAGGCAAAGAACGACACCGGCGGTTCGGCAAAGAATGACTACATCGACAAGAACCACAACAAGAAGTCTCCAGTTCGCGAGTCGGCGCGTGAGAAGTACCGCAATTTCTCCAAAAATAAGAAGCTCTTCCATCGCGTCCTCGCCACGCTTGACGACATCAACCTCTCCGACTCAAAGACTTGGAGCGACGAGGGCGAGGATGAACCGCAAGAGAAGAAAGGCGGCGATGACTTCTCCGGCATGTGCTTCATGGAAGATGCCAACGGCATCAGCGACTCCGAGCTCTACAGCGACTCGGAAGAGGTACCCTCCTATGACCAGCTCAATGAAGCTTTCTACAAACTAGGGAAATATCATGCTAGAGCTAGAGCTAGGTGTATGGAGCTAGAGAAGGAAGTAGGTACCTTGACTCGGGAATTAGCTTCTCTTAAATCTTTTCCCTCTCGAGTCACTGATGACTGTTCTTTGTGTGATGCTCTTCTTATGGAGTTGGAGAACCTAAGGACTATGCATGATAGTGTGTTATCTGAATTAGATAGTCTTAGGTTGAAGAATGCTAGCGATGATTCTCTTAATGCTATTCCATTAGATGCTAGTTTTCTTCATGCTCACTCTACTCTATCATGCTCTAATTGACCTAAATTGCTTGCTGAAATTGATGCCATGAGCGATCACCTTAAGAAGCTTTCTTCTAGAAATGATGAACTTAAAATACATGCTTCTAAGGACCAAGTTAGCTCATGTGAGGGTTGTAGGCAACTAAAACTTGACAATGAATCTTTAAATGTCAAGTGTGCTAATCTTGCTAAGGACTTACTAGCTAAGTCACAAGAAAGTTGCTTACGATGTAATGTGATTGAGGGGGACTTGGATAAAATCCAAGTCGAACTTAGGAAGAAATTAGAAGACCAAGCCCATATGATTAGAAATACGTCTTGCATTTCTTGTGAGGCCCTCAATATTGAGGCAGTCGTGCTGAGGGAGAAAAATGCACGTACTGAGAGAGCTTCTCTTTCTGGTTCTTCTTCTTCCTCTCTTCCCTGTTCTTCATGTGCCTCTTTCTTTCGAGATTGTGAGTATCTCATGAGAACTCTCGAGAAGTTTGTACGAGGCAAGAAGAAGCTCAATCTCATTCTAGACCAATCCAAAATTAGCAGATTTAATCAGGGTCTATGATTTGACTACTTGGAGCACGCTCGGGCGCATCTTCCCACCGTTGTGCATGGCTCCAATAGTGGTGAGATTGTGGTAGCTCCTAGAGTGAGTACCACTGTGTTTAGGTATACTGGAGTTGTCTATGGGACTTCTGACTAGAAGGGTATTACTCCTGTTGCTACTGCCTCTAGCAAGGCGAAGTACACATGCACCTTCTGTAAGAAGGATGGTCACCTAGTAGATTTCTGCTTCAGGCACACCAAGATCACTCGGCGTGAGCGTGTCATTGCTCTTAGAGGTATTCATGGTTATCCCCAGACCTTGAGTGCTCCTAAGGCACGTACTGCTTCTAGACAGGTTAGAGAGTCGCCTGCTTTTGAGCAGTGTTCAGGACTTGGTTTTCATACTGTTTCTTCGAGTTTTAGTTCTGGAGCTGCTCGTGGTCAGTCTTTCCGCCGTCCTCTTGATATTCCTCATTTTTCTCATCGAGGTAGATATCAGTGGCGTGAGGTGTTTTCTAGTAGGAGTTTTAGGCAGCCTCACTGGGTTGACCTAGGAGCTGAAACTGGGTTGACCACCTTTGCATCACGGCTGGTCAACCCAGTTTCAGCTCCTAGATCATCTACTAGAGTTACTAATGATCTTGTTAGGGTTAAACATCAAAGAGACACTCGAGTCTAGTCTTCTTCTGTGGATGGTACTCTGAGGCGTCGTGTGGTTCAGTATTGGGTTCCCATGTCTTCACTCTATCCCAGTACTGAGTCATCTTTCTCTCTTGTGTCTTGATCAGGTTCGTCGGATGGGGAAGGGGATTGTTTGGATTGTTGATTCTGGTTGTTCTCGTCATATGACCGAAGATTCTCGATGGTTCTCTTCCCTTGTTCGAGCCCCAGGTGATGAGTTGATCACTTTCGGGGATACTTCTTCAAGTAGAGTCATTGCTAAAGGTACCATCTGCATTAATGACAATTTCATTCTTAAAGATGTTGCCTTAGTGAGTAAGCTGCAATACAATTTGCTTTTTGTTTCTCAGCTTATCGATGACTCTTTCGAGGTAAGTTTTAAGAGTAATGCCTGTAGAATTCTCGATTCATCGGGAGGTTTAGTTTGCTAGATTTCTAGATATGGAAGAGTCTTCTGTGCTGATTTTTTTGTTTCTTCTGGAGACTCCCTTCGGTGTTTGATTGCTTCAGAGTCTCATGATCTCTCCTTCTGGCATAAGAGATTTGGTCACATTGGATTTGATCATTTGACCCGAGTTAGCAGCCACGACCTCATTCGTGGTTTGCCCAAACTCAAAATGGTCAAAGACTTAGTTTGCTCTCCCTGCAGACATGGTAAGATGGTTGCTGTTTCACATTCTCCAATCACTCTTGTGATGATTGATGCACCAGGACAGTTTTTACATATGGACACTGTTGGTCCAGCTAGAGTGCAGTCAGTGAGTGGAAAGTGGTATGTTCTTGTCATTATTGATGATTTTTTGAGGTACTCTTGGGTGTTTTTCATGGCCTCGAAGGATGAGACTTTTACCCATTTTAGGGGTTTGGTTCACAGGTTATCTTTTGAGCTCCCTGGTGCCCTACGAGCTATACGCAGTGACAATGGTACGGAGTTCAAGAACTCCTATTTTGAGAGTTTATGTATGGAGTCTGGTTTAGAGCATTATTTCTCCTCTCCCTACGTCCCTCAGTAAAATGGCGTAGTGGAAAGGAAGAACAGGACCCTGGTAGAGATGGCCAGGACGATGCTATACGAGTACAGCACTCCTAGGAAGTTTTGGGCTGAGGCTATAGCTACTGCTTGTCATATTTCAAATCGCGTATTCTTGAGAGCACATTTGCGCCGCACTTCTTATGAGTTGAGGTATGGGCGAAAGCCCAGTGTTTCTCATTTTCGTGTGTTTGGTTGCAAGTGTTTTATTTTGAAGTCTGGTAACCTGGATAAGTTTGAGTCTCGTTCTTCTGATGGTATCTTTCTGGGATATTCGACTTCTTCTTGTAGCTATAGGGTCTGGAGTTGCGATGCACATAGGATCATAAAGACCTGTGAGGTGACCTTTGATGAGGCTAGCCCAGGAGCTAGACCTGACATTTCAGGCTTTTCTTCCACCTCTGAGACCATCTTTGTAGAGGATGAGGATGATGGAGATGATGGTGTTACACCTGATCCAGTCCCCTCTACACCTGAGGTGCCACCTGTTTCTATTTCTGCACCTTAGGAAGGCCAGCCCTTGCCTTCTAACTCTCCTGCAGTTAGTGGCTCTGCTCCTACCTTTTCTGTGCATGTGGTAGAGGCCACTTCTGCTTCTGGACCTCCCCGTCATATTCAGCGTTCTCATCCACCTGATCAGATCATCGGCGATCTGTTTGAGCGGGTCACTCGCTCAAAATCAGGTTTCTCCAGTTTCTGCCTTCAGTTTACCTTTGTTGCCTCGTTTGAGCCGAAGGATGTGACTCATGCATTATCTGACGAGTCTAGGACTAATGCTATGCATGAGAAACTTGAAAACTTCGAGAGGAACAAAGTCTGGCAGCTTGTAGAACGTCCATCTGGTCTTAATATCATTGGGACCAAGTGGGTGTTCAAAAACAAGCAGAGTGAGGATAGGGTTGTCATTCACAACAAGGCTAGGCTAGTTGCACAAGGCTTTTATCAGGTTGAGGGTCTTGACTTTGAGGAGACTTTTGCCCCTATAGCTAAACTAGAGGCTATTAGGATCCTGCTTGCATTCTCTACATCCCGGAGCTTCAAGCTCTATCAAATGGATGTCAAGAGTGCATTCCTCAATAGCTATATTGAGAAGAGGTTTATGTCAAACAACCTCAAGAATTTGAGAACCCAAGTTTCCGAGTCATGTATACAAGCTTTCCAAAGCTCTGTATGGACTCAAGCAGGTCCCCAGAACATGGTATGAGAGGCTTAAGTCTTATCTTCTCAGCCATGACTTCAAAATGGGCATAGTAGACAAGACTCTGTTCATCAGACACCATGAGTCGCATTTTCTTCTCGTCCAGATTTATGTGGACGACATCATTTTTGGTGGCTCATCTCACTCGGTTGTGTCTCAGTTTTCTGAGGTGATGAGCACAGAGTTTGAGATGAGTATAATGGGCAAGTTGAGCTACTTTCTTGGCTTCCAAATGAAGCAGACTCGGGAGGGTACTTTCTTGCATCAAGACAAGTATACCCGTGAGCTCCTGAGGTGTTTTGATATATCTGACAGGAAGCCGGTGATGACTCCTATGGCCGCCACTGCTATCCTCGAGTCGGATGAGGATGGTGAACCTGCTGACCAAAAGGAGTTTCAGAGCATGATCGGCTCCTTGTACCTCACTGTTTCGAGGCCGGACATACATTTCGCTGTATGTCTGTGCACTCGATTTCAGGCTTCTTCTCACACCTCTCACCGCCAGGCGGTGAAGCTCATCTTCAGGTACCTTCGTGCTATGTAACATCCCAAAAACTGAAGTTCTGGAATGTTTGAAATCAAAAATAAACCAATTGCATTTTCTTGAATTAATTTCAGCTTAAGTTGAATTTTCCATAAATAAAAGGATTTAATTTGGCTAAACTATTAACCAAAATAAAGAATTTCAATTTTATTTGGGTTCCTTGTGCTCCAAGGAATTTTTCTGTATTTTTGGGGATTTTTCTGAATTTATTTGATATTTATTTGAATTTATTTACATTTATTTGAATTTCTGGATTTTTCTTAAATCGGAAAATAAAATTTTATTTCCAAAAAGCCTCTCGGGCTGAATCTTCTCGCCCGCTTGCGTTTTCCCTCACGACCGTTTCGGCCTACTCCGCGTCGCCTCGGCCGCCGCTCGCGCCTCCGCTCGCGTCGCCTCGGACCGGCCGGCCCACGCGCCGCCGCCGGCCAGAAACCCTAGCGCGCTCAGAGTCCGCGCGCCGCACGCCGTCGTTCTCGGAGTTCGTGCCCTACACGCCTCCCCAGGCTATTTAAAGCGTCGTGCGCCTCCCAAGGATCGCCTCTCCGCGCCGCCCCTTTTTGCCCCACTTCTCGCCGCCCGAGACGTCGCGGGTTCTTCTCGCGAGCTCGCCGGAGTCCGCCGCCTTGCCGACGCCTTCCGCCGCCTTTTCTTCGCCGGTGCCTCTCCGTCGCCGTTGCTCTCCTCGAGTTCGTCGACGCTCTCTCCCGGTTCGCCTTTGTCTCCGGTCCGATCCGCGTCTTCGCAAGGCCAATGTCGTAGCCGATGCTTTGAGTAGAAAGAGCTACTGCAATACTCTGATGATTAAGGAAAGTCATCCAGCCCTCTATAAGGAATTTCAGAAGCTTAGTTTGGAATTGGTTCAGAAGGATATTTAGCTACTTTGGAAGTACGCCCACGTTGGAAGATCGATTCGAGAAAGCATGTAGATGATGCCGATATCAAGGAGATCAAGAGCAATATGAAGAAAGGAAAAGCCCTGTGTTTCATCAAGATGAACAAGGTACTATTTGGTATGAGAAGCGTATTTGCGTACCAGATCAGAAAGAGCTTAAAGAGTTGATTCTCAAGGAAGCGCATGAGACTTTATACTCCATTCATCCTGGAAGTACCAAGATGTATCAAGACCTCAAGGAAAGGTATTGGTGGCCTAGTATGAAACGTTAGATTGCAGAGTATGTTGCACTTTGTGATGTCTGCCAGAAGGTCAAGGCAGAGCATCAGAGGCCAGCACGATTGCTGCAGCCATTGAAGATTCCAGAGTGGAAGTGGGAAGAAATTGGTATGGATTTCATTACTGGTTTTCCTAAGACCCAAGCAGGTTATGATTCGATCTGGGTAATAGTGGATCGATTGACTAAGGTAGCTCACTTCATTCAAGTTAAGACTACCTATGCAGGAGATAAATTAGCAGAGTTATATATGTCAAGGATCGTCAGTCTTCACGGAGTGCCTAAGAAGGTAGTGTCTGATAGAGGAACCCAGTTTACCTCTCGTTTTTCAGCACCTTGTAGATAAAGCTATGCTTATTGAGGAATCTCGTCGGGAATTGGAAGAATCCCGTAAGAGAAAGATGATGCAGCATGGAGCCCATCAGAGTCACCCAGAGAGTCGTAACAAATGCTCAATACCGCTTCGCTTCACTCCTCCGAATGCATCGAGGACCCCTGCACCAGCACCTCGCCCAGCTCCTTTAGGCAATCGTAACCTCAACACCAACAGCAATCCACCTCAGAGGAACAGTAATCCAACTGCAGGAGTCACCTGTTTCAACTATCATGAACTCGGTCACTATGCCAACAATTGCCCCAGAAAGCAAGCAGTGACGCCAGTCCGCTTCAATTTGGGATCTACGCCAGCCAAGACCCCAGCCCCAGGAGCAGGACGTGGAGTGCCCCAGACTCCCAACCAAGCCACCAGGACTCTGTCGCCTGCTGGAAGAGGCCGTGTGAGTCACGTCACCACCGAAGACGCCCAGTCTGCACCAGACGTCATACTAGGCATCCCGACAAGGACTCGGTTGTGTGCTAATGCAAGATAAGAAGGTTGTAGCGTATGCTTCGCGACAACTAAGGCCACATGAAGTCAACTATCCTACCCATGATTTGGAATTAGCAGCCGTAGTGCATGCTTTAAAGATTTGGCGTCAATATCTCATTGGTAATCGTTGTGAAGTTTACACTGATCACAAGAGTTTGAAGTATATCTTTACCCAAGCTGACCTCAATATGAGACAAATAAGATGGTTGTAATTGATTAAGGACTATGACATTGGGATTCATTATCATCCAGGCAAGGCCAATGTCGTAGCCGATGCTTTGAGTAGAAAGAGCTACTGCAATACTCTGATGATTAAGGAAAGTCAGCCAGCCCTCTATAAGGAATTTCAGAAGCTTAGTTTGGAATTGGTTCAGGAAGGATATTTAGCTACTTTGGAAGTACGCCCTATGTTGGAAGATCAGATTCGAGAAGCACAGGTAGATGATGCCGATATCAAGGAGATTAAGAGCAATATGAAGAAAGGAAAAGCCCTGTGTTTCATCAAGATGAACAAGGTACTATTTGGTATGAGAAGCGATTTGCGCACGGATCGTAAAGAGCTTAAAGAGTTGATTCTCAAGGAAGCGCATGAGACTTTATACTCCATTCATCCTGGAAGTACCAAGATGTATCAAGACCTCAAGGAAAGGTATTGGTGGCCTAGTATGAAACGTGAGATTGCAGAGTATGTTGCACTTTATGATGTCTGCCAGAAGGTCAAGGCAGAGCATCAGAGGCCAGCAGGATTGCTGCAGCCATTGAAGATTCCAGAGTGGAAGTGGGAAGAAATTGGTATGGATTTCATTACTGGTTTTCCTAAGACCCAAGCAGGTTATGACTCGATCTGGGTAATAGTGGATCGATTTACTAAGGTAGCTCACTTCATTCCAGTTAAGACTATCTATGCAGGAGATAAATTAGCAGAGTTATATATGTCAAGGATCGTCAGTCTTCACGGAGTGCCTAAGAAGATAGTGTCTGATAGAGGAACCCAGTTTACCTCCCGTTTTTGGCAGAGTCTGCACGAAGCCATGGGAACTCACCTCAGGTTCAGTACTGCCTATCACCCTCAAACCGATGGACAGACTGAGCGTGTGAATCAGATTCTTGGGTTCCTTGTAGATAAAGCTATGCTTATTGAGGAATCTCGTCGGGTATTGGAAGAATCCCGTAAGAGAAAGATGATGCAGCATGGAGCCCATCAGAGTCACCAGCAGAGAGTCAGAACAAATGCTCAACAGCCTGCTCGCTTCACTCCTCCGAATGCATCGAGGACCCCTGCACCAGCACCTCGCCCAGCTCCTTTAGGCAATCGTAACCTCAACACCAACAGAATCCACCTCGGAGGAACAAGAATCCAGTGCAGAGTCACTGTTTCAACCGTCATGAACTCGGTCACTATGCCAACAATTGCCCTGAAAGCAAGGCGTGACGCCGATCCGCTTCAATTTGGGATCTACGCCACCAAGACCCGGCCCAGAGCGGGGGACGGAGTGCCCTGACTCCCAACCAAGCCACCAGGACTCTGCTTTCTTTGGAAGAGGCCGTGTGAATCACGCCACCACCGAAGACGCCCGACCGCACTGGACGTCATACTAGGTAAGCTCCTAGTCAACTCAAAGATCCGCCATGGTTTTGTTTGATTCGAGCTACGCATTCATTTGTTTCTGAGTTTTGCCGCAAATCATCAATTAAAGACAATGCCTCTTAAGACTATTTTATTAGTGCAATCTCACGGTTCGATTTGAGTACGAACCAAGGTGCCCCAAGTTAAGATATTAATTGGAGGGTAGAATTTCTAGCCAACCTTATTGTCCTAGACACCAAGTCCCTAGATGTGATCCTAGGAATGGATTGGCTTTCCAAGAACCAAGCGATTTTGGATTGTGGGAATAGAGATCACCTTAACCATCCAGATGGAACCAAGTTAAAAGTTCAAGCCGATTGGATCGATCAAGGGATTAAAGTTTGTAGTGCCAAAGGGATAAGTTTGGATGATGTGCCAGTCGCCAGCGCATTTCCTGATGTGTTTCCGGATGAGTTGCCTGGGATGCCACCGGATCGAGATATAGAGTTCTTGATAGAACTAGTTCCTGGAACGCCACCCATTTCCAAGAGACCTTATAGGATGCCTGCTAATGAGTTAGCCGAAGTAAAGAGACAGATTAAAGAGCTGCAAGATCAAGGTTTTGTTCGACCAAGTTCTTCGCCATGGGGAACACCAGTTCTTTTAGTTGAAAATAAAGACGGAACTCAGAGAATGTGTGTGGATTACCGCTCACTCAACGAGGTCACCATCAAGAACAAGTATCCTTTGCCAAGAATCGATGATTTGTTTGACCAACTTCAAGGAGCCGGAGTATTCTCGAAGATTGACCTGAGATCAGGATACCACCAGTTGAAGATTCGTCAAGAGGATATACCCAAAACAGCTTTTTTTACTCGGTATGGACAGTATGAGTATACCGTGATGTCTTTTGGTTTGACCAATGCCCCTGCCTACTTCATGACCTTGATGAATAAGGTATTCATGGAATATCTGGATAAGTTTGTTGTTGTTTTCATTGATGACATTTTGATCTACTCCAAAAGTGAGGAAGAACATGAGGATCACCTGCGCCAAATTTTAACGAAGCTAAGAGAGAATCAGCTTTATGCAAAGTTCAGTAAATGTGAGTTCTGGATGAAAGAAGTTGCTTTCCTAGGACATGTCATATCAGCGGAAGGAGTCGCTGTTGACCCTGGAAAGGTACGAGATGTGATAAGTTGGGAGTCACCCAAGACGGTACCCCAAATTCGAAGTTTTCTTGGAATGGCGGGATATTATCGCCGTTTCATAGAAGGGTTTTCTAGAAAAACTAGACCGCTCACTCAACTCTTAAAGAAGGAGAAGAAATTTGTTTGGACACCAGAGTGTGAGCAAAGTTTTCAAGAATTAAAGAAGTGTTTGACAACTGCCCCAGTGCTTATTCGCGGATAATAGGAAGGATTTTGAGATATTCTGTGATGCATCCCGACAAGGACTCTGTTGTGTGCTAATGCAAGATAAGAAGGTTGTAGCGTATGCTTCGCGACAACTAAGGCCACATGAAGTCAACTATCCTACCCATGATTTGGAATTAGCAGCCGTAGTGCATGCTTTAAAGATTTGGCGTCACTATCTCATTGGTAATCGTTGTGAAGTTTACACTGATCACAAGAGTTTGAAGTATATCTTTACCCAAGCTGACCTCAATATGAGACAAAGAAGATGGTTGTAATTGATTAAGGACTATGACATTGGGATTCATTATCATCCGTGCAAGGCCAATGTCGTAGCCGATGCTTTGAGTAGAAAGAGCTACCGCAATACTCGATGATTAAGGAAAGTCACCAACCTCTATAAGGAATTTCGTGCTTAGTTTGGAATTGGTTCAGAAGGATATTTAGCTACTTTGGAAGTACGCCTATGTTGGAAGATCGATTCGAGAAGCACGGGTAGATGATGCCGATATCAAGGAGATTAAGAGCAATATGAAGAAAGGAAAAGCCCTGTGTTTCATCAAGATGAACAAGGTACTATTTGGTATGAGAAGCGTATTTGCGTGCGGATCGTAAAGAGCTTAAAGAGTTGATTCTCAAGGAAGCGCATGAGACTTTATACTCCATTCATCCCGAAGTACCAAGATGTATCAAGACCTCAAGGAAAGGTATTGGTGGCCTAGTATGAAACGTGAGATTGCAGAGTATGTTGCACTTTGTGATGTCCGCCGAAGGTCAAGGCAGAGCATCGAGGCCAGCAGGATTGCCGCGACCATTGAAGATTCCAGTGGAAGTGGGAAGAAATTGGTATGGATTTCATTATTGGTTTTCCTAAGACCCAAGCGTGTTATGACTCGATCCGGGTAATAGTGGATCGATTTACTAAGGTAGCTCACTTCATTCCGCTTAAGACTACCTATGCAGGAGATAAATTAGCGAGTTATATATGTCAAGGATCGCGGTCTTCACGGAGTGCCTAAGAAGATAGTGTCCGATAGAGGAACCCGGTTTACCTCCCGTTTTGGCGAGTGCGCTTGCGAAGCCATGGGAACTCACCTCGAGTTCAAGATCGCTTATCACCTCAAACCGATGGATGATCGAGCGTGTGAATCGATTCTTGAGGATATGTTAAGGGCTTGTGCCTTAACTTATGGTGCCAAGTGGGACAAGTGTTTGCCCTATGCCGAAGCCAGTACAACAATATTTATTAGGCGACCGCAAATGTCGCCTTTTGAAGCCTTATATGGAAGAAAGTGCAGAACCCTGCCAACCGGAAGGAGTCGGAGAAAGACAATTGTTTGGCCTGCCATCTTGCAAGAAGCCGAAGAGCAAGTCCAACTAATTCGAGACCGGTTGAAGATAGCTCAAAGCAGACAAAAGAGTTATGCAGATAATCGTCGCAGAGATTTGAGTTTCGAGCCCAATGATTATGTTTATCTCAGAGTCACCCCTCTCAAAGGAGTTAAGAGATTTCACGTAAAAGGAAAGCTTGCCCCTAGATATGTGGGACCGTTCAAAATCTTGGAACGAAGAGGAGAGGTTGCCTACAAGTTAGAATTGCCTCAGTCTTTTGCCGGAATCCATGATGTGTTCCATGTATCGCAGTTGAAGAAATGCCTGCGTGTGCCAGAGGAACAAAGGTCGTTGGAAGCCATTGATTTGCAAGAGGATCTTACCTACAAGGAGCAACCAGTGAAAATTTTGGATAGAGCAGAGCGTATCACGAGGAGCAAGATCATCCGTTTTTGCAAGGTCCAGTGGAGCCACCATTCAGAAGAGGAAGCAACTTGGGAGCGCGAAGAGGATTTGAAGTCCGAGTTTCCCCACCTATTCTCTAGCCAGCCTGAATCTCGGGGTCGAGATTCCATTTAAGGGGGGGAGATTTGTAACATCCCAAAACTTGAAGTTTTGGAATGTTTAAAATCAAAAATAAACCAATTGCATTTTCTTGAATTAATTTCAGCTTAAGTTGAATTTTCCATAAATAAAAGGATTTAATTTGGCTAAAATATTCACCAAAATAAAGAATTTCAGTTTTATTTGGGTTCCTTGTGCTCCAAGGAATTTTTCTGCATTTTTTGGGATTTTTCTGAATTTATTTGATATTTATTTGCATTTATTTGAATTTCTGGATTTTTCTTAAATCGAAAAATGAAATTTTATTTCCAAAAAGCCTCTCGGGCCGAATCTTTCGGCCGCCGTTTCAGCGGCCGTCATGCCTGCTCGCGTCGCCTTCTCGGCCGCCGCCGCCACCGCCATTGCCGGCTCATTCTCGGCCGCCGGCCGGCTCGCCCCGCCTGAAACCCTAGCGCCGCGAGTCCGCGCACAGACGCCGCCGTCGTTCTCGAGTCCGTGCCCTACACGCCTCCCCAGGCTATTTAAAGCGTCGTGCGCCTCCCGAGGATCGCCTCTCCGCGCCGCCCCTTTTTGCCCCACTTCTCGCCGCCCGAGACGTCGCGGGTTCTTCGCACGAGCTGGCTGGAGTCCGCCGCCCTTGCCGACGCCTTCCGCCGCCTTTTTCTTCGCCGCCGGTGCCTCTCCGCCGTCGCCGTTGCTCTCCCCGAGTTCGTCGCATCGCCCTCTCCCCGGTTCGCTTGTCCCGGGTCCGATCCGCCGCGTCTTCGCCGTTGGCCTCATCTTCTTCCCCGCCTCCGGTAAGCCCCGCGCCGCCGCCTTGCCGTTGTTTCTCGCCGCGAACCTCAGCCGTCCGATGGATGGCGTCTGCTCCAGATTGCGCGCGTCGCCTCCGCCGCAGCCCCGCTCCTTGGCCGTCGGATCCAGCTCCATCGTCCCAGATCTGGGCGCGTCACCTCTGCCGCGCCCTCGTCTTCGGCCGTTCGATCTCGCGCCGTCGATCGGATGCTTGACGCGTGGCTCCGCCTGCGCGCCGCGTCAGCGCCACCTCTGCCGCCACGCCGACCCTAAAGCCGACGCAAGCGCCGACGTCTACCGCGGTGCCGGGTGCACGGTGAACCGAGCCGCGCCGTGGACCGAGTCCACCGTGAGTCGGCTGACGTCAGCGATTGCGCAATAAATCGCCAAGACAAAATAAATCCGAAATTCTGTTTTTCGATTTTTCGTATTTTCTCTGAATTTAATCTTTGGAGGCCCGTTCTCGCTCATACGAACTCCGATTGAGGCGATTCAAGTTTCTAAATTTTTCTAAAATCAAGATCTATCTTACAGAGACATTTATTTTCAGTTTTGATCTTGTTTGAGTCTCTGTTTTGTATTTATTTGGTTTCGTTGTTTCTTTTCCGGTAGACGCTAATTACGAGGGAGCGAAAGAAGACTTCGAAGACCAAGACCCAGCACTAGATCAGCAAGGCAAGTCGTAATCCTTTGATCATGTTGATCCTATGTTTGCAAAAGTAATTTACTTTTATATAACTGCTTGCTATTTTGTGTATCAATGTTTATCTAATGGGAGTGGATGTATACCTAGTTGATATTATGTCACCTTGATTGGTTGTATGCCATGTATCCATTGTTAAACCTAGGTTGGGACATTACTAGTTGGATATAATCATTATACCAACATTGGGTTATCGTAGCTATGCTTAGACATGCTTACATATACGTTGGGATTCATACCACATGTTGAATAATGTTAATCTTGACTTAATAAGATATTGAATCGTGGCCGTTGGCCACTGTTGTAAAATTTGTTGTACCATGGCGGGGTTTGCCATTGGTCTTGGTTGAACGAATTGTTTTCCCTCGGGCAAGTGATCGTGAAGTAAAGGGAGTGCTTTCTAGCACATTGGGATGTGGATGTCTTGCCTGAGACAACTTAAGGACTTAATCTTGTGCGCCATTGAACTGGGCCTAATCGTACTACCACATGTCTGGAATGGGACAGACCTAGCTGATTAATTTGCAATGTCTAGTCTTGAGTACTGCCAGTTGGTGGTGTGGGTTCCGGGATGGACAGGTAGATTCGCAAGGCGCAAGAGGGGGCCCTAATGGGCGAAACCTTAGCGGGCAGTACCAAGTTTAGACAGCGCATTGTAAAGGCTTTGTCATGTTATCTCTGCGACACACCAAAGGAAGTGTGTTAAGATCGATTGCACAAAGAGATAGTCATGTCTTGTGGGTAAAGTTGTACAACCTCTGCAGAGTGTAAAACTATTCGAATAGCCGCGTTCACGGTCATGGACAAAGCTCGGGAATTTCACACGGGGTATAGAGTGTTTCATAAAAAGTGGAATGTGGAATTGTTGGGATGTGAACGGGGAGTTCACTGTTGTTTTGTTGTCTATCATTGATCTATCAATCATTTATTTACCTTTTTACAAATATGCTTTCAATCTATTTATTGTATTTCAATTCAAGTTACTGCTTTCTGCAAATGAAACATATAGCCATCCTTGTCAAGCTGTGCATGAATATATTGCATCAATTCCCTACGGCTTGCTGAGTACCTTTGTACTCACGGCTTTATGCCCTTGTTGATCGATTGTCAAGGAGATAATGAATATCATGAGGAGGAATTCTATGAAGACTACGTGGATTAGGAAGGCGTTCCCCAAACGATTGCCTGTGGCATGTCGAATGGTTCAAGTTATCTTTTCCGCTGCAATAGTATTTGTTTCTTAAGCCCTTAAGGCATAATGGTGTAAACATTGACCATAAGGTCGTTTGCTTTATTCAATAATAATTTGCTTCTTCTTAGTTAATTCGTTGTATGGAATGATATTTCATCTATGTTTCCACTGTGTGCACTAGCGTGGTCCTGGACTAGTGCAGTATACACAGAGGGTTTCGGATTTGCAAATCCGGGTCCCGACATGCTACCACTGATTATGGTATTTGGTACTCTTCTTCTTCTTGTCTGTCCCTTCGAGCCTTTTTTGATGCCGATTTTGCTGGCTATAGGATAGATAGGAAGAGCACTTCTGACACTTACCAATTCATTGGCACTTCTCTTGTTTCTTGGTCGTCTAGGTAGCAGTCCAGAGTTGCACAATCCACCGCTGATGCCGAGTATGTTGCTGCAGTTAGTTGCTATAGCCAGGTTCTCTAGATGAGATCGACCTTGCGGGACTTTGGGTTAGCGATAGCAAGTGTTTCACTTTTCTATGACAACACTTCTGCTATTTGCATTGCTAGAACCCAGTGCAGCATTCCAGGACTAAGCATATTGATATTAGATATCACTTCCTTAGAGACCATGTGGAGAAGGGGATATCGCGCTTCAGTTTGTAGAGAGTGACCACCAGTTAGCCGATATCTTCACCAAGCCTTTAGATAGCTCCAGATTTGTTGCCTTGAGGAGTGAGCTTGGAGTCATGAGCCCTTACGGCCTTTCGTGAGGGGGAGCTGGTTTGTATATTATGTATAATATGTTCTCTTCCAGCTTTTCTCTTTGTTTCTTCTAGGTGTTTATGGGCTTATTTTCTTGAGTTGAGTTCACTCACCTAGACTTCTGGCATGCTTTGCATGGACCTCTTATCTTGTGCTTTAGGTTGCTATTATGCGTGATTAGCTGTTCTCTCTTCTCTCTAGGTTGAGTTCCCTCATAGTCTTATAAGTCTAGCAGGTGTTGGGCCTCTTGGGTAGACAGGATCTGTGTACACTCCTTAGTTTGGGTTCTAGAGTCAGCTTCCCTATGTTAGTCACTAGGGAAGATAAGAGCGAGTCTGAGTCGTAGTAAGTCTCTTCTATCTTATTTATGCTTTATAGCCACCCAACTTGCAGTTTCTCGACTTCTTCTCCTCTTTCTGTCTTTCTGGTTGTTATTGAGTTCACTTGGTCTTTCCTTATGCCTAATATTGATAATAACTTAACTTTAACCAGATTTGAGCTTAAAACTGATTCAATTGTTGAGGGGGAGTTTGGGAATCTGTTCATGCATTGCATTTAGAATGCATTTTCTATTTTATGAACTTTGTCTATTATGCAATTGACTCAATCTTCATGAAATACATCATGCTATATCCTTTGAAGAAAATCACTAGCTTAGATATGTCCAAGTTCATTTATCATGCTAAGCTTGAAAATTTGAAAGATTTAAATGAAAATTTGATGAAACATGTTGCTTTTTCTTGCTAAGTTTCATCCCTAGGGGTATTTATCATAATTAGTGATATTTTGGAGTTCTCTAGAGTCCCTATAACAACTTGGGTAAAACTTGTTTGATCCATATTTGAGTCCTTCAAAATTGCTCATATGTGCTAAATTGAAATCAAGAAAAAATTGATTCTTTTGTGCAAAATTGATCTCAACACTTTATATTCACGAGACTACTTCCCATTGCACTTGGGATGAACTTGGAATATATTGTGTATGACCAAGATTATTCTCTTAAGAGTTACTTTTGAGATGATCGAAAGTGGATTGAGTAAATCTTTAAAAAGAAATGCAAATAACAAAAACATAAGTGGGTAAAGAATGCAAATAATGTCAAACATTTGCACCCCGCTATGTCTTTAATTAAAGAAAAATTTGCATTACATGAAAAATGTGCTCAAAGGACCTTATATGCACTTCAAGATTTTCTAAAGTGTTGAGTAGGTTGAACTCTAGATTTTCCATTTGATCCTTGAGTGGTTTTGCTTCTAGCTTTGAAACTTTGCTAAGTTTTGCACTTGTCAAATCTTGCTAAAATATTAAAAACTAAGCTTGATAACAAAATATATTTATTCTTGGACATTTCTTAGGTTAGTCATAATCTGAATTTGATGAGCTTGGTGTAATATCTTTCCATTATGATCAATTGGATAATCTTCAAAGCTCTTTAGATTGCATTTCATGCATACATAAAAAAAATTGATGCTTATATTGTCAAAAGGGGGAGAAAACGTAGAAAAGGCATCATTAAAAAGATAAAAATGTGAATGCTTGTTTGGTTATTATGATCTTTATAAAACTTTGCTACTTCTTTTGGATCATAATCTCAATCACATTTGACATGTATAGTTGGATTTTAGAGTTTTTGTGGAAAACTTGCTCTTTCTTAAATTTAACTCCAAAATCTAAACCTTCTTGAGTTTAGTTTTAGCTCCAAAATCCCTTGTGGCACCTTGGTCATGATCTCAATTCTTATCTTTGGACCAAGTTTGACTTTACAACTAAAAATTGCTTTCTTCTTCATCCTCTTCAAACTCAAAAAACATATGCCTTTTGTTGTGTTTATCAATATACTCATCAAGGGGGGATTGAAGGTCCATGTGGAGGTCTACCAAAATTTGTGATGAGTATTTGACTAAACTTGAGCTTGGTTTGCTCTTGTTTGAGTTTGATTTGAAATGGATTTTCAAATGGAAGCAATTTGAGGTCTTCTCTGTTTTTCCAGTGCTACCAGCCATGGTAGCGCGGTGCTACTAGGCGAGCGGTAGCACCAGACCAAATGACCGGTGCAATATTTCCAGAGAGGGTGTATTTCGGGTTTTTGTTCGGGCGGTGCTACCAGCCATGGTAGCCCCGTGCTACCGGGTGAGCGGTAGCACCGGCCTTTGGAGCGGTGTGAAAATTCCAGATAAGGGTTTTCTCTGGTGTTTGCGCAGTGCGGTGCTACCGGCCTGAGAGCGGTAGCACCGGTTCACCATGGGCGGTGCTACCAGCCTAAGGGCGGTAGCACCGGCCAGAACAAACAAAGATAAATTTCAAAGTGTGAACTTTGATGAATTTCTTGCATATCTTTGTGGGCAATGCTATGTGAGGAGTTTCCTTGTTTTTGATGGTTACAGGTCAACGATGCTAGATCATGGTGAGGCGAAGGATGACCGGGACTAGGGGAGGAGCGTCTGAGGTCCAGACGGTCGTGGATCGTCGGAAGATGATCGGAGACGGAGTCGTGGCAAGCCGTGAAGACAAGGAACGGATGAGATGCTAGCTAGACGCTGCATGGATCAATTAGGGCCATTGGATCTTGGTCTAGTTGATAGGTTAGCGGGTCTAGTTAGTGTGCTTTGAAAATCGTGCAAGAAAACCCGTTATGTGTGTGGGTTTTGGGTTAGCCCTTGCATGGCTGAGTGAGTGAGTCAATCCTAGCTCTTGATGGAGTGCTCTAGGGTTTAGAGGCTCATCCAAGGGTGGTAGGTGACCCAAGAGTTGTGTAAATAGGGGTGGAGGGGTAGCCTTCCCCCTTGAAGGTTTTGATGCTCCTTTGAGCTTTGCCCACATGAATGTGAGGCTTTGTAACCTCTCCTTCTAGAAATGAAAAGTTTTTCATTTATGTTCTTACTTAATTTCCTTTACACATTTAAATTACGCAATTTAAATTTCGCATTTACTTTCTTGCAATTTACATTTATGCAATTTAGATTTGCATCCCCTCCTTCTAATTGCTTACGAATCTTATGCTGAGGTTGATGATTGTTTCTCTCTTTGAAATTATGTTCCAATCATCTAGGTCATCCATGCATTTTTCTTGCAAGAAGGTGTTCGTGACGTTCTTGAATGCTTGATCTTGTAGATTGCGTTTCCTTGAGTTTCTTCGTGGTCTTTTGCTTGATGGGACGTGTAGGGAGTCATTCAAGATCATCTTGATCATCATAGCCCCACGAGCAAGCCTAGATCGAAGTTCTTTCTATTTTTGTTCAAACTTGGTGCGTTCTTCCTTCCCGGGCAAAAAGGTCTGAACACTGACGTCAATCCTTATGATTGAAGGTTGAAATAAGTTCCTAACATCCTTAGGATCTTATCTACCAAGTTTCATTGAGTTTGGATCAATGGATCAAAAGATTTATCAATTTTCCTTTTGAACCTGTGCTGAAAACACTGTTCATATGCGTGTTTTTACTGTAGCTACAGTACTCTGGTAGTGCCGCTCCACATGGGCGATGGCACCAGCCGAAGGCTGAAAACTGAGAAAATTGATTCTTCTGTTTCTATTTGATTGCTAAGGGTGTTGGCTTGGTTTCTTTGGGTGAAGAATTATTTTGTGATCTTCTTTGAAGGATAAAAATTAATTTGGGATCATTCACCCCCTCTCTGATCGCTATCTCGATCTTGATCGCACACAGTATCTCGTGGACAGGCAGCACGACCGGTATCTCCGACCAGTTCTGCCGCCTATGCTCGCGCACTCCCTACCTTCATGGATGGCTACCCCCGGAAGTCTCCTCCTCTCAGGGACAGCCGGCTTGATCTAAACCCCTAGGCTCTGATACCAAATATTGGGTTTAGCCCTGGATCACGAACACACACGAGCACGAAGAAGTTTTGGGGCAATTTTCTCTTGTGTTATGCTCAAACTCATGGATACATACCCTTATAGTGGGCAGACCATCTAATCAACTTGCTAGCCAAGACAACAACTAAACATGAAAAGCCTAACTAAGGAAACAAATTATCTGATTTGTTCTGATTGCCGAATACATCATGATCTTTACTTGCCTAAAACAAACTTTCTTAATTACAAGATTAACTCTATCATAAAGGTCGTCTCTAGATAAACACAAATCATTTAATTTGGGCATTCAACACTAACTTCATCTTTGTAGCTATCGATAAAACACTAACTTCAACACTAAGAGTTGTTCACGCTAGCTCCAACATCGATTTTTAGTCGGCGATAGCACTTATGTTCCCGTGCGATGCTTGGTACTAAATAAGAGCTGACTCTCTTCTCTCTCTTCTTTTCTCACTCTTCCATATATCTATACCCCTTTATAATGCACCTAAGCATTCTTTTCTACGTCCACCCCAAATAATGCACCCCACTAGAGATGGCCCAACCTTCATACACCCAGCGAAACGTCCCCAGAAACTTGCCTCCATCGAAATTAACCTCTCAGATCTTTCCTCAGCTTTACTCACCTACATCCGATGGCCATTGTTTAATGTGTCTTACTCATCCCTGTGGCCCACAACAGATCTCCCCCCACCTCCAGCATCATCTCAAAAAAAGGAAACAAATATCCTGGAATTAAAAAAAAGAAAACAAACGTTCTAGAAAAAGAAAAGACCATAGTGCCCTGTCTTCCGGTTTCCTTTTCTCGGCACGTAATATATGGTCTTTTCTTTTTCTAGAACGTTTGTTTCCTTTTTTTTAATTCCAGGATATTTGTTTCCTTTTTTTGAGATGATGCTGGAGGTGGAGGGAGATCTGTTGTGGGCCACAGGGATGAGTTAGACACATTAAACAATGGCCATCGGATGTGGGTGAGTAAAGCTGAGGAAAGATCTGAGAGGTTAATTTCGATGGAGGCAAGTTTCTGGGGACGTTTCGCTGGGTGTATGAAGATTGGGCCAACTCTAGTGGGGTGCATTATTTGGGGTGGACGTAGAAAAGAATGCTTAGGTGTATTATAAAGGGTATAGATAACAAAATTGATGTGTACATGCTAAGAGTAAGTTAAGATGGTCTTATTATACATATGCTTAGCTGACATTTTCTCAAAAACTTCTAGCACGATTGATCCCGATTTTTAAGCCTGGTAATCTTAACTTTCCTTATCCATACCAGATCCCGCATTTATTATAGCTGACTATTTTGCTTACGAAAATTTGACAACAACAAACACCGGCTTGTAAACATAAAGTAACATCGAGAAAACACATTCCAAGCACCACAGTAAATATTCAAACATGCCCTGAAACTGGGCAACGATATCCTGTTGGAAACATTCCCAGTTGGAAGAATTATCCAGGTTCCAAGTTCCAGCTTCGTTTCAAGTAGGTTTGAATAGGTTTCCAGAACGGAAAAAGTGCAGTTTCAAGTTGCAGACAAGACAAGATATGCGAGTTTCAACTAGTTTAAATACAAAATTGAGAAGGTTTGGGCAAAACTAGGAGGGAAAATTAAGTACGAGGGAAGTGAGCATGGCGACGGCGTTGGATATTATTGCCTGATCGCAATCTCTCCCTCCTCGCCGTGTCCTCATCATGCCATTACTGCTCACCGCTACCTTTGCTGGCTAGCCATACCATTATCTAAGCCTCGAGGTTGTGCTCTCCTGCGCCTCCGATTGCAATTGAGAGATCAAGAGGGAGAGAAGGTTGAAACAAGATTAATTGCTAGTAAAGGACTATACCGAGAGAACTATTTTGAAAAGGGTTTGTCTATTTATTTATCAAAGCCAATCGAAAGGCTAGAAAACCGACATAGACTTTTTTTAAGGAAAAAAAAACAGATAGGTTAGGAATAGCAGAACCTCTAAAAATTTTCTTGCAGGAGGGACACGACATGACGGGCCGCTGGGCTGCATGCTGCTGCTACGTGTACGGGCCATGGGTTCGACCGAACCATGCTGCTGGGCCAAAGCGGGGTGTTTCGTGTGGTTGCGCTGAGCCGCGGCCGCGCAAAGGTTGCCAGATTGGGCGTTTGCTGGGTCTGGTAGGCTGTGCAGCCTGCGCGTCTTGCCGGCTTTGCTCTGAGTTCGATCTCCGTCCCACCCCGACTGGCTGAGCCAGGGAATAGGGATAGGGATGAAAACAACTCCATATTCTAGTGGCCTGCCTCTCTGATCTACTATCCAACTGCCATGGAAGCACCACTGAAGACCGGCTTCTCCGACCTTCCACCCGATCTTGGGCGATCCCGGATCGACAAGCCGACGGTGTGGATTCCCTATATATGGATGGTAGGAACGCTTCAACTGCAGAGCCCTGAATGCGTCAGTGAGGTTCCCTCTATGAGAGAAAGAGAGGTTGCTAATCTTGGACCAGACGTGAAATTCTATTGTAGCAGGGAGAAATCTCTTTTGTAAAGTCTATCCAAGAACACACACGGTTTTTCCGAGCTCTGCTCTTATGGCATTCATGGTAGGTCTCATTTTGTTTAGGGACACGTCGGGACTTCGGAGTATCTTGCCGAGGTCTCCTTTCAGCGTTGTCCGAAAAAACCCAGAGGTTATTTGGATTCCTCGAAAACCCCCACCTACATCACCATTCAATATTTCTTGCCCTACTATTGGCCAAACTATCTGAGCACTGGGTCCAATGTGAGTAGGATCACTTAGCCATGCTTCATAATTGGAAAAACGGGCACCATGGGAATTTTTGTTAGAAAGCCAGCAAGATTAATTACCGAATGTTTGTCTTTTTCACCATCGCTGTTCCCAGTCCCACTCCCTGCTTCAACCCTTTGAGCGAAATGTGGCAAAAGGAAGGAAAATCCATGGACCGACCCCATGTCTCCACCCCGTAGGAACTACGAGATCACTCCAAGGACACCGGGTCCATGTAGCTGCTGCGCCCGCCCACTGAGCAGCAGGTTCGGCACCTACTACAAAAGAGAGAATCCACCCCTCTCTTCTGTAAAGTCTATCCAAGAACACACACGGTTTTTCCGAGCTCTGCCCTTATGGCATGCATGGTAGGTCTCATTTTGTTTAGGGACACGTCGGGACTTCGGAGTATCTTGCCGAGGCCTCCTTTCAGCGTTGTCCGCAATATTTTTTTCTTTGTGCGAGTTCAGTGCCTTTCAGTCAGCCATTCCGTCTAGCTATTCCATGTAGTCCAGCCCTTAGAGCAGCCTAACCTAATAAGTAATCCCTTGAGTAAGGACCTATTGCCTTTCATCCTAGCTAGAAGTCCAGTAGTTTATTACCAATTTAGGTCTTCTTGTATGCAGATATTGGGGATTTTTGTGGCAATGGGTCGGGTCGGGTGCGGGTTTTACAAAACCCGACCCGACAAAAAACCCGAATTGAAAAACCCGACCCGAACTCGAATGGCCTATCGGGTAAAAAGCTATACCTGAACCCGGCGGGTACCCGGTGGATTTGTACAATAGCAGCGCAACAATTCACAATTGTCTCATTGCATTGTCCAATGAAGTCCACATTGCACAAGAATTCCTCAATCAATCTTCTTCCCACACATACAACTTGAAATCGAACTAATTTTACAATTTAGTTCAAATTAAGTCACCAATATTTACCCAGACGAATTTAACATATGAACTAAAAACAGTCCAAACTTGTTACTCTTCCTTAAGCAAGCATTGTTTCTTGGGAATTTTGATAAGAACCATTAGGAAGAAAAGAACTGGTGCACATGACATGCTCATGACTCAGATAAAGCAACACACATGTACGGAGCCCAGCTCATCACGCTACAAGCTTTGCAGGAAACTGAAAATCAACTCTCACAGAATGAATAATAATAAAAAGGAACATCAGAAACATGCGGAAGTTACTTATTGCAAGCATTTCATCTCAGAAACACCTTCATTGGATCAAGTTTCCTAAGAAAAGGTACTCATGACAAGTGCAAGAGCGGCACCATGCACAGGAAGCCATTAACAACATATTACTTCAATCCACACATAATCACTACAGTTGCTTCATATCAGCTGACCTTCTTTCAGACAGAAGAGAGTTTGGTCCTTCCCCATGCCAACATAGTTCCCAGGATGGAAGCGGGTTCCTCTTTGCCGGATAATGATGTTTCCTGGTTCCACTTTTTGAAAAATAACACAAATGCAATTGTTCAAGAATAGAATGAGATGATTTTTCCACTTTTTTTGTGATAAAAATGATAATGAGTACAGTAAGTGCCAATATGAGATCTGAGGAGATGCCTTAATCTCCAAACTCTTAGGTATTTTCATGTAAGGAGCATCTGAAGATATCAATTACACAGTCGGCTCAGCATCATCCTAGCAAAAAGAGAAAAGATAGTTCATCATACACTCAATTTGTATTTTGTAGATATGAAAAATTTACAAGAATAAACTGAGATAGTACTACCATTTCTTCCTCTTCATCCTCAAGACAAGTCATCAATGCGTTAAGTACAGGGGACTCAGGCCCTAAAAGCATGAAACATTCAAAAGTTAGTGCTACCATATATGAAAGAAAGGAAAAAAAATTCAATTGAATTTAAACTATTTACCTAACATTTCGGCTCGAGACCAAGCTTGCATACACATTAATGCTTCTACCATTTTTGGAGCAAGTCTACTTCGATGTGAAAGAAAGGAAAAAAAATTCAATTGAATTTAAACTATTTACCTAACATTTCGGCTCGAGACCAAGCTTGCATACACATTAATGCTTCTACCATTTTTGGAGCAAGTCTACTTCGATGTGGGCTAATGACCCTTCCACTGGTGCTAAAGACTGACTTAGAAGCTACAGTTGTCACAGGAATTCCCATGATGTCTCGAGCAATCATTCGCAAAGTAGGATACTTAATCCCTGCATGCTGCCACCACTAAATAATATCCAACTCTTGTGTTCTAGGCAATGTTGGCCCGTCCAAGTACAAATCCAACTCTGTGCGTAGGTAACTAGAAGACTCAACTGGTTGGGAAGACATGTATCGATCAAATATATCAAAAACTATATCATCTCCTTCATTCTGGATAGCAATGTTAGTAGCAGCACCAACACCATCTGTTGTTGCAACACCCTCCATAGAACCTTGGTATTCTAACACCAAATCATACATCAAATCTCTAACTTTCTTAACTTCACTTGTTGTACCTTCTTTTCCATAAATGTTGCTAAAAAGAGCGTTCAAGAATTGTAGTTTAAACCTTGGATCTAGAACTGTACCAACTGCCATGAGACCATGAACATCTGTCCAATATTTGTTGAACTTCTCTTTCATCAAATTTGACATTTGCTCTATCATGGGGTCATCACTAGTTTGCCATTTCCTAATAACCAAATAAATACCACAGATTTTGGGAAAGAAAATATTTGTTGTAACATAACTAGTGCTTGACAATAGCTTAGTTATATCATAGAACATCTTCAATCTAACACAAAGCTCCTTAGCAAACTTCCAATCATCCGCCGTAGGGCGAAAAGGAGCACATAACTTTTCGCGTTGTGCAAGATGGTCAAAGACTAGTTGGTACTCTAATGCAATGTTAAGCATAATATAAGTGGAATTCCATCTAGTTTTACAATCAAGAACTATTTTTTCTGGTATTTAATGTTCATCTGAGATACCATTTTCTCGAACCTTTCATGTCTTTTTGGTGTAGCCGACCAAAATCCAACACTTTCACGAACTCTCTCAATGCCCTTTTTTCCATGACAGACATACCATCTTTCACAATCAGATTCAAAATATGTGCAGCACAACGCATATGCAACAATCTACCACCTAACATAAGAGAGTCAAGGGGCAACTTATCTTGCAATTTTGCCATAACATTATCATTGGTGCTGCAATTGTCGAGAGTCACACTTGACACCTTCCTCTCAATATGCCAATCCATGAGTATATCATAAAGAACATCACTTATAACTTCACCTGTATGTGGGGCTGGCGCGTAAATGAACCTACAAAATTAGAAACAACAAAAGCATAGCATGAATATTGGTTACCTGCATGACTGCATAGTAATGTAGAATGATTACATAATCTTCATTATTACCTTAGAAGGAAACTTTTTAGCTTCCAATCATTATCAATATAATGTAATCATCAACGACATATACCCTTTCTTTTGATGATTTGTGTCCACATATCTCATAGACAATGATACGAGATTGGCTTTGTTGGAAGTACTTCATCATAGCTACCTTCTGCACTTCATACATATCCAATATATCCTTCCTAATGGTGTTTTTAGACACTGCCTTAAACAATGGTTGCATTGCAGCACAAAATTTTCGGAAGCCAACATGGTCAACCATAGATAGTGGGTACTCATGGACACATATCATTAATGCAAGTTCTTTCCTTGCAACATCTTGATCAAAGACATATTTCTCTACAACAACTGATCCTTCCTGATTTTTTGACAACTTTAAATTGAATTGTTTTAAGCCTTTTCTAACCTGTCTAGATTCACAAATTGCAAGGTGGCTATGCAATGATTTGGTGCCATTTCTTGTCTCTGCTCCAAGCATTTTATGAAACCAATTGCATCAAGCTTTCCATTTGTCCCCTACTTTCAGTCTTTTGAATTCTTCCCATACAACAGATTTTAGTTTTCTCTTGTTCCCAACACCTACATCATCATCATCTACCATCACCAAATTAGTACCTTGTGTATCTTGTGATGGTATAGGTGCAGCTGCAGCATCCAAGGACCGCGTAGCTACAGCATTCGAGGACCGCGTAGCTGCAGCAGAAGCACTGGTTCCTGGAGTCAACATTTTCAACCAAATATGTGCCGAAACAAAGCAATATTAGATGTTAAATAGAATAGCAACAAATTTCTGAAACAAAACAAAATGAAGTTCTGAAACAAAACGAAAACGAAGCTCTGATAATCTGATTTCTGAAACAACACAGACAAGCAGTCAAGCAGGAGAGCAAGCAACAGAGATAGGGGCATGGGGTGGTGGCCGGCCGACTGGCCGGAGAGCAAGTAGGTGGGGCGTGGGGCGGCAAATCACAAAGATGGCCGACGGCAAGGCTAGGGCGCAGGCGGAGCGTGGCGGAGAGATGGGGGTGCTCCGAACTCCGAAGAGATGGGGTGCCGCCTGAAGAGAAAGCAGATGGGGCGTGGAGTGGTGGCCGGACTCCAGAGAGATAGGGAGTGGGGAGATAGCCAGAGAGCAAGCACCGTGGGCGGCGGCCGCCAGCGTCCAGAGGCTAGGGCTTCGGTGCTTGACTTCGTGGGTGGGCCGGCCATGCTAGGGCGTTGGCAGGGCGCGAGCGGCGGTCGGTGACCCACGGCAGTAGCTGGAGATGGCCGGCGGACTAGATGAGAGTGGGAGACATGGTGAGGGAGACGTCGAGACGGACGGGACTTAGGACTCGGAGCGGCGAATTGGATTTGGGGTTGGGGAATAGCCGCCGAAATGCTAGATGAGAGTTGGATTTGGCGGATTCGGTAGGGCAAGGACCGCAGGGTACTAGGGTAGCAGCAGATGGAAAATTTCGGATACCCGGCAGGTACCCGTGGGTTATTTTATAAATCCGAACCCGATCCGACTCATCCTGGATACCCGACCCGAAAAACCCACGGGTAAAGATTAGGACCCGAACCAGAACCCGACGAGTGCCAAACCCGTGGGTCTGATTGTCATCCCTAAACAGGAATTGGGCCAGTGGGGGCACATTCCGAATCTCGCACACCCCAGATCTCGTCGGAGGAAACAAGTCGAGAATGCAACATATGCGTATCTCCTTCTGCCTCTGCGGCGGCAGCGGCGGCGGCCGCAGCAGCAAGGTTTGGCATGTCATGCTGCCTGACAGAGAATGGTACACGGCCCCGCCCATGGGCTCGCGTGCGTGCGAAAGTCGCCGCGGCCCCCGTAGAAGTAGCGATTCCCCGTAGAAGTAGCGATTTCAAAACCGCCGTCGCGTCGCCTTCCGTAGCTTCTCCGACTCCCCTCTCCTACTTCTCCACCTCCCCTGACACTGCCATCTCACCGGCCAAACGCGGACGAAAGGGCCCCCGCAACGTTTGATTTCTGCAATTCCGCCACGTGTCGTCTCTCCAACGCCCCAGACGTACGCAGCCTAATTAGAGGCAATTCCACCCAACACCTAACCCGCACCAACCAATCCCCATCGCCGCACCACCAAATAGGCTAGCCCCGCCCGCGATGGCCCGACACAGGGGGCGCCTGTTCCCTCATCATGGCCTCGTCGGCGTCGGCGTCGCCGGTGGAGTTCCTGCTCCTCCGGTCGCCGCCGCCGCCGCGGTGCCGAGGCTGCCCGCCCCTCTCCGGCGCGTTCTTCACGCCGCCCGACCTCGCCGGCGCGTCGCTAGTCCGCTCTCTCGCCTCGCTCGCGTCTGAGCTCTCGTCAGCGCCACTCCCGCCGTTCCAGCGCTGGGGCTTCGCCGCGCTCCGTCGCAAGCTCGCCCTCCTCGCCGTGATCCTCGAGTCCCTCCTCGACGATTCGCCCGCCTTCTCCGACGCGGCCAACCTCTGCTTCCGCGAGCTCTACGTGGTAATCTGCCGCGCCGAGCTCCTGGCCGCGCACGTCGCTTCCGCCGGCCTCGCGTGGTCGCTTATTCGCGGGCCCCGCATCGCAGCCTCGTTCCGGGACCTCGACGCCGAACTCGCCGTCGTCCTCGACGTGCTACCGTCTGCCTCCCTCCGCCTCGGCCCTGACGCTCTCGACCACCTCGACCTCCTCCGCGCGCACTGCCGCGGGCGCCGGCCCAGCCAATACCACGACACCTCCGAGGCCGTGCTCCGCGACTGCCTACTCGCCGTCCTACGCCGCTTCGAGCTGTCTGACCATCCCGATCCCTCATCCCTGCAGTCCCTCTTCACCATCATAGGCATCTCCGACTGCGATTCTTGCCGCGCCGAAATTGACTACCTGGAGGAGCAAATCTTAATCCAAGAAGAGGACACCGACCTCCCCCTCATTGGTTGCGTCGTCGCCTTGCTCCGGTACTGCTTCTTCCTCCTATTCGATCACGATAATGCCACCAATCCCCATAGGTGGCCGTCGGCGGGTAATCGACGGCAATCGCTCTCGTGGGACAGTGGTGATGACAACACCATTGCTGTACCTAGGGAGTTCTCCTGCCCGATATCGCTGGAGTTGATGCACGATCCTGTGGTCGTGTCCACGGGGCATACCTATGACCGGCCATTGATAGTACAGCGGATTGCGGAGGGGCAATCTTCCTGCCCGAATTCCAGACAGACACTCATGGACAATCAGCTTGTGCCTAACCATGCGCTCCGCAGCTTAATCTCACAGTGGTGCCTGGTACGTGGTGTGCAGTACGACGCGCTGGAAAGTAATTTGGGGATGGCACAGCGTGTAGCAGTGGCATACAGTGGCAAGGCAGCTATTGAAGCGAATAAGGCCACGGCGAGGATTTTAGTTGGCATGCTGGCACAAGGATCGGATTGCACAAAGGTGGTCGCTGCAAGGGAGATTCGGTTATTGGCGAAGGCAGGGAGGCAGAACCGGGCGTTCATTGCAGAATTAGGAGCGATACCGTTGCTCAATCGGTTGCTGTTATCGCCGGATTGGATGGCGCAGGAGAACGCAGTGACTGCCCTTCTCAATTTGTCAATCAATGGGGCAAACAAGACACGAATTATGGAAGAGAAGAATTGCCTGAAGCTCATTGTTCGTGTCTTGCGGCATGGGTGCACAATAGAGACGAAAGAGAACGCTGCCGCTACGCTGTTTAGTATCTCGGTGGTCCATGATTACAAGAAGATGATCCTGAGTCAGCCGGGGGCTGTTGAGGAGCTCGCTGCATTGCTGACTAAAGGAACACCAAGCGGGAAAAAAGATGCTGCGATGGCGCTTTTCAACCTCTCTACTTACCCTGAAAGCTCAGCACGGATGCTTGAATCTGGGGCACTCATGGCTTTGGTTGGAGCACTGAGGTATGACACTGTGTCAGAGGTAGCTGCTGGTGCATTGGCTCTGCTTATCAAGCAGCCTTCTGTGGTGCATCTTGTCGGGAGCTCTGAAACTGTGGTCACTAGTCTGGTACCGTTAATGCGGCATGGAACTCCAAAGGGCAAGGAGAATGCGGTGGCATGTTTATATGAGATATGCCGCCGGGGCAGCCTCACATTGACATGGAGAGTGGCAAGGACACCGGGATTGAGCGAGCTAGTACAGGGCATCACATTGACTGGAACGAAGCGTGCCAGGAAGAAGGCAAACTCAGTGCGGAAGATGTGCCAGAGAAGCCAAATGCCATCAACAATGGCACTAGGAAGTAGCTTAACTATGGTTGATCATTCATTGGTAGGGAGCGAGGCTTCTAGACATGCCATGGGCTTTGGTATGTAGTTCTCAAATCCGGTATCGATATCAGTGCCTGTGCCCTAGATTAGTAGG
This sequence comes from Otatea glauca, assembly GCA_036346275.1. Lineage (NCBI taxonomy): Eukaryota > Viridiplantae > Streptophyta > Magnoliopsida > Poales > Poaceae > Otatea > Otatea glauca. The sequence goes on along the minus strand of CM070721.1, from coordinate 45,669,689 downwards.
AGGCTTCCCTTCTGACTCCCATGAAACTGTTATTGTTGGTGAGTTTGTCATCATAAATTCTTTCATTTCATGCCCAAAGGAAAGTAGACGAAATTTCATTCAAATACTGTCACTTGTGATATATTGGACATGGTTTTGTTTGTGTGTGAATGCAGACATTCGCAAAAAACGGGAAAAAAAATGAATGCAGATGTGTAAATGCAAGTTGAGTTCTTGTTTTGTGTTTCATTGGCAACTGGCAAGCGTGGAATTGTCCAGGTTACAATTTTCAATTTATTTTTTTTCGACAAGATAATTTTATATTTTTTTTACAAGGTGGATCATATATTTTATTTTGTACTGTGAACTTGTAAGCTCTTCGGATTATTATTATATGGGATTATTATAAGTTGTAAGACACAATCTCATTTCACAGGCATGACGTTTCCATTTGTGGCCGGGGACTATTCATGACTATCTTGTAGAATTTTGTGTTTTCTGATGGAAACATTCTCGCAGTGAGGAAGACAAGCCAGTTGCAGTTATCACGAAAATAACTAAGCAGTGCAATGCAATTCAATCATTGACATCAATATGTGCTGCCTTTGTGCGAAAATCCTACGGGCGGCACGCTGTTGTGACTTGTGAGTGGGTCCTATGATCAGTCATACTATTGAATTGTCCATGGCTACTGGAGCAAGCTGCAGCGTTTGTGCAGTTGTACAGAGTGGAGACGCAGCAAGTATATGAAGTCGGATTTTGATGGTGCGTTTTAAGGTAACATCAGGCCATGTTCTCCCATGGGGCTTTGGGGTGTTGATACTGTGATCCTGAAGAATAGCTTTTCAACTGGGCGTGCCGGTAAAATTATGTTGCTGATGCTTTTGTAGCAGAATGGTGCGGTTTGCGTTGTTGCAATACACTCGACAGAGGTCCTGGGAGTTGGACACATTGTTCTGGATATGGACCGAAGTTACAAGTATCACATGTTTGATGACAAAGAAACGAATGTATACATGTGACATAAACTCAAAAAAAAAAAAAACTGTCTTCTGCTGGAGTTTGCATGCTACAATTCATTCAAAATTTAGCAACAAGGAAAGTGGAAAGATAGTTGTCTGCATGCAAGGATTATGCCTCTTGGCCTCTCACACCAAGTCTGGTATTCCTCACACCAAGTCTGGTATTTATTCGGTTCGATTAGCATAAAACTTTTGCAAGGACTCAAATCTTTTATTTGTCGAGGAGTGTGGCAGGTACAGATTCATCGTCTAACCAGCATGATTATGCAAATTTTTGGAAGATGCTATGGTCAGCCAATGCGCTGAACAAAATGAATATTGTTGTGTGGAGGATGGGTGTTAATTCTATTTGCGATATTTATGTGTGATGATTAATTTGACAACAATATTTGTGACAATAATATTTATGATGAAATATTTTAATTTGTTGAAGAATAATGTATTGTATGAGTTTGTTGTTTATTTGTAACCGGAGTTAGTAGCACAGTCATACGAGAGTACGATGCAGCGCAGGCAACTAGAGACACAGCGCATGCATGTGGAGGGACGCATACTGCAGGTTGGAGAGAATTCACGCAGGTGGCGCGCAGCCCGAGAGCAACGTGCGACAGTCGCAGGCACAGGCGCAGCACATAAGAGACGCAGGTGCAGCGAGAAGGGACGCGTAACGGTTTACAAAGATGAACGACGCACTGTAGCGGCCAACGTGTCGTGAAGACGAGTGAGCCATGCGAGAGCGATAGGTGAGCTGTGCATGTATAAGTTTTGACCTGTGTATGCATGTATTAGGCTATATGTAATTGGATTAGATAGATATGGGTGCATGCAGTTAATTAGAGATGAGTAATTAGATTTAAGTGGCTAGGTTTGTTTGGCCGTGGGCCCGTGAGTATAAAAGGCGGAATTTTTTTTTATTTAATATTTTTTTTATTCTTTTTTTCAAAACTATGCGTCCGAAAAAAAAAATGACAAAAATGCCCCTGTTCGTGTATGGGCGATCGCTTCATACACGGCGATAGCCCCGCTGCTGTTAGTGCCGCCCGCCCGTTAATGCCGCCGCTTGTGGGGCCCCCATCGCCCTCAGAAGGCGATCGCCCCTACAGGCGACGGCTCCTTTATCCCCGCCCACTCGGTCACAAGAGAGAAGAAGCGAGGCGAGCACCGCAGAGAGAAAAGAGAGGAGAAGAGAGGGAGAAGAGGAAGAGAAGAAGAAGAGAAGGAGAAGAAAAATTTAGGTAAATTTTTGAATTTTATTGTAGAGTTAGTTTATCAATTTTTTGTAGAGGTAAATGTAGGAATTTTTGTTAGGTTATACAAGATTTAAAATTTAATGTAGCATTTAATATTTAGGAATTGTAGTATTTAGAAATTTTAGGATTATGTATTGTTTAGAAATTTAATATAGCGATTAATATTCGAAATTTAATGTAGTATGTAGTATTTACAAATTTAATTTAGTATCGTAAGTATGTGCAAATTTAATGTAGTATTCAAGTATGTAGAAATTTAATATAGTAGAAATATTAGACAATATTTGAATTTAATTTAGTAGGGTTGTGTATTAGTAATTTTGTTATGCAAATAATGTATTAGGCAATATATATACAAATGTAATGTGGTATGAATTTAATTTAGTATGGTCGTGTATTACTAATTTTATTATGTTAGTAATGTATTAGGCAATATATACAAATGTAATGTAGTAGAAATTTAATATTAGACCGTATAGTAGGCTAGTCGAATCACTTATTCATAGTCGTATTTTGTAGATTGTATTTTAGAGTAATATTTTTCCGTCGGACGTTGCGGCATGTCGGAGAAATTGTATTTCCAAATATTTTATGGAGATGGGGAGATAGCACGGGGCGGATGGGGTGGATCTATCATCATTTTCAAGAGTCGACAGGGCATATGCGGATCGAGCGATAGGACATCTGAGGTTTGTTGGAGTGGATGTCTCGGATGTTCGATTTGGATGCCAGGTGTTCGGTTCATGGTCGAGCGAGAGTGAGCCGAGCGCAAGACCGTTTTACGGAGAGTTGATTCTGTTAACTCGGCGCCCACATGGAGGAGTTATGTTGGTTTTGCCGTAGAGCGGGGTTGGCGCTCATGTTGTTGGCAGTGCTACCGGTAGCTCCATCGGTGTCGCAAGTTCGTGATGTCGGGTGGACATTACGGCGGAGGGACATCAAATGTAGAAGGATGCGAAGAGGAAGGCGGCGAGAGCCGGAGACGAGGAGCACGAGGCTAGCGGTGACGAAGGGACCGGGGCGAGGAGACAGCGGTGGAGGCGCGAGGGTGGCCGACGAGGGGAGGAGGTGGAGGACATTGTTGACTTGATGGAAGAGGAGGACCGTGCGGATGAGGAAGTCACGATGGTGAGCACTCCGACGAGGAGGACAACGCCAGGGTGCCTATCCTCGGTGCGTGGACCAATTACAATTTGAAGACCTAACAATGAATGAAGGGAACATTGATGCATGGGAGTATCGTGAGAACGAGGTGACGCAGGGGGCCGTATATAAAGACAAGGAGGCTGTGATGGATGCGGTGAAATCTTGGGCAATGTCTCTCCGACGGCAATTCAGGGTTGTGAAGTCCAGCAAGAAGGACTACGACGTGAAGTGCGTAGTTGATTCGTGCCCATGGCGGGTGCATGCATACCAGGGGAAGTGGACGGACTATTGGAAATGCTCCATAGTGATGGAGCATAACTGCGAGCTGGAAGAAGCGGAGCAGGGACACCGCAATCTGTCGTCCACTTGGGTGGCAAATGTGTTTTATGGTCAGATCGTGGACAATCCCCATCCGCAGCCTCGATCTATTATCACACCGTGGAGGAGAGGTTTGATACAAGATTAGCTACGCAAAGGCATGGAGAGCAAAAGGACAGCTCGGAAATACGGTTCGGGGCGCACGAGGCTTCAGACGAGAATATTCCCACTTGCTCGTGGCAATCGCACAAAGGAACCCGGTACATCCATCGACCTTGCGGAGTTCCTGCGGGTGGTGCGTGCACCGGGAAGTGGGTATTGCGGCGTGCATTCTTCGCCTGGCGCATGCATAAATGCGTTAAACGCTGCCGCCGGTCCTTTGCATGGATGGCACATTCCTCACGGGAAGTACAAGGGCGATTCTAAGCTGCGATCGCGGTGGATGCCAACAACCGAGTTCTACGGTTGCGTTGGCATTCGTGGAGGGGAAAACACGAGAGTCGATGCGGTTCCTTGAAAGAGTGAAGTCGGCAGCTTGTTCTCGGCAGTTCGATGTTTGTGTCATCCATGACCGACATGCGAGGCTGCTAAGGGCGATCGTGGATATGCAACAAGGGTCCGCCGTCGTGGGAGCAGACAAAGTGGCGGATCGAGGAGCGGTGGTGCATGAGGCACATGGGTGCCAATTTTTCCGTCGATTCAGAATAAGGAGCTTATGAACATGTTCAGCGCTGTGCAAAGCAGAACCAACGGAGGAAGTTCGCGCGCTTTGGAAGGCGTTGGACGAACTAACGAAGAAGCAATCAATGGATCCCAGAGGTACCGCTAGTTCATCAAGGAACCCGATGGTGTACCATGAGCAAGGAGAGGACCCCACTGACCTTATATGCGCCGCCGACAGACCCCAAACCTCGGCGAGGCCGGTACCAAAGATAAAGAGTTTCACCGATTGGATACGACATGAGCCTTTGGAGAAATGGTCCTTACGCACGACGAGGCGGCTCGCGTTATGGGATCATGACAACGAACTCGCGGAGATTTACAATCGGTAATGAAAGGCACGGATGCCTTCCATGGTGGGTATAGTTGAGGTGTCTTATTAGGGACACAGAGATATTTCATTGAGCGATACAAGACCTCCGCAGCATGTATGTCGGACAATCGATTGTCTTACTCAAGCTGTTGTGTCTACCTACATGTCCAAGAAAACAAGAAAGGCGCAGACACATCGGGTTACACCGAGAGTGGCGTGGAACGGAGATACCACGTAATCGCGGTGACCGAGGTCGCAGGGTGCCACCGGAGAGGACTTCCCATCTGTGCATACCCGGCGGTGATTGCGAGTGCTCGCTAGAAACCACGCTGCTTTGCACTTGCCGTGCTGCTGCGTCATTGCCGCACCGCCGAGACGCATCAATCACGCCGTCCGTTCATCTCCCCGTACTACTACAAGCGCAGCGTTCTCAACACGTGGCATCATGAGGTGTACGGTGCGAGTGGATGGATCGTTCACAACGACCCCTCTCCGGACCATCGATGGGTACGGACATCCGAATGTTGAAGATGAAGGTCGGGCGTCGAAGGACAAGGCGATTCGAACGATATGGACGAGTCGAGGCGCGTCGCAACCGCGGATAATGTAACTTTGCATGTTGTTCCCATCTTGTATTATTCAATGGACCGTAAGTCTGTAATGTACGTTGTAATGTTCGATGTAATTTTCAATGTACTAGTAAGTTGTTGTTCGCATCATGTTATTCTCCGATGTCCCGATTAGTACCTACGAGGATAATGTAATTCTCGACGTTGTGTGCCTCGTCGAACATGTCTTTGTCTTTCGTATGTTTGCAATCGAGTTTTTTTTTGCTCTCCACACTTGGTTGTATTGTTTGTTGAGTATGGTACAATTCGTTATTTCGCATTTCATTTTGTGTGCACATGTAATTACCGATAAATCATTGTATTTGCTTTGTAACGAGCCACGATGGCGCGACCTTGCCTGAGTGCCGGGCGTGACCGTCGATCGACCACCGGTCTAGGTACTCGCTTGAGAGGAGAACCGAGTGCTAGGCCACGCCGACCTCGAGTGCCGGGAGCCGCCGCGATCGACCCACGCTGGGTTCCACGGTAAGTCGCGAACGCTTGCACTCTTTACGCACACATACTTACCGTGAATGCAATTCTAACTACATGCGAGTTGCGGCGGTGGCTTACTTCCTCTTTGTAGGATGGTGGAGTGGTGATCGCCCGTTAGAGGGCAAGGAGGTGCCGCGGTTCGGGTACGACCGGTCCCTGCTGGCCACACTCGTGGACCGGTGGAGACCGGAGACGCACACGTTCCACCTTCCGTGCGGAGAGATGGCTCCGACGCCGCAGGGGCGTGTCGTACCTCTTAGGCCTCCCTTGTGCGGGCCGGCGATGCAGCCGTGCCGCACGACGCCTCAAATCACGTGGCACGCCGAGTTGTCCGCGTTTCGTCGAGTGCGGCGGCACCCGGCAGCCCCTACCACCCCTTAGGAGGCCGGCGCCACGGACCGGCGAAGGCGTGGTCGCCGGGCCACGGTGAGTACCTCTTTCTTTGAGAATTAAAATAGAAGCGCCAAGTTCCGATAATGTTTGTTGCGAACGCTGCAGGCTGACCTTCTCCACCCGCACGCGGAGGAGGCGGACGTGGCCCGCCACTTGGAGGCATACCTCCTGTTGTTGCTCGGTTGGGTGATGTTCCCGTCCTCCCACGGGAACACGGTGGACCGTCACCTGATCGAGTACGCCCAGCACATCGCCGACACCCCGGTGGATGAGGTAACACACTCAGTTCCAATCTCGTCTCAACGGAGCACGTCTAACTCCCCCCTTGTAAACAGGTGATGCAGTGGTCGTGGGCCTCAGCTGTGCTTGCGGCGACGTACAGAGGTCTGTGCGACGCCGTCTCTCGGGCGGAGCACGACGCGACGATGTCAGGTTGCGTCCTACTCCTCCAGTTGTGGTCTTGGGAGCGCTTCTCCGTCGGCAGGCCTGTTGTTGACACGACACCGTACCCTGAGGAGCTTTACGGAGACGACCCGGTGGACTGGCCCACCATGGGCCACTACTGGGTCCGACGACAGGTACGCTCCCTCGTATCTTTTTCCCCACTAACGCACTTGAATAACCTTCGCCATTTCTTATTTCCTCGCAGCGGAGGTTCGCGCACCTACAGGTGAGGAGGTCCTATCAGGAGTTCGTTCGGGAGTTCGACCGCCTCCACGACGAGGGCGTGCGGTGGGCGCCATACACCGCGACGACGTCACGCCCGAGCACCTCACGGGTCTCCGTGCTTTGCACGCGAGATGAGGCCTTTTGGCTCACCCGTAAGGTGCTCGTCTTTGACCTTTGTGTCGAGGAGTACTCCCCGACCGAGTGCTGCGGCAGTTCGGCCTGTTCCAGTCCTTTCCTTTGCCGCCTCGTCACGTTGTCGCACGTGGCGCTCACAGTACTTGCCCGATCCTACTACTCCGCATCTTTGCGAAATTAATGTCTTCGCGACTTCATCGTTTTTGCATTGCGGGATGACCGGATGGGTCTTGCGGTGGGCTCTCGATTCGCAGACCGTATGCGCCATGGGCCTGCGGTGGGACGCCGACTCGACGAGAGGGTCACCGAGACCCGGCCGACGACCATGACATGTACGATCGATACATGGAGTGGTTCGCCCAGCGACTCGCCTCGGGGGGGGTACACCAAGACCCGACGTCGCACGGCAGCATCGGTAGCGGACACGTACCCTTCACAGATGTCCCGGAGGGACAACGCCTAAGTAAGTGTCTGTCGAACCTACATGGGCACGTCTTTTCATGTAACTTACGTAATGCCAACCCGACGTTACATGCGGACTCGGCTCTTGGCGGAGATTGAGGTGGAGGCGTGTCCATGTTGACGCGCCTAGAGGGGGCATACAGTGACCACCGCCGAGTCCGAGCGGCTTGGGGTCGGGTCCTCGCACTGGTGAGGCGGTTGGCTCTGGCCACTGCCGAGGGCGCGAGACGTCGGCGGACGCAAAGACACCACGCCACTTCGCCCCAAAGACTCGCCCTACCCACCCGGTGCCCCGTCACGCCCCCACGCAGCTGCAGGGGGGACAGTGGGCTGACGAGGCTCCTTCCGCGTCTCGCCCTACCCCGTCGGTTCCTCGCTACGCTCCCACGCAGCAGCAGTGGGGACAGTGGGCTGGGGAGGCTCCTTCTGCGTCTCGCCCTACCCTGTCGGTTCCTCGCTACGTTCCCACGCAGCAGCAGTGGGGGCAGCGGGCTGCGGAGGCTCCCTCCTCGTCCCGCGCCCCAGCAGGACCCCAGGGTGGTTTCGACGAGCCTTTCGACGACGAGTTCGACCTGGAGGAGTACCTTTCGACCGACTACCTCGACCCCTCTCAGCTCTCGGGTGCGCCGCCACAGGACTTGGCCTCGCCGCAAGACTACTCTACGCTGCGCGCAGGCGGCCTAGGAGGGACGTCCGTCCGCCGTCGCCACTCACCTACCCCACGGGCCAGATTAGGAAGCGTGGCCGTGATTGACTTGTTGTACGGATGTATTTTTTTAATGGCTTTACGTTCAGCAGCACATTGTATAACTCCCAGAGTTAGTAACATGACAGCGTTATCACTATAAATTGTTCAAATCATTTATGCATTGCTTGCCTATGCCACACGACGTGACAACACACCAACGTTTCGGTGCACCTATCGCCTCTAGTAGGGCGATCGCCTAATGTGAGGCGATCGCTTACATGGGGCAATCGCCCAAATATGAGGCGATCGCCCCATACCCGGCGATATCGCCTTTATAACATTCGTTCTCACAAGCGGTCTCGCAAAGAACAGCGGGAGAAAGAATAGAGGTGAGCATCAATCGAAAATGCCGAGGCGTGCAAGTGCAAAGGGTAAGGGAAGGCAAAGGAAGAAGCGAGTGCATGCCCGCGAATTTAGCGTATCAAGATCTCTTCCTACCTCGTGGAGTCAGAGCGCCCATGTGTATGTGCGGAGATCTTTGCGGGCTTGTCCGCTCTTGGGAAATTTCAACTTGGAAGAGGAGGTATTGGAAGTGCCGAACTTCGCCTTCGATCCGCCGGAGAAGAGCTCGAAGGATCGCCGCATGGTAACAATCGACGGGGTTACATAATATTTGTGAATGAAACTTTGCTAATTTACGTTTCATGCGATCACCTCCGCCATTGTGTGAATTTGAGCAATGGTTTGATACGGAGATCAACCCCGAGGACCAACGGCTTCTTGACCAAGCCAACCGGCAGATGAGTTCACGCGGCGGTTTCAAGAACAGCGATGCCGCACGCGAGGAGGCATGTAGGAAGGAAGCGGAGGAGAAGGAGGCAGAGAGAGAGGAAACGAGAGAGGGCGCGACGTGCCAGAGAAGCCCCGCCGGAGGCATGGGCGAATGGGAAGTGGCCTCGAAGCACTCAATAGACGTCTGGTGTTAACTTTGGTTTTCCTTGTTCGTGGTACTCCTTTTAGTTTTAAGTCGTAATAAATAAAGTGCGGTCCAACCTTCAAGAGTATGCTCACCGTCCGAGGGCTAGTATGTGTCCTACTGCTCGGTGTCCCAAATGATGTTATTTTTCTCCATCGAGATAGGTTATAGCATTTTCAGTTCGTCATATCTGATTTCATCGAGTTTTACCATCGTTTGCGAAAGATACGGCAATTTTCATGTTTTACCGATTGCATGTTCGGACAACAATAAAATAGTGCAGCCTAAAGTGACATCTAAATATTTTTACATAATTGTGACCTATGCAAGCCCAAGAATGCAACAAAAGCGGTTCTCATCAAGTTTTGAGGTCGTTCGATATTATTCTAACTGCTTGAACAATGATTGTTATAAAGGGTTTAAACTAGCCATCTTTTATTCAAAATGCAATCATATTTAGATATTTTTGCAAAAATGAAGTGCATAAGGTTGTAGTAACTTATTCTATTTATTTCATGAATTATGGATCAACACACATTATAATTCCTTCACAATCCACAGTTAGAGCCTAGCATTCGAACTCAAATAAAAAAATTCTGCAAACAACACATGGATTTTTATTTTACACTCTAATTCTTCATTCCAAAATTTAAATTTAGAAACAAGTTTCATTTAATTTGGACACTCTAACAAAAGTTACGGGTTTATATTAAAAAGCATATAGTAATTACAAAACAAAACTAAAAAAACTGCTGCTGGTCCTGTCGCCTCAGAGGCGTCGCTTCTACAGAGGGCGATGGGGGCCCTACAAGCGCGCTGCTAACGGCGTTAACGGTGGCGGGCTATCGCTTTGTGTATGGGCGATCGCCCCATACACGGGCGACGGGGGGCATTTTTGTCATTTTTTCATTCGGACGCATAGTTTTGAAAAAAAGAATAAAAATAAATATTAAATAAAAAAAAATTCATAAAAGGCGTACTGCTTGGGATCTCCGTGAGCGCCGAAAAGGCAAAAAGATTAAGCTCCTGGCGGTGCGTACGAGGCAGACGTTCGTGCCGCTCGTGCGTGCGGGCGTGCGGGTGCAGAAAAGGCAGTGTTACTGTGCGACTGGAAGAAAAGGACACAATAGTTCTTCAACTCCGGTATCAATGCATCAAAATGTGATTCCAGCATGAAACAAGGACACTAGAAGAAAAGGACACAATAGTTATTCAACTCCGGTATCAGTTTGAAAACGAACAAATTAACCCTCACAACATCCTAATGTCCCTAAAGACAAGTCACAGCCTTAGAAAATAAGGGAAGTGCCATTCTGGTAATGCAACTTTAGGGTATAGTCCGTTTTAAGCTAGCTTAAACTTTCAACCGAATTGTCTTCTGTTTTTTTTTTGGCTAAAAGGCCTAACAAAAAGTGAGGGAAAGGAAGCTTGGAATTAATTCCATTTGGCTTCACTAAAAAACTTAGCCTTAAAAGTTCTTTCTGAATTCTGATTATCTAATCATACATGGTCCAAATTTTTATTATACTCGCAATTCTTGCTCTAGCTAGATTAATGCATTGTATGTACCATGAGATAACGTTAGCTAAAATCCAGATAATGCCAGAACATCACCCACATTTTTGTCTTGTATTTACCAAAAACTTCCAACACAGGAGCCATATTCCTAGTACTTCAGACGAGGTGCCAAAAAGATCAGATCCACTGTCAAACCTGACCTGTTTCCTTCCGTCAGCAGGAGCGGAGGAGCTCCGGGGGCGGTGACTGGCGGGCGCGGCAGGAGCGGAGGGGCTCTGGAGGCGGCAACCGACAGGCGTAGGGGGTTGTGCACAGTTAGGGTTAGGGAGCCGAACTATCGATTTGATCGGGTATCCGTATCCAAGGGCGTCGGTGACTAGCTTGGGAAAAAGGAAAGGACTGGGGCACAGTAGGGCAGCTTGAGTGGCTGACGGCCGGAGAATCAGAGAAACGAACAGGTTATTTTGTTTGTATCACTGAAAATTGGGGTCCACATGTTATGGGATACCCATTGGGTGTTGGAAATATTAGGAATTTTCTCAATATTTTAATCCACAGAATTATGTAAATCATGATTAAACAATGACACAATTCTAGTTCAAAGCCAAAGGTACTAGATAACAAATTATCTATCTCATACGCAACGAACGTTCTCGTTCGCCATGACAGTCGGAGTAGAGGATCACAAGTTGTCGCAGTGAAGACTTGATGCAGTGGAGAGGTCGATGCAGTCGAACGTTGGTGCAGTGCAGATGTGCTTCCAGGAACACCGACACACTCGAGCAGTCGCGTGGTACGCTCCCCAAAAACCTTATCGGCCTTCTATCCCGAGCAAGATCTCAAGAAGGGCGAGGTTCCGGAGGCCTGCTCCCTCCGCTACTTGTGCGCGCAAGAAAACGGAGGTGGGAAGATAAGCGATGCAACACTACAGATGGAACAATGGAGTCTTGCGGGGCTGCGCGCTGCGACGCACGCCTGCATACACGCAACGCCGACTCGCTTTGACGCCAGCGGCGTGTGGCACAGCCTTTACCCTTTTCCACCTTGCTAATTGAGAGACACACAACTCCACTATTTAAGTTGGTCAAACCTTCTCTCAATTACCCATATGGTACTAAACCAATTTCATGACTCCTAGTATTTTAATGGACCTTTTGGAATTTCTATTAAATTAATTATGGGCCATCCCCATAATAATCTAACAATCCCCACCAAATTTCAAAGGCACATTTGAAATACTCTCAGTTCCAATGTAGTTTGATATACCAGTGTTTCGATGGAGACTGTTAAGTTGAACTTCCATCTAGAACAGTGGTTACACTCATCCACAACTGAACAATGGACTATGCCTTGAATTGACAGTTTTGTGCGAACAAGTTTCACCAAAGTCCTTTACTGATACTAGGCTGCTAAAGCATCCCCTCGGTTTGGAGCTTATAAGTTATACTCCTTGGCCTTTCATGAGCCTCTAGAGATCACCCAATCTCATAGACTGTGACTAGCAGTCGAACTCATATAGGTGTATTCCTCATAAGATGTTCTGTAGGATAACATCTCTGCTTATCAAAGCCACTCGGAATACATTAAGGTATAACCAACCTGCCATACAGAATAGGAGAGTTATTGCATCTCAAACGGAGTAGGCTATGCATGTATACTCTCCTCTCAACCACTCACTAGCTTGTCTCAACATCCTAATTCACGGGATCTCCGATCAAATAGGATGAGTTACCACTAAGACATGACTTTATGTGGGTCTCAAGCCCATCTCCCTCGATGCTTCATCTATCACATTCCGTAATAGTCCCTTTGTAAAAGGATCTGCCAAGTTTTTAGCCGTCTGGACATAGTCCAACGCTATAACTGCGGAGTTTCTCATTTTCCTGACAGACTTCAACCGCCTCTTAACGTGCTTTGATGACTTCATGTTATCCTTAGAACTGTTCACCTTGACAATCACCGTCTGATTGTCACAGTTCAAAAGGATAGCAGGCATCGGTTTCTCAACCACAGGTAAGTCCATCACAAGTTCACGCAGCTAGTCGGCTTGCACAGAGGCGGTGTCTAATGCTGTGAGTTCTGCTTCCATTGTAGACCTTATTAAGATGGTCTGCTTGCAAGACTTCCAGGAAACAGCTCCACCACCCAATATGAACACATATCCACTTGTGGTTTTTATTTCATCAGCATCAGATATCCAGTTTGAATCACTATAACCCTCAAGTACCCTAGGGTACCCGGTGTAGTGAATTCCATAATTTGATGTCCCTTTTAGATAGCGCATTACTCTCTCAAGAGCATGCCAATGATTATCTCCCGGGTTTGAAACAAACCGGCTTAGTTTGCTCATAGCAAACGAGATATCAGGCCTCGTTGCACTAGCTAAATACATCAGTGAACCAATGATTTGGGAATATCTCAATTGATCCTTTGCTATACGTTGGTTCTTTCGTAATAATATCTCAATTGATCCTTTGCTATACGTTGGTTCTTTCGTAATAGCACACTTGGATCATACGGCGTTGGAGCAGGTTTGCAATCGCTATAGCCAAAGCGACTCAACACCTTTTCCACATAATGGGACTGCTCAAGAGTTATCCCACTGTCACCTTCTCTTAACAACTTAATGTTTAAGATGACATCCGCTACTCCCAAATCTTTCATTTCAAAGTTTTCGGACAAGAAGTTCTTGACTTCCTTAATCACATTAAGGTTCGTCCCAAAAATCAGTATGTCATCAACATACAGACACATAATCACTCCTTCACCCCCACCATAGCGGTAATACACACATTTGTCAGCTTCATTCACAACAAAGCCGACAGATGTTAAAGTTCTGTCGAACTTCTCGTGCCACTGCTTAGGTGCTTGCTTAAGGCCATACAAAGACTTCAACAACCTACACACTTTTCCTTCATGACCCTTTACTACAAATCCATCAGGCTGATCCATATAGATTTCCTCTTCCAAATCTCCATTAAGGAAAGCCGTCTTTACATCCATATGATGAATGATCAGATCGTAGGAGGCAGCCAAAGATAGTAGTACTCTAATAGTGGTCAATCTGGCAACAGGTGAGTAAGTATCAAAGAAGTCCTCGCCTTCTTTCTGGGTATAACCCTTGGCCACAAGCCTTGCCTTGTACTTTTCAATCATACCATCAGGCCTCAGCTTTTTCTTGAACACCCACTTACATCCTACAGGTTTACACCCAAATGGACGATCAACAACTTCCCAAGTTCCATTGCTCAAGATGGAATTCATCTCACTCTGGACCGCTTCCTTCCAATTGTCAGCGTCCTGAAATGAATAAGCCTCCTCAATGGTTCTTGGAGTATCATCCACTAGATATACAATGAAGTCATCACCAAAAGACTTTGTAGTCCTTAGTCTCTTACTCTTACGAGTTACTTCATTGTCCTCATCTATTGGATTTTCCTCAAAAATGGGCTCAATTTGTATAGGAGTAGAAGGTTTAGGAGAGAAGATAGATTCTTGGCTAGATGAGCTAAGTGTCTCTTTCATAGGGAATAAGTCTTCAAAGAATGTGGCATCATTGGACTAAAAAATTGTACCTTCACTCATATCAGGTACTCCAGATTTCACTATTAAGAACCTATATCCAACGCTGTGAAAAGCATAACCAATAAAGACGCAATCAACGGTTTTTGGTCCAAGTTTACGCTTCTTTGGGATAGGCACATTGACTTTAGCCAAACAGCCCCAAGTACGTAAATAAGAGAAATTTAATCTTTTTCTCTCCCATTCCTCGAATGGTGTGATTTATTTATTCTTTGTAGGAACCCTGTTTAGGACATGATAAGCAGTCAATATAGCCTCACCCCACCATTCCTTGGGAAGTCTCGCTGTTTCTAACATGGCGTTAACCATCTCAGTTAGAGTACGGTTCTTTCTTTCGGCAACTTCCTTTGATTGGGGCGAATAGGGAGGCTCATGGATTATTCCATGTTCCTCGTAGAATAAATTAAACTCACTAGAAAAGTATTCTCCACTACGATCTGACCTAACCCATTTGATTTTTCTCTCAAGTTGGTTCTCAGCTTCAGCTTTATAGATCTTAAAATAGTGAAAAGCCTCATCTTTTGACTTTAATAAATACACATAGCAATATCTAGTAGAATCATCAATCAAAGTCATGAAATACCTCTTACCACCCTTTGTCAACTCTCCGTTCATCTCGCATAAATCGATATGAACTAGTTCTAACGGTGCCAAGTTTCTCGCCTCAGCTGCCTTATGAGGCTTGCGAGGTTGCTTAGATTTCACACACACTTGACACTTAGAACCTTTGACTTGGGTAAATTTTGGGATTAAATTCATACTGGCTAACCGCATCATGCAACCAAGATTAATACGATAAAGTCGTGAATGCCAAACATCAGTCTCATGATTACAAACATGATTCACAATTTTATTCATGTCCATCAAAGACAAGCGGAACAAGCCTCCGCTCTCATAGTCTTTTCCAATAAAAGTTCCAATTTTAGAAACAACACATTTATTGGACTCAAAAACTAGCTTAAAACCATCTCTACACAATAGAGACCCGCTGACAAAGTTTTTATTTATCACGGGCACGTGATGCACGTTCCTCAGTCGCACGACTTTTCCTGAAGTAAACTTCAAGTCAACTGTGCCGACTCCACGTGCAAATGCCTGCGACCCATTCCCCATCAACACGGAGGTAGCCCCTGTGACCTGGTAAGAAGAGAATAAGGATCTGTCAAAACAAACATGTATATTGGCCCCTGTGTCAATCCACCAATCAGGTGAACGACATACTGATAGAACGGTAGGTATTGAAACATACCCGGATGTTCTCTCCTCAGTATTGCCAATAACAACGTTGGCAGACTTTTTCTGCTTATTGTCTTTACGATCAGGGCAATCCTTTGCCCAATGATCAGTACCATTACAAACAAATCAGTTTCCCTTTCCTTTATTCTTCTTCTTCTTGAAGCTAGTAGTTTGAGCGGCCTTGTGCTTGTTCTCAGGCTTTTCAGACTTATTTTTATTCTTCTTGTTGAATTGAAAGGTTTTCTTTTGTACCACATTGGCACTAGAACTTGTTTTCCCACGTATATCTTTTGCCCTCGCTTTCTCCTCAACATCTAGAGACCCAATGAGACCAGCAACGCTAAACTCTTGTCTCTTGTGTTTTAGAGTAGTGGCAAAGTCCCTCCAAGAAGGTGGCAGCTTCGCAATGATGCATCCCGCCACAAACTTGTCGGGTAATGCACATGTAAAATTCTCAAGTTCTTTCGCAGAGGCTTGAACCTCATGAGCCTATTCTACTACAGAGTGGTTATCAACCATCTTGTAGTCATGAAACTGCTCCATGACATAGAGTTTACTGCCCGCGTCAGAGACTCCGAATTTTGCCTCAAGTGCATCCCATATTTCTTTACCACTTGGCAAAATCATATATACATCAATAAGATTTTCTCCCAAAACGCTAATCACGGCGCCTCTAAACAAGTTATCCGCAGCCGTGAAGGCACTCTCCTGCTCAGGAGAGAGCCCTTCCTCAGGCTGTGGCTTGCCTTGCGCAACGTGATACACGTTCATGGCAGTCAACCACAGAATCATCTTGGCGCGCCAACGCTTGTAATTTGCGCCGTCAAATACAGTTGGCTTAAGTGCGGCAGCGAAACCAGTAGTTGTAAAATTCCTAGGATAAGGTTTTTGGATTGTTGGAAATATTAGGAATTTTCTCAATATTTTAATCCACAGAATTATGTAAATCATGATTAAACAATGACACAATTCTAGTTCAAAGCCAAAGGTACTAGATAACAAATTATCTATCTCATACGCAAAGACTAATGAACAAGAACTCAACATGATTAAAACCCTTGAGCCGGTGCCACCATAAGCACAGGCGCAGGTGGAACGTTCTCGTTCGCCATGATGGTCGGAGTAGAGGATCACAAGTTGTCGCAGTGAAGACTTGATGCAGTGGAGAGGTCGATGCAGTCGAACGTTGGTGCAGTGCAGATGTGCTTCCAGGAACACCGACACACTCGAGCAGTTGCGTGGTATGCTCCCCAAAAACCTTATCGGCCTTCTATCTAGAGCAAGATCTCAAGAAGGGCGAGGTTCCGGAGGCCTGCTCCCTCCGCTACTTGTGCGCGCAAGAAAACGGAGGTGAGGAGATAAGCAATGCAACACTACAGATGGAACAATGGAGTCTTGCGGGAGAGTCCACGCCTCGGCTCGGCGTGCGCGCGCGTGGCACAGCCTTTACCCTTTTCC
This sequence comes from Otatea glauca, assembly GCA_036346275.1. Lineage (NCBI taxonomy): Eukaryota > Viridiplantae > Streptophyta > Magnoliopsida > Poales > Poaceae > Otatea > Otatea glauca. Next base: position 45,652,721 of record CM070721.1, on the reverse strand, counting down.
ACCTTGCTAATTGAGAGACACACAACTCAACTATTTAAGTTGGTCAAACCTTCTCTCAATTACCCATATGGTACTAAACCAATTTCATGACTCCTAGTATTTTAATGGGCCTTCTAGAATTTCTATTAAATTAATTATGGGCCATCCTCGTAATAATCTAACATTGGGTACTCATGAGTACAAATTGATATCCATACCCATCCTATAACCTTATCGGGTACCTGAACCCGAAAACCCACGGACCTCAAGTGTTGCCCGTGCCCGCTCTTATCGGGTCGGGTACCCGAACCTATGGGTAAAACTACCATCCCTAATGTAAACAGGTCGAAAATGAAGAAAACCGAACAAAAATCAAAACCGCTCATTGAGTGTGCTGATCTAGGTCGAAAATCGAACAAAAACGGTTAAAAATTGAACAAAATCAGTTTTCTTTTTTTTTTTGCCTCTTTTCGACTGCCGAATTCAAAAGTTGGACTTTGCAATTCGTTCGATCTTTATCTATTTTCGAGTGATTTTCAACAAAAAAAATAGGAACCGACCCGTTGACGATTTTTCATGTCAATTCAGTATTCTAAACCCTAGGCGTGACACAAGGAAAGTAAAGCAGCCGAGGGAGAGGTGACGTGCGTGAGGTAGCAAAGATTCCTCCAGGAGCAGTGCGTGAGCAAGAAAACAAGTAGAACAGAGAGCAAAGAGGACAGAAGAGAGAGAGAGAAAGAACACAAAAAGAGAAGAAAAATTGAGGAAAAATTTAAGAGATTATTTTAGGGCTGTGTTTTCATATAAAGGAATTCTTGTGTGTGTTCTTTGATGAAAATCGGTGAGTATGGACTCCGATCTATTAATTCTTGTTTATGTACGATTGATTTCTTGTATGCGTGTTTAATATAGTATTCTTTTATGGTCTTAGAATAATTATTCTAGATTGATTTTTTCCGTTTGATTATTATTTTATTAATATCTAGAATTAATAAAAAACAAAAAATAGCTTTAGACATTAGTTTGCACCAATTCACCTCTCTTGATACGTCTTGATCCTTCAACATGATTGTCTGCTAACGAGCAACCAACTGCGACGACGTCATATTTCGGCGCGAGGCACTTTCTGCAGCAGGGAAGAGTAGGTGGAACATTCTTTTCTTTTCAGTCAGTTTGCCATGGAGATTTGGAGAGACCTGAAGTTTTCTTGTGGCATTCATTTGTTCCTTAATGGCTTCAATTGCATTAAACAGTGCTCATGAACTTCCTGTTGAATTCTTCCGAGTTAAATGTGATGGTTCTGCTGGTGGCGGTTTGGTAGGTTTGGGAGGAGCATATTGACACCAGGAACGGTGAACCGATGCCACATCCTCGCCGAATCGCTGAGAAGATCAAGGCTTATGTTGAGATGATTTTGCTGGACTGTGTGAAACCGGAAAACTCGAATAGGTGTGAATCCTCGTTCAGTTTCTGAATAGATTCCACCGCCAGAGGGCTCGGTGATGGTCAATGTCGATGCAGCTATTTTTGCTAAATCACAACGCGAGTGGTGATCAGGAACCATAGTGGTGAATCCTTGGCTGCATGCAGCAAGTCTATGATCTATATCTATACCTATACTAATTAGTTGCTCCCATATTAATCGAAAAATCTAGTCATCTATCTAGTGTGTCTAGGTTATAATGACTCAGATTAGAAGAAATAATCAGTACAATTCAAATTAAATGAAATTCGAAATAAAAAAAGAAAAATCATCAATTTGATTTCCATACGACATCCAAAGTAAATACATAAAAAATTGAAATTCGGAAAAACAATTACATAAAAGTTTGTAAATTAAAAGAAAGAGTCCATACCAAGTACCAAATTAACTAAATTCAGAATAAAAATAAAATAAAATAAAATAAAATTACCAATTTGATTCTGTACTAATTCCAAAGTAAAATCCATAAAAACAAAAATTCAGAATAAAAATTAAATGAAAAATAGAAACTATTTTTTTGAAACTGAGTAAACAAATCCATGCCATATACGATCTAAAAAGATGCAATTTTGAAATAAAATTAAAATATTAATAGAGATTTGATTTGTATGCGAAACCTGAATTTCAAAAAAATTAAAATTTTGAATTCAAAAGTAAAATCCTTGAAAAATAAAATTTAGAATAATAATTAAATGAAAAGTAGAAGTGAGATTCCTTTAAAACGGAGTAAACAAATACATGCCAAGTATGATATAAAAACATATGATTTTGAAATAAATTAAAGGACGATTAGACATTTGATTTGTATGCAAATTCCAAAAACAAGGTTTTAAATTATGATTTTTGCGGCAAGGTCCTAAAAAAAGCTACAACCGCTATCGCTTTCTATCGTGGAAGCTATCCTTTATTGAATTTTCATTATTATAAAATTTAAAATATTAAATATGTATATAACATAAGTCACATATAAACAAATCATAAAACAATAGTACTTTAGAATGTATTAATAGTTTTATAATGAGAACATGAGTCAAGTCCGGAACCAATAAACATTCTAATACTTGTGAAAGACCATAACTGATAACTATATCATAATGTCTTAACAACAAGTACTTAATCACTAAGAAATATGGATGTTGGATTATTGAAAAAGGGCGAGATGAGGTCTTTTATTAGGTTTTCTCATTGTATAGGCTAATAAGATATGCACTTGAGCTTACTAGTAATGTTGGATTTCAAAATAGGTTCAATATTTTAGCCCGTGGGTACATATGTAAGATAATAAAGATATCGCTAGACATAAGCTATAGCATATAGCGGAGCTATTGTAGCTATAGCGCTTGTAGCTAATATATCAAAACATTGGCCCATAGCTTCACGTTTGGGTTCCAAAAAAGTTATACCGTAGCTATGACTAGCTATTTAAAACACTGTCCACAAATATTAAAATTCAGACCTAATTAACTATAATTTGGAATAAAAATAAAATAAAATTAGTATGCAGCTTAGACTTCCTTCCCAACGTTAAGAAATAGTAATGCTTTCACAACATTTTCCTTTTTGTTCCTCTGTCAACCAACACCACATCAGCACCTCAATTAGCAGCGAACAGAGGAGATCACGTGAACTCAATGAAGTCTGGAAGGATTACTCCATGGACTTTCTCATGTTATAGCCCTCTTTTAACCTTTGTCAAGTCTCAGGATTAGCTTTTCGGGCGTTTATAAACAAGTCCTATAGTACAACTTAAACGATTAATTTGGAAATGAAAGCACAAGGGTTTAACTTTAAGCTATATCAAAATACAGATATCTTTTATCAAAAAAGTTTTTCAGACAAGGCTACAAAGGCTTACATCTAAAAAACCAAAGACATATACGGAGACCTGGTTTGGTCTTGTCTCTAATCCCTTTCTCTCTCACCCTCGAGCAACGATTGTGGAGACCTTTAAAAATAAGCTAAAGATATAAACTATTGGAGTGGTTGTAAAAACCTATTGAGAACGTCCTAACACCACAAACTAAGAATAGGAAGGACAATATAGAAGGCAATTCACTTTTTACCAGAGACCCAGATATTTTTTAAATAACACATTATATTATTAATATTACTTCCTTTGTAGAAAAATGTAAGTTGCAATTTGACTTAGTACATCCTCCAAAATTGAGCTTTGAACGATAATTTCTTTTACAATACTTTGTTTATAGCTACAAAATCAAAATCATAAGAGAGTGCTTTCAAATACAAATCCAACAGTATCACTTTGTGTCATATATATAGGCTATTCTGCACCTTAGGCTTTACAACCTTCCGTGGGTCAAAATCCATATCCTAACATGGTCAAAGGCTGGTAGAAAAACCTACCAACTCCTACATCCGTCAACTGTCGCTCTCCACACACCATTTTCGTGCTCAGATAATACAGTAATTGTCTGGCTTAAATACAGTAAATTTAAACTTTTGATGCAGTAATTATTTTTTTACAACATTAAAACAAATTCATCATGGTTCTTTTTTTGTTAAGCACATTTTTCTGGCAAAACACTTCAAACGGACTGTAAATAGGATAGATGGTTTAGGAAATATGTTTGTTCAAACTTTACAATCAACCTATATTTCTCTCTCTACCTGCCCCTCTATGCTCAATGTGATAGTAAATTGGAATGCATTTGGCCATAAAATATGGTATCTATTTTTTATTACCACTGACACATGACCAATATGCGCCACACCAAGGCACCGTAGTAAAATATAACAATATATTTAGTAAATTGGAATGTATTTGTCAGTAAATTTGATCTATTTTGTATTACCGCTATCACTTAGCTATCATGCTCCACGGCTAACTACAGTAGTAAAATCTAACAACGCATCAAGTAAATTGGAATGCATTTGGATGTAAATTTGGTTTATTTTGTATTGTCACTATCACATGGCCATAATGCGTCACAGCTAGGTGCGACAGTAAAATCTAACAGTGAGTCCGGTGATAACCGTGTGGTAGTGACAATACAAAATAGACTAAATTTATTGCCAAATACATTACAATTTATTGGACGCAATGTTAGATTTTACTACCAAACCTAACCATGGCGCCTGATGGCCATGTGATAGTGGCATTATACAATGGATACAATATTTACGTCCAAATGCATTCTAATTTACTATCATGCTAAGCATATAAGGGTAGGTGGGGAGAGAAACGTAGGTTGATTGTAAACTTTGAACGACGATATCTCCTAAACCATTTATCCAATTTACAATCCGTTTGAAGCATTTTGCTGTAAAAAATGTGCTCAGTAAAAAGGATCAATGATGTATATATTTTAAGATTGTAAAAACTAATTACTACAATGAAAGTTTGAATTTACTGTACCCAAGATAGAAAATTACTGCTTTGTCTGAGCACGAAAATAGTTTGTGTTTAACGAATGTGGGAGGTGATGTGTTTTCGTTGACCCGTCTTTGACAGAGGTAAAAAGTAAGTTTGACTCATGAAAGGTGGTGGAGCATAGAATACCCTATTATACACTGAGATGCAAAACAACGTTTACATATACATATACATATTGTAACATACCAAAATTTTATTTTAATATTACTTTATTGCTATTTGTGCATTTTGTGATTTCCTGGAATTTATTGGATTTTTCTGGAATTTATTTGAATCAATTTCAAATTATGTGTAATAGCCTTTTTGTGGAAATTAATTTAATATAGACAAAATTGATATAAAGTTTTGCCAAAACTATTTTATTCAAGTTCAAAATGTCTCAAAGTATTTTTGAGATTTTTATGGTATTTTTTCTGGTATTTTATTGCCTAAAACAAATCAAATGAATTTCTGTAATTATTTTAATTGATAAAATCGTGAAAATCCTATTGAATAGTGTTGGGCTGAGCCCATGCACTTTGTGAGCCCGGATGCGTTGGCACGGCCCACCCATTCACGTCGCCGCCCCGTTAGCCTAGATCCGAAGCGCTGACCGTAGGATCCAAATCGGATGGTTGGGATTTGATGATGGGGTTTCCTTTTGAGCCCAACGCTGGCGACCACCGGATTGAGATCGCACGGTGGGGATCAAGGCGTACTAGTTCGGGACTCCCCGTTGCGAAAAACGCGTGGGCGGTTGAGATCGTGCGGCATTTAGAGTGTGTCGCGACCGTCCGATCGGCATCGAACGACGCTGCTTCATCGTCTTCACGAAGGACTCGGAGCCGTAGCTGCCGTGGACTCCTTTTTCGAGTCGTCGGCGGAGAGGGAGGCGGTGCTATAAAAGGGGCGCACCAGGGTCACCTTGAGGTTGCAAACCAAAGCCCCAAGGTAAATTGCGTAGATTGAGCGCCGTTTAGCCAGAATCCGAAGAAGTTTGCCGAGCACCGTCGCAAGAGGAAGTTGCCGATTCGCCGTCGTCAAGCCACCGTGAAGCCTAGGTCTAGTCGCATCTGCTTCGCCGTCGTCCAGAGCACCTCGTGCGCGTATCCGTTCCACCAGAGCGCCGTCGGACAGGGAGATCACTATGGGACCGTCGCCGCCGGAGAAGAGAGCCTCGCCGCCGTCGTTCCAATGCACCAGAGGGGAAACCGATCATGTCACCAGATCCACGCCGATGAGACGCATCTGTAGGTACCCTCCGTTCTCGCCGCCGACGAACCTAGGTCCCCACGCCGCCGCCGTCGACGTGGCTTGACGCTTCTCGCCACGTGTCCGACACGAGGCAGATCCGCTGAGGTGGCAGTCGCGTGGCTCTTGTGTGGCGGTTGCGTGTGTGTCGTGCTGGCACTGAGTTCTCGTGTCGCGGGCCCGCGTGTCAATTAGACCAGAGGCTCATGGACCGGGTCCACGATGGACCAGATCCAAACCGTGGACCGAGTCCATGGACCGTGACACACGTTGGTATCTGATTGGCCCAGATCGATGCTGACGTCAGCATGACGCATTAATGCGGTTTTTTAGAATAAAAATAATTTGGGAAAATCGGATTTTCTATTTTCTGTATTTTCAGAATTAATTCAATCTTTGAAAGGCTGTAACTTTTGTATTTTAACTCGGATTTGGGTGATTCAAATTTCTAAAAAATTATAAAATTAAGATCTATTTAATAGTGAATTTTATTTTATTTTTTGAGTTCATCTACTCTCTATTTTGGTATTTATTTGTTATCTTTGCATCGTTTCGCGTAGACGTTGAGTTGATCGATACTCCAGGAGAGGATTCATCGCTTCAAGATCATGTTCCAGAGCTAGACCAGAACCTTTACCAAGGCAAGTTGTGCTTGATCATGTTGATCCCATGCTTATAAAATTGCTATATTGTTTTACCCTATTGCATATTATTTCAAGTACACAATTGTTTCAAATTAAATTGGGATCTAGTTAATCTACCAATTGGATCTATACCCTACCTTGTCATTTGTATGTCATAATCTATTGTCACCCTAGATTGGTTCACTATAGTTGGTTGGTATTGAAATCAACATCGGATGGTTAGATCATCATAGTTGCTTAGCCATGCCTCGTCATCACATGTACCTAAATCATTAATGTTTAATCTTGACTAATGGAATATAGAACAATGATAGAACTTGTGTGTCATGTGAGATCACACAATGAGATTGAGTTGTAGTGGCGAGTCATGTCAAGCAACGATGTTGAATTGTTGATGGAAGTGGTGCTTGATAATCAACTAGGGTGGTAATCATTTAGATTGGGGCAAGTGGCAAGGGGCGAGTATGCCAAGGTGGGCCCAATGGGCAGAGGGTATGTGGAAGTCTTGCTTCGATCATCCTAAGGACTTAACCTTACAAGTCTTTAACCTGAGTCAATCATGCAACCACATGTCTGGTATGGGATAGCCTAACTGACTAATTTGCAATGTCATAGTTTGGTACTATCAATGGTGGTGTGAGTTCCTGAGTTATGGAGTAATTCACATGGCGCAAAAGGGGGGCCCTTGTTGTGGTTTTCAGACCCACCAGTGTGGAAACCTTAGCGGGTAGTATCAGGTTAAGGTAGTGCATTGTAAATGCTTTGTTATAATCACTCGCCTTTGTGGTGTATGGTTGTATTGTGTGGGTAAAGTGCATCACCTCTGCAGAGTGTAAAACTATTCGAATAGCCGTGCTCACAGTATTGAGCAACGCTTGGGAATTACAGTTAAGGGTTAGCTTAATTAAATGGAAACTTGGTTGGGATGGCGGAATTGCCATATGGAAGGTTGGAACTTGACTTAGGATTGGAACTTGGTTTATTTGAGAAATGTTGAATCTATCTATTACTGCTATTTGCTTTACAGTCTTTACAATCTATTTATTGTATTTATTCAAAAATGCTGCTTATTGCAAAAGATCCATAATAGCCTTTTCCTTTGGAATAAGCCTTGCATATAGTTACATAGAATTGCATTCTGTGCACAACTTGTTGAGTGCTCTATGTACTCACCCTTGCCAACAACAACAATCAACAGTTGAAGAATCTACACCTTTGTTGGAGGAGGAGTTTCAGGAGGACACGAGTCGTTAGGATCCGAGCCTTGTCAGTTGCCTGTGGTGAACTGATGAGTCATCTACGTCTTCTATTTTTCGCTGCTTATTTCTTAGTTTATATTTCAAGTCTAGCCTTGCATGGCTTAATAATGTAAGTTGGTCATAAGATCATACACTTAGCTATATTAATAAATGGAGTATTATTATTATTATTATCGTTGAGTATGATGTGATATGTACCAATGTTAAGCTGTGTGCACTAGCGTTGATCCTGGGACTAGTGCGGTAACACAGTGGGTCCGAATTAGTGGATTCGAGTCCTTACACACATACACATACACATACACATACACATACACATACACATACACATACACATACACATACACATACACATACACATACACATACACATACACATACACATACACATACACATACACATACACATACACATACACATACACATACACATACACATAGGTATATATATACATATAGGTAGAAAAGATGCTTCCTATATATATTATACATATACACATATATACACACACATATACACACACACGTATATATACACAATTATATATACGTACGTATATACACGTGTATATATACGTGTGTATATATAATATATATATAGAAAGACTCTTTTCTATACCCGGGAGTAGTTATTTCCTATGACGTATCTCACAAGGTATGGGGTATCTCGTGCGACAGAGGGTATGTACGCGTAGTATACGAGTATATAAGACCATCTAGGTGGTATGTACATTTTTTCAGAGATGATATACACATTTTTTGGATATACTCCTTTTTATGTGCGTATACGAAGGTATTTGCAAAATACACTAAAAATCATATTCCCTTGCAATTTTTTCGCGTGGCTCACATTGGAGTATCTTATAATTAGTGTACGAGTGTATCCAAATTGATAAAGGAGTATTTCAAGTTCGTTTAGGTGGTATTTCAGAGGTGGGAGTAACTACTCCCAAGAGTAGAAGATATTTTTCCTCTATACACACACGGGGTAGCACTATTCTACGTGTGCGCGCAGCGCTACCTATTCTACATGCAAGCCGTATCCCCCCGCCCTGAAAGACACGCAATATTTAATGAGGTGACGAGATTGATAGTAAAATATATAGATGATAGTAAAATGTTGAATGCACGGTAGTAAATGATACTGTCATATGTTGCAGTACTGTTTGAGTTGGTAAAATTATACAAATACGATAGTAAAAAATAACTGCAAGCAGTTGCGAACAGAGATATAATTGATTCGTGGTAGTAAAATGCATGTATACCCGGTAGTATAAATTACAATATACAGAATAGTACATAGATATGGTGATACAAGGTAGTAAAGTCAATTGAAATAGCAAGTAAAAGTTACTTTTTTTCATGGTAGTAAAAGATTATAAGCATGTTAGTAAAAGCATGAATGTGTGGCAGTAGCGTACATATAAAAGGTAGAATGCGCGGTAGTAAAAAGTTTATTTGCATGGTAGTAAATGGTACGGTCCTAGTTGGTAAAAGCATCCAAGAATGAAAGTAAAAATTAATGTCAACGATGGTAAAATAATACAAACACAATAGTAAAAAGTTACAATAGGCAGTGGCGTACAGAGGAACAAAAATAATGTGTACTGTCGTAAGGGCAGTGAGATCATTCACACCCGATAGTAAAAATTATGTACAGTAGATACAATAAAAAAACAACATGCGGTATAGTATATAGATACGGTGATACAAGGTAGTAAAATCATTTAAAATAGCAAGTAAAAATACGAATTTTTCACGGTAGCAAAACCATGCATGTGTGTCTCTAGCATACATATAAAAAGTTGTATGCATGGTAGTAAAAAGGTTATTTCTACGATAGTAAACAGTACTGTCCGAGTTGGTAAATACATAAATGAACGACAATAAAGGTTACTATCAATGATGGTAAAATCATACAGCAGTCAGTTGCATACAGATAACAGACATACGGCGATTCGTGGTGGTAAAATCATGTATAGCCGGTAGTACAAATTAGAACACGTGTAGCACACAAAGATAAGGTGATTCATGGTAGTAAAATTATGTATAGCCGATCGTACAAATTACAACATATGTTAGAGTGCATAGATACGGTGATATAAGGTAGTAAAATCATACGAAATATCAAGTAAAATGTTATAAGCATGTTAGTAAAATCATGCTTGTGCGGCAGTAGCGTACATAGAAAATCATACAACACCGATAGTAAAAAGGTTATTTGCAAAGTCGTAAATGTACTGACGGAGTATACGTAATACAAGGAAGTAAAATCATATGAGATAGCATCGGTAGCAAAGGGTATAAATCCCAAAATTTTCAAAACTTGTTATCTACGGTTATAAATGCTCCTATTCTTCCGAACTATTAATATCCTAACTGTGTTATATGGTGGGCGAGAATTCTGTAGCGCTAATTAGTGGAACAGCTTGGCTCGGCTCGGTCGGACTGCAAAACTGACTGGCGCTTAGAATTGCTTAAACTACACACAGCTACATAATAGTACATATACATACACATATATATATATATATGCTATTCTGTAGCTACGTGTAGAATAGTCTATTCTACGCTCGGGCTATTTAACCCAATCTAGCCGAACCATGCAATGCATTAATCAGTGCAATTATCTGCCTTAGTTACTTAGCCAAACCAACTAATTAATGTGTCTCTTGGTTTGTACATGAATATGTTTTTCTTTGTTTTAGCCATACATTTTATTGGCAGCTCCGATTCGCAAAATATTTTCACCAATAGCTTTCTGACAATGAGAGGAATAGAATGACATAGGTCTCACCAATAAACAGTCATTTTGCTATCCAGTGACTGATTTTACTATCTGTATAGATAGATTTTTACTATTCATACACATATATTTTATTGTCCCGCAAAGGGTTTAGCAAGCCAGTGTAATCTGTTTAGTAGTAAAATCTTACAATATATATAGATAGTAAAATCCATATAGATGTTTAACTTCTGGGATTTGGAGAGCGGCAGCAAGCAGGTAAGCCTTCTGTAACTCCAGTTCTTGGTATGGTCTGAGCAAGGATTCAAATTTCGTTTTCGGATAAAATACCGTCTTGAACCGGAATCCGAAATTTTGATGAAATTCGGGTATTTCGGACAAATCTCGTTTGAAATTCAAAAACCAAAATTCAAATCCAGTTCGTTTTGTACCGAGAAAAAACGAAATTTGCCGAAAAATAGCGAAATTTCGGGCGAAATACCCGAAATTTTGGTCTTTTTGCAACAGCAAAAAAGTGGGTCAATCTATGTCAAATTTTTTTTAATTTTTTGTGGAGAGTCCTGAAACATTGATGATATTTCAATACAAATTTCAGATTATTCTGAGGTATGTGTAGTTTTTAAAAATTCAAACATTGCTACTGTCTTGATAAAACGCTAACTCGTAATTTTGAACTGAATGCAAAATGGTTCAAACCACGTTATAAAAATTTGAATTTTTTTTGCATGGTTATTATGCATCACTAATGTTCTCATAAAAATTTCAGATGATTATCAAGCTTCATAAATTTTTAAAGATTCCAACAGTACTAATGCCCTGTTAAAAGGCTTACCGACAAACTTGAACAAAATGAAACATTATCTAAACCATGTTAAAAACTTTTGAAAATTTCTGTGGATGGTCCTGATGTAAAATTAGTGTTTATGGAAAAGTTTTAGATGATTATAATTCTTAAATAATTTTTAAAAATTTAGACAGTGCTACGTCCTGATAAAAGCCTGATGATCAATACATAGATTTTCTTTAGCAATAAAAAAATATTTAATTTTTTTTACATTTTTACATAAAGGTGATAAGGAAATTCTTAATATCTCACAAAAATTTTGAATTATGATCACGCTCCAGTGAATTTACAAAATTCTTACAAGGCACAATACCATTTATGTTCTTTCTCTTTTTGATTTTTGAAATATAATATAACAAACGAAGTTCAATGCTTACATAGATTTGATTGACCAAACAAACAAATTTGAATTTTTTTGAAAAATTTATATAATGGTACGGAGTCAATTATTAATCTCTCACAAAAATTTTAGATCATAATCACACTCAAGAAAATTTATAAAATTCTGACAATGTAACTGTCCCAATTATGTTCATTCGGTTTTTGATTTTTTAAAGATAACAAATGAAGTTCAATTATTTTTAAATTTTTTATGTATGATACTAAACTACTAAAGATAGTAAAATAAAATTTTAAGCTCATTATCAAGCTTGTACAATTTTATAAAAATCTGAAAGTGTTTCTGCCAAAATTTTACAATATCTCAAAAATTCGGTTTTTGAAAACCGGCCAAATCCGGCCCTAAAAGTTTCAAAACCGGCCACAAAACATGAAATGTCTGCGAAATTTTGCCGAAAAAAACAGAAAATTTGGGTTACTGTAGTAATTTCAAAAAAAATTAATTTTTTTTTGACCGGTATTTTAGATTTCGGGGTAGTACGAAATCCGAAATTTCGCCGAAATTCGACGATATTTGAAACCCTGGGTCTGAGATGACCACACACGCCTTGTAAATTTTTGGATGCACGCTTCATCTCCCGGATGGGACTCAGCAAACATGCTATTAAGGAGTTAAGAAAGTGTTGTTCTCCATATATAATGCACCAGTTAAGGCAGTAATCTGAACCAGCCTGCAGGTTGGGCAAATAAAGCTTGCCATGCATGTACGATCATGTTGGGACTCGAATATGTAAATTCGGACCCTCCGTGTATACTGCACTAGTCCAGGATTACGCTAGTGCACACAGACTCAACATCATTAAATGTCACAATCATACACAACGAAAACATAACAAAAGACATCATATATTAAATAAGACATAGTTGAACGACCTTAAGGTCAACCTTACACTTATTAAGCCTCGATGCTCTGAAGCAAAGTAAATAAACAGCAGTGGAACGAAGAACGTCGGTGAATCCCATCAACATGCCACAGGCATCTAACAAGGTTCAACTCCTAGATAATCGCCTTTTCACAGAACTCCATCTCTTTCGAAGGTGTAGACTTCTCCTCAACTGATGATTTGGTTGAAGGCAAGGGTGAGTACATAAAACATTCAACAAGTTGTGCACAGAATGCAAGTCTAATATACTATATACATGGCTTATTCCAAAGGAATGGCTAACATGGTTAATTTGCAATAAAGCAGCATTTGTGGAAGAATAGCATAGATAGATTGCAAAGACAATAAAAACAAATAATAACAATGAGTAATTTCTCAGTTATTTCCCAAACAAACCAACTCAATTCTTAAATCAAATTCCAAACTTCCATAGGCATAAGCCTCCATTCCCAATTCATTTTAATAAAATCTAACCCTTGACTGTAATTTCTAAGCATTGCTCAATACCGCGAGCACGGCTATTCGAATAAGTTTTACACTCTGCAGAGGTTATGCGCTTTACCCACACGACATAATCGTCTCTTGTTGCCATGCAATTAACACGCTTCCTTTGGTGTGTCGGTAGAGAGATTATGACAAAGCCTTTACAAAGCTTTGTCTTAACCCGGTACTACTCGCTAAGGTTTCAACATTGATGGGATTGGTTACCACATTCAGGACCCCCCTCTTGCACCAATGAGTTTACCCATAAAGTCAGGGCTCACACCACCACTAGTAGTACCAAGCTAAGACATTGCAAATTAATCAGCTAGGTCCGTCCCATTTTAGACATGTAGTTGCATGCTTGACTCAGGTCAAATGCTTACAAGGTTAAATCCTTAGGTTGACCAAGGCAAGACTAACCAAAAATTCACCATTACTGTTACCATTATAAAAAACAAAGCGATTGCCCAAATGCCACATTGGCCCATCACAAATCCTTGCCACTTGCCTCAGTCCAAATCACTTTACTACCCCGGTAGATTACCATGCACCATGTGCCATCAATAACATTGTCTCACAACACCTAACACACGAATTCATAAATATGTTCCATAATTCATTAAGCAAGATTAACCTTTATACAGAAAATGATGACTCGTTTCATGGCTAAGCATACTACATGCATTCTAACTATCCCACATTGGCGAATATAGCTACCAACTATTATGGAACTATTCTAGGGTGACAAATAAAATACGACATACAACATGACAAGGTTGATATATCACAATTGGATGAATAACTATACCCAATATAATTAAAACAAGTAGTAATTAAATTAGCATGCAATACTTTAAAACAATATAATATTTAAAACATAGGTTCAAAATGATCAAAGCACAACTTGCCTTTAAAGAGCTCTAAATCTTGCTCTAGACCTTGTTCTTGGCTTAGCTCCTCGCACGCGAATAGCTCGGGTACTTCAACGTCTACGCGAAACAAGCTTGCAAGTAATAAATACTAAAAACAGAGAGCAAGCTCAACTCCAAAAATTAAATAAAATTCACCATTAAATAGAGCTTGATTTTACAAATTTTTAGAAACTGAAATCACCTCATCGGAGTTCAAATGCAAAAGATATAGCCATTCAAAGTTTGAAATAAAATATAATTATGAAAAATAGAAAAACCGAATTACTTTTATACGGGAAAATAGCATTTATGATGTCATGCTGATGTCACTACCACATGGCAGCACCTGAGTGTGACATGCGTCTCGGGTCTATGGATTGTGTCTACGGCTCGGCGCAGGTCACAGTAGACTCGGCGCACGGTGCCTCGGCGGCCATGCCTGACACGCGGCAGCACGCGGTTGGCCGCGGCGCCGGTGCGATCTGGTCCGCACAGACACGATCGAACGGCTACCAATTGCGCCATACGTGGGGCAATCGCGGCCATGAGATCACGATCCGACGGTGGACATTACAAGGCGAGGCGAAGCATCGTGAAGAAGAGGCTGGCGCTGCGCGCGACACGCAGCAAGATCTACACCCTACGCTGTAGATCGGACGGTCGGTAAAGCTTGTGAAGACGGCAATGTCGCGGCGGCGCGAGACAGCGGCTTCTCACCGGGGTTGAGGACGACGACCGCGGCGATGGCGTTCTGGGGCTTCTCCGACGATTCTACCACCCGGCTCCGACTCGTCTTAATGCGCCGAATCTGATGAGGGCCTTGGCGACATCGGAGATGGCTCAACGACGGCGAGATCTTGCGCGAAAGCACGACGGTTTCTTTGAAACAACGGCGAGCTCGAGTGGGCGAACGGGGGTGCCTCAACGTGCGGGCTTGGGTCAAAAGATGCGGCACGAGGTGAGGAAGATGAGAGTGACAGCGGTGCTTTAGATAGGTGGCTTGAGAGGCATGCAACGGTAAGACACGGACTCCGAGATCTTCGGGGATTCGACGGCGCTGCGGTTCCTGCTGCGATACGGCGAGGCGATGTGACACGATCATGGGCGTCCACACCGATTCAATTGGGCGGCTGCCAGCGAGCGACGGCGCGATGCAATCCCGGCCGTTGGATCAAGATCCAACAATTGCGGCGGTTAGGGATTAGGGTTTCGACGGGATGGGCCGGGATGGGCTGGCGACGCGGAGGGAAATGGGCTGGGCTGGAGGGGTTTCGGCCCAAACACTATGGAACACATTTTAAAACCTTTTTCGAATAAAAACAAATCATATAAATAAATAAAGCCCAAGTAAATAGCAAAAATATCATAAAAATTTCAGAAAATTCCAAAAAATACTTTAAGTCATTTAGAACTAAAATAAAATATTTTTAGCCAAACTTGATATTAGTTTTATCACATTCAATTAGTTTTCCGAAAAGGCCAATAGACCTAATATTAAAATACATTCAAATAAATCCGAGGAAAAATCCAAAAAATATTTTGAGACTTTAGGAACCTAAATAAATTATTTTTGATAGAATTTTGTTTTGACTTTCTTAAAAAATAAATACTTTTCTCAAAGGACCAATATACAAAATAGTTAATAAATGCAAATATAATCAAGAAAAATCCAATAAATTCATAAAAGCATAAAATGCAAATCAACTTCAATAAAAAGCAAAAATTAGGATGTTACATATCATCGAGCATCCATCTTAAATATAGTCCCCCCGACAGCCGCTTCTATGTTTACAGCTTGGTATGCATGTACGATCATCGGGCATCCATCTAAATACATTCCCTCCTGACCGCTTCCATGTTTGCAGTGTGTATATTCTTTTTTGAAAAGACCAGTGTGTATATTCTTGTCGGCCAATTCTACATACATACATAGGACGTGACGCAATAGAATGAATCACCAGTTTTTGCTTACATCTCACACCCTTATCATGTTTTGATTGTAAAACCTATATATACCAATAGTAAACTCTATATATTTGAATAGTAAAATATATATTGTAAGATTTACTACCACACAAACTCTACAGGCTAATGAACCATCTGCATGATAGTATGATAGTAATCTCTAGTTGTAGATGTAGTAATTTCATGTTGTAAAAAATTTCTATTACCAATCAGTAAAATTACTGTTTAAAGCAAGACTTATATCATTTTTTTCTCTCATCGTCAGTAAGCTACTAGTGAAAAATATTTGCAAATCCGAGATATCAATAAAAAGATATCGCTAAAATAAAGAAGAAACATATTCATGTATAAACTACAAAACACATTAACTAGTTGGGTTGACCACGTAATTGATTCGGTAATAATTGCATATGTTGTTCTATAGTAAAATGTATATATATATAGGAAAATGGTTCCATACTCCTGGGAGTACGTACTCCCACCTCCAGTATACCGCAAAAATGATGTTATTATACATCTTTATCCTTTTATGAAGGACCATGTGGAGGTTCATCCATGTTTGTGATGAGTATTTGACTAAATTCGAGCTTGGGTTGCTCTTGTTTGAGTTTGATTTGAATTGGATTTTCAATTGGAAGCAATTTGAGGTCTTCTCTGTTTTCCCGGTGCTACCGGCTAGAACGAGAAAAAATGAATTTTAATGAGTGTACTTTGATGGATTTTTCACATCTTTGTGGGCATTGCTATGTGAGGAGTTTCCTTGTCTTTGATGGTTGCAGGGCGACAGTGCTAGGTCATGGTGAGGCGGAGGATGACCGGGACTAAACGAGGAGCGTCGGAGGTCCAGACGGTTGGGAGATCGCTGGAAGATGATCGGAGATGGAGTCCGGGCAAGTCAAGAAGACAAGGAAAGGAGATGATGCTAGCTAGATGCCGCGTGGATCAATGAGGGCCGTCGGATTGAGGTCTAGTTGATAGGTTAGCGGGTCTAGGTAGTATGCTTTGAAAACCGTGCAAAAAAACCCATTATGTGTTGTGGGTTTTGGGTGAACCCTTGCATGGCTGGTTGAGTGGGTTAATCCTAGCCCTTGATGGATGCTCTAGGGTTTAGAGGCTCATCCAAGGGTGGTAGGTGGCCCAAGAGTTGTATAAATAGGGGTGTAGGGGTAGCCTTCCCCTCTTGAAGGTTTTGAGGTTTTTGATGCTCCTTTGAGCTTTGCCCACATGAATGTGAGGCTTTGTAACCTCTCCTTCCAGAAATGAAATGTTTCCTCAAATCATTTCTTTTCTTTGTGTATTTATATTACGCAATTTACATTATGAACTTAAATTCCGCACTTAAATTCCGCAATTAAATTCAGCACTTACATTCTTGCAATTTACATTTATGCTATTTGGATTTGTCTCCCCTCCTTCTAAATGCTGTTCTTCTAGGATGTCTTGAGGGTGTTCATTTGGTTCTACATCTTTCTTACACCCTTGGATAGACTAGAGATCAAGTTTTTTATCAAATTGCAAATTTGTCCAGAACTTGTTCTTCGCGTAGCAGTCAGTGTTTGATTTTTATAAACATATAGAGAACTCATTTTTAAGTGATTCTTATTGGAGAAGGTGCAGGACTCATATATCCATCTTTAGAAAATTTCTTGAGTCCACTGGTTGCACCGTTTGAGAGCTATGAAGTGAAAACCGAGCCTCAAACTTTCTGGTCGAAGTTCCTGACTGTCTGTATTGCTTGATTTTTCATTCTTATTATACAAAGCTTTCTGAGGTGATTTTTGGTGGAGTGTTTCACGACTCAACTGATCACAGGGACAAAAATTCTCAAAAATTTTAGAGCAACAGAAACTCACCAACCACCTGTTCCAACTGAAGACAATTTTTGAAAATCTGCTTAAACTTTTCTAAAAAGAGACTTTGGTGTTTTAGCTTTATCTCTTTTAGAAAAGAAGTCTTTTGAATTGATTCCTCTTTTGTTTGGACACTTAACAACCAGGATTGTGATTAAAAAACCCCTCATATGATTCATGGTTTTTATCCATGCAAGCTAGGGGTACACATAGTTGTCTAATTATTCTGGATTTTGGAGGGTGTGTGAATCTGAGAAGCACCAGTTTGAACGAAAATCTTCGGGTGCTTTAGATTTTTATTGCAAGAGTGTTTGGAGTACTTTGAGTGGGAAAATTTTATTTGGGATCATTCACCCCCCTCTGATCGCCATTTCGATCTTTCGTTTTGAGTATATTCTAATACTAATTATAAGATGCTCTAAAGTTGAGTTCCACGAAAATTTCTTCAAAATCCACCATTTATACCATAATTTGTTTATATATTCCTTTTACATATGGAAAAATGTATATAGCAAAAAAGGGCTCCGATGAATTTTTTTCCAACCATGTCGCATTGAAGTATATTAAAACTATTATTGGAGTACACCGAAAGTTATAACGGAGTATAACACGTTTGTTTTAGTGGTATATTGAATGTGGGAGTATGTACTTCCAAGAGTACGAAAAAGGCTTCCTATGTGTGTGTGTGTGTGTTGGGGGGAATACCTTCTACTTCCGGGAGTAGTTACTCCCACATTTGAAATGCCACCTAAACAAACTTGAAATACTCCTTTATCACTTTGGGTACACTCATACACTAATTATAAAATACTCCAATATGAGCTACATGAAAAAATTGCAAGAGAATCTATAGTTTTCAGTGTATTTTGCAAATACCTTTATATACGCACATAAAAGGGAATATGTCAAAAAAAATATACATACCAACTAGATAGTCTTGTATACTCGTATATTACACGTACATATCCTCCGTTACACGAGATACTCTCTACGTTATGAGATACGACATAGGGAGTAACTACTCCCAGGAGTAGAAAAGAGGCTTCCTATATATATACACACATATATATACATATACATATATATATATATATACATATACACATACATACATATATATATATATATTGCGCTATTCTACGAGCTGGTCGTAACTCGATGTCACGCAAAACTAAGGCAGAAACATGTTCAAACCATTCACGTAAGCCAATCAGTAAAGTCTTCCACACAACAAAACAGTAAATGGGTAATAAATGATACTTCTTGTTTGTACATAAATCTTTTTTTATTTGGTCATAACTTTCAAATGAGGTTGATTTTTGTCTTCAAATTTTACACGGTTGTAGAATATCATCTCCCCTATGTATGTAATTTTTTTGAGAATTTTTGAAAATATGTACATTTGGTTTTCATAGATTTTATAAAACACAGGATATGTTGCCTTTTACTATTAAGAAAATAACATAACTATTACACGAGTTGTTACTACATCCTGTGTAAACCATTTTTTTCTTGTAAAATCCATAAAACTCACAGGTAAAAATTTTGAAAAATTCTAAAACATTATCACACGTAGGAGAGGTGATCTTCTACAACACTGTAAAATTTAAAAACCACACTCAATCGTATTTGAAATATATTAAATTGACAAAACGCTAAATAGTGAAAAATCACTATTCAACCAAATTTGTCTTTTTAATATCTTTCAACTGAGATTGATTTTAGTCTTCAAATTTCACAAGGTTCTATAATCTCACCTCCCCAATGTATGGTAATTTTTTTATAATTTTTCAAAACTTGTACTTGTTATTTTCATAAATAAAAATTTAGTTCTGTTTGTCGAACCTGCAGTAAAATATTTGAAAAATTCTCAAAAAATTACCATACGTAGAGGAGGTGAGCTTCTACAAACTTGTAAAATTTGAAGACCACAATTAATCACATTTGAAATATATAAAATTAACAAAGTGCTAAATAGTGGGTTATGCTGTCTTTTACTATCACGAAAATAATATTTTACCTCCTATTACTCAAGGTGTTACTATATCCTGTGTAAAGCACTCTTATAGTATAAAATTCATGAAAATCAAATGTAGAAATTTTCAAAAATTCTCAAAACATTACCATACGTAGGGGAGGGGAGTTTCTACAATCCTATAAAATTTGAAAACCAAACTCAATCACATTTGAATGACATGAAATTGACAAAGCACTATACACCGAAAAATCGCTGGTTAGCCGAATTTCTCTTTTCTCATATCTTTCACCTGAAAATTGTTTGTCTTCAAATTTTACAATGTTGTAGAATCTCACCTCCCCTATGTATGGTAATTTTTTGAGAATTTTTGAAAATTTATACATGTGGTATTCATGAACAAGAATTAAGTTCTGTTTGTCGGCCCTATAGTAAATTGTTCCCAAAAAATTACCATACGTAGGGGAGGTAAGTTTCTATAATTTTGTAAAATTTGAAGACCAAACCCAATAGAATTTAAAAGATATGAAATTGACAAAGCGCTAAATAATGAAAAATCACTATTCAATCAAATTTGTCTTTTTCATATCTTTCAGCTGATAATGATTTTGGTCTGAAAATTTTACAGGGTTGTAGAATCTCACTTCCCCTATGTATGGTAATTGTTTAAGAATTTTTAAAAACATGTACATGTTTTGAAGGCCAAACTCAATTGCATTTAAATATAAGAAATTGATAAATTATTAAACAGTAGAATATGCTATCTTTTACTATGAAAACAATAACATTTTATTGTCTATTACTCAATGTGTTACTATATCCTATATAAAGCACTTTTATAGTGTAAAATCTATGAAAATTTTATTTACAACTTTTCAAAAATTCTCAAACAATTACCATACGTAGGGGAGGTGAGCTTCTACAATCCTGTAAAATTTGAAGACCAAACTCAATCGTATTTGAAAGGTATGAAATTGTCAAATTACTAAACAGGGAAAAATCACTAGTCAACCGAATTTGTCTTTTTCATATCTTTCAGTTGATATTGATTTTGGTTTTCAAATTTTACAGGGTTGTATAATCTCACCTCCCCTATGTATGGTAATGTTTTGAGAATTTTCGAATACATGTACATGTGGTTTCCATGAATAACAATTTAGTTTTGTTTGTTAGACCTGCAGTAAAATATTTAAAAAATTCTCAAACAATTACTATATGTAGGGAAGGTGAGCTTATACATATTTAGACAAATTTGCCTTTTTCATATCTTTCAGCTGATCTTGATTTTGTTCTTCAAATTATATAGAGTTGTAGAATCTCACCTCCTCTATGTATGGTAATTTTTTGAGAATATTTAAAAACTTGTACGTGTGGCTTTCATTAATTTTATACGATAGGAGTGGTTCTGTTTGTACACATTGTTTCAGTATGGTAATATCTTGTGTAATAGCTAGTAACATATCATTTATTTGAATAGTAAAAGGGAATTTATCTAGTGTTTTCAAAAGTTCATGAAAAACACATATACATATTTTCTAAATTTCTAAAAACAAAATTACCATACGTAGAGGAGGTGAGATTCTACAATCCTATAAAATTTGAAGACCAAAATCAATATCATTTGAAAGTTATGGCTAAATAAAAAAAGAAAGATTCATGTACAAACAAGAAGTAGAATTTATTAGTCATTTACTAGTTGGGAGATGTTATGTGTTAAATGGCATGGTTTGGTCGGTCTGCGACTAGCGCGTAGACTACGCGTAGCTGTAGAATAGCATATCTACATTTACATATACATATATCTATATATATGAATATACACACACATGGAAGTGCTATTCTACTCCCAAGCGTAGAATAGTTATTCCGCGCTTCGATTGGAGAAGCACGTGCAAACCCTCCCACATACCACGTATACCTGTGTGTTGACTAAGCCTGTACTAGTAACGTTTTTCTTCAATTTATCCATAACTTTTTATTGACAGCTCTGATTCACGAACGGTTTTCATCACTAGCTTACTGACGACGAGAGCAACATATTGATATAATTCTTGCCAATAAACACCACATGAATCATATTTTACTATTAGTATACATAGATTTTACTATCATGCCAAAGGGTTTAGCAGCCTGTGCGGTAGTAAAATCTTACGACATATTCGGTAAATTGGCAGCAAAATCTCATTCATGCGGTGTTTATTAGCAAGACTTGTATCATTATGTTACTCTCGTCGTCAGTAAACTACTGGTAAAAACCGTTCGTGAATCGGAACTGTCAATAAAAAAGTTATGACTAAATCAAAGAAAAAAATATTCTAGTTCATCCAAGAAAACACATTACTAGTTTACGCCCCATGACTATCTAGTAAATGTATTTCTTATTTGTAAATGAATATGTTTTTTCTTTGATTTAACCATAATTTTTTATTAACAGCTCCAATTCATGAACAGTTTTCACGAGTAGCTTACTATTGATGAGTGCAACATATTAATATAACTCTCACTAATAAACGTAGCATGAATTAGATTTTACTATCTATATACATAGATTTTACTATCCGTATACATAGATTTTGCTATGATACCAAAGGGTTCAGCAGCCTGTGCGATAGTAAAATCTTATGACACATTCGGTAAATTGGCAGTTAAATCTCATTCATGTGGTGTTTATTAGCAAGACTTATATCATTATGTTGCTCTCGTCGTCAACAAGCTACTGGTAAAAATCGCTCGTGAATCGACCTGTCAATAAAAAGTTATGGCTAAATCAAAAAAATAAGGAAACACATTACTAGTTTACGTTGCATGACCAACTAGTAAATGCGTTTCTTGATTCTGCATGAATCTATTTTTTCTTTATTTAGCCATAACTTTTTATTGACAACTCTGATTCATGAACGGTTTTTACCAGTAGCTTACTGCTAATGAGAGCAACATATTGATATAAGACTCGCCAATAAACGCCGCATAAATTAGATTTTATTATTTCTATACATAGATTTCACTATCATGCTAGAGGGTTCATCATCCTGTGTGGGAGTAAAATCTTACGACACATTCGGTAAATTGGTAGTAAAATCTCATTCATGAAGCGTTTATTAGCAAGACTTATATCATTATATTGGTCTCGTCCTCAGTAAGCTACTGGTAAAAATCGTTTGTGAATCGGAACTGTCAATACATTTTTTGGCTAAATCAAAAAAAAGATTCTAATACAAACAAGAAAACACATTACTAGTTTGCGCCACATGACCAACCAATAAATGCATTTCTTGTTTATATATGAATCTTTTTTTATTTGATTTAGCCATAACTTTCTATTGACAACTCCAATTCACGAATGGTTTTTATCAGTAGCTTACAGACGACGAGAGAAACATATTGACATAATACTTGCCAATAAATGCCGCATGAATCAGATTTTACAATCCGTATACACAGATTTTATTATCGCTATACATAAATTTTACTATCATGCCAGAGGTTTCAGCAATCTATGCGGCAGTAAAATCTTACGACATATTCCGTAAATTGTTAATAAAATCTTCATTTATACAGCTTTTATTTGTTAGACTAATATCAATATGGTGCTCTCGTCGTCAGCAAGCTACTGATGAAAATCGTTCGTGAATCAAAGTAGTTAGTAAAAAGTTATAGCTAAATCAAAGAAAAAATAGATTCTAGTACAAACAAGAAACACATTTATTAGATAGTTTGGCCACATAACCGATGGACTTAGTCAACTAGAGCAGTTCTATTGCACTTATTAGTGGGATGCTTGGCTTGGTCGGATTAGATTAACTGACCCAGGCATACAATAGGCTATTCTACACACAGGTACATAATAGTATACATACACATACATACACACACATATATATATACGCATACATATCTATACATTATATATATATATAGAAATGTTATTCTATACCTGTGTGTAGAATAGGCTATACTACTCTCCAGCCATTTAGCATAGAACGACTGAGCCAATCCGCGCAACGAAACGGTCTGTAGCAACCAACTAAATAACTAATAAATGCTACTTCTAGTTTGTACATGAATCTTTCTTTCTTTGATTTAGCCATAACTTTCAAATTAGATTGATTTTTTATTTCAAATTTTACACGGTTGTAGAATCTCACCTCTCCTACGTAAGGTATTTTTTTGAGAATTTTTCAAAACTTGCACATAAATTTTTTTTGGACTTTACATGATAAAAGTGGTTTACTCCCAAATGAAAACCAAATTACTGATATGTGTAATATTTTACTGTTGAACAGACGTATAATATTTTACTAATGGTTCTCATTTGATTTTATTATCTATTACAGTAATATTTACTTTTGTCCACATAGCATTTTACTACAGGGCCGACAAACGGAGTAAGAGGCAGTAAAATGCAGCTTTCTTGGCAGTAAAAAGTAGTATATGCTGCTATTTGGCATATTGTTATTTTCATATCTCTCTAATACCATTGAGTTTGGTTTTGAAATTTTACAGGGTTGTAGAATATCACCTCCCATACGTGTGCTAATTTTTTGAAACATTTTCACAGTAAAGTGTTATTTTTTTTATAATAAAAGATAGTATATGCTGCTGTTTGGCACTTTGTTATTTTCATATCTCCCAAATCCGATTCATTTTGATCTTAAGATTTTTCAAGATTGTAGAAGCTCAACTCCCCTATGTGCGGTAATTTTTTGAGAATTTTCGGAATACTTTACTGCGGGTCCGACAAACAGAACTAAATTTTTATTCATGAAAACCAATAGTACACAATTTCAAAAATTCTAAAAAAATTACTATAGATATGGGAGGTGAGATTATACAACCATGGAAAATTTGAAGATCAAAATCAGTACCAAATGAAAGATATGAAAAATATAAATTCGGCTGACTAGTGATTTTTCACTATTTAGTATATTGTCAATTTCATATCTTTCAAATGCGATTGAGTTTGGTCTTGAAATTTTGTAGAGTTGTAGAAGCTCATGTATCCTAAATATGGTAATGTTTTGAGATTTTTTTAAAACATATAAATATAGTTTTCAAAAACTTTACACCATATAGCTGTTGTGTACAAAATGTAGTAACAAATTCAGTAAGAGGTAGTAAAATACAACTTTCTTGACATTAGAAGGTAGTACAAGCTGTTGTTTGGTACTTTATTATTTTCATATCTCTCAAATCTGATTGAGTTTGGTTTTCAAATTTTAAAGGTTTTTAGAATATCACCTCCCCTACGTGTGGTAATGTTTTGAGAATTTTTCACAGTCAAATGTTTTTTTTACGTAAAAGGTGGTATATGCTGTTGTTAGGCACTTTGTTATTTTCATATCTCTCAAATCCGGTTGATTTTGGTCTTCAAATTTTGCAGGATTGTAGAAGCTCAACTCTCCTACGTGTGGTAATTTTTTTGAGAATTTTTTAAATAATTTACTACGGATCCCACAAACAGAACTAAATTTTTATTCTTGAAAACCAATAGTACACGTCTTGAAAAATTCTAAAAACATTACTATATATATGGGATATAAGATTATAAAACCCTGAAAAATTTGAAGATCAAACTCAATACAAGCTGAAAGATATGAAAAAGACAAATTCGGTTGACTAGTGATTTTTCAATCTCTAGTGCTTTGTTAATTTCATATCTTTCAAATGCGATTAGGTTTGTTCTTCAAATTTTTTAAAGTTGTAGAAGCTCACGTATCCTACGTATGGTAATTTTTTAATTTTTTTGAAAACTTATACATATGATTTTCATACACTTTACACCATATAGCTGCTGTGTACAGAATGTAGTAACACATTAAGGCAGAGGCAGTAAAATGCAGCTTTCTTGACAGTAGAAGGTAGTACATGCTGTTGTTTGGTACTTTGTTATTTTCATATCTGTCAAATCCGATTGACTTTGATTTTCAAATTTTACAGGTTTGTAGAATATCACCTCCCTACATGTGGTAATGTTTTGAGAATTTCTCATAGTCAAATATTAATTTTTTTATAGTAAAAGGTGGTATATGCTGCTGGTAGGCACATTGTTATTTTCATATCTCTCAAAACCATTTGATTTTGGTATTCAAATTTTGCAGGATCGTAGAAGCTCAACTCCGCTATGTGTGGTAAGTTTTTTGAGAATTTTTGAAATATTTTACTGTGGGTCCCACAAACAGAACTAAATTTTTATTCATGAAAACCAATGGTACACATTTTCAAAAATTCTAACAAAATTACTATAAATATGGGAGGTGAGATTATACAACTCTGAAAAATTTGAAGATCAAATGCAATACCAGCTGAAAGATATGAAAAAGAAAAATTTGGTTGACTAGTGATTTTTCACTATCTATTGCTTTGGTAATTTCATATCTTTCAAATGCGATTGAGTTTGGTTTTCAAATATTTTAGAGTTGTAGAAGCTCACGTATCCTACGTATGGTAATTTTTTAGATTTTTTGAAAACTTATACAAATGATTTTTATAGACTTTACACCATATAGCTGTTGTGTACATCATGTAGTAATAAATTGAGTAAGAGGCAGTAAAATACAGCTTTCTTGATAGTAAAAGGTAGTATATACTGCTGTTTGGCACTTTATTATTTTCATTTCTCTTAAATCCCATTGAGTTTGTTTTTAAAATTTTACAGGGATGTAGAATATCATCTCCCCTACGTGTGGTAATTTTTTGAGAATTGTTTCAGTAAAGTGTTATTTTTGTATATTAAAAGATAGTATATGGTGTTTTTTAGCACTTTGTTATTTTTATATCTCTCAAATCCGATTGAGTTTTGTCTTCAAATTGTGCAGGATTGTAGAAGCTCAACTCCCCTATGTGTGGTAATTTTTTGAGAATTTTCAAAATATTTTACTGTGGGTCCGACAAATAGAACTAAATTTTTATTCATAAAAACAATAGTACACATTTTCAAAAATTCTAAAACTGTTACTATAGATATGGGAGGTGAGATTATACAACCCTGAAAAATTTAAAGATCAAAATCAATACCAGCTGAAAAATATGAAAAAGAAAAATTCGGTTGACTAATGATTTTTCACTATCTAATGCTTTGTCAATGTCATATCTTTCAAATGCGATTGAGTTTGATCTTCAAATTTTTTAGAGTTATAGAAGCTCATGTATCCTACGTTTGATAATTTTTTGAGTTTGTTGAAAATTTATACATATGATTTTTATAGACTTTACACCATATAGTTGCTGTGTACAGCATGTAGTAACAGATTGAGTAAGATGCAGTAAAATACAGCTTTCTTGATAGTAAAAGGTAGTATATGCTGATGTTTAGCACTTTGTTATTTTCCTATCTCTCAAATCCCACTGAGTTTGGTCTTAAAATTTTACAGGGTTGTAGAATACCACCTCCTCTATATGTGGTAATTTTTTGTGAATTTTTCACAGTAAAATGTTAATTTTTTTATAGTAAAAGATAGTATATACTAGTGTTTGGCACTTTGTTATTTTCATATCTTTGAAATCCGATTGAGTTTGGTCTTCAATTTTTGCAGGATTATAGAAGCTCAACTCCCTTACGTGTGGTATTTTTTTGAGAAATTTTCAAATATTTTACTGCAAGTCCAGCAAACAGAACTTTATTCTTATTCATGAAAACCATAAGTACACGTTTTCAAAAATTCTCAAAAAATTACCATAGATAAGAGAGGTGAGATTATACAACACTGTAAAATTTTAAGACCAAAATCAATATCAGCTGAAAGATATGAAAAAAACAAAGAAGAGACAAATTCATGTACAAACTACAATACACATTAACTAGCTGGGTTGACCAACGCATGAACTAGTAACAGATTCGGTAGTAACTCAATCTGTTGTTCTATAGTAAAATGTATTTGTGATTTACTACCGAATTAGATTCAAGTGTGCTTTGCATGCGATTCGTCAGGAAATTAATCAGTTGTTCTGTAGTAAAATATTTCGTGATTTACTAGAAAATTGCATTTACTAGTGTTGTTTGCAATGCATTAACTCACTACGTTTCGACCAGCGAGTAGAATTTACTTCTCTGGTCGGAGCGTAGAATAGCTATTCTACGCTTAGGAGTAGAATAGCGTCACCGTGTGTGTATATATATATATATATATAGTTGGGCTAGTCGTTGTCAAAATTTACAAAGGTTGAATCTTGAAACGTGAGCGCCTACAACTTTCTACGGAGGGGGTACAAACATAAATCTCTAGGTAAAGTTTTATAGAAGTAATATCCTGTCGTCATACAAAAGTAGTTTTTTAATGGGAGATTTATTTTTTATAATATTAATAAAAATAATGTGTTATTTTGCATAATTCCAAGGTCAACACAGATCGAGGCACTGAAAATATCTCCTTTATGACCGGTTCGACAATTGACCAGTAAACACGCGGCGATAAAGTTGAAGTTTCCCACCACGAGTTAACGTTATAAGCAAGATCGATCCATCTTATTATACCTCTAAAAAGATCCTTATTATAATTCCAAAGGAATAAACCACTGCACAGCAAATCCAAAACTACCTTAATCCAATCCTTCGGAAGAAGGATGCAGTGCCACCTCTACACCTTCTGTCTCCTGGCCGCTGTTCTTTTGGCTTCCGCACAGTGCTTGGTTGCTGGTGCTGGGCGCCAAGTCAAGGCTCAGATTTCTCACGTCCTCGACGAAGTAGACGACTCGCTGCTAGATTTTGGGCTCTCCTACGCTTTTCCAGTGGCCGGGCCTAGTCCTGCTCCTGTACCAATTCCCGGCGGCGAGTTTCCAAAGAAGACTTCCCAGACGGGGATTCTAGTAGGCGTTTTGGTCGGAGTGGCAAGTTTGCTCCTCCTTGGCGCGTGCTTCCTTGGACTCCGGAGATGCGCCATTAAGTCGTACGAGCAAGAGGACGACCCATACTGGTCCGGTCATCCGGTCTCTGGAATGCTGCCGAGGTTCTCATTTGAGGAGCTGAAGGCAGCCACCAGGAACTTCTCGAGCAAACTCGGCGAAGGTGGGTCCGGATCCATCTTCGAAGGCGACATTCGCGGGCAGAGGGTCGCCGTCAAAGTGTTGAATGACCCCACCGTCCGCCTCGGCAGAGAGTTCTTGGCCGAGGTCGAGACGATCGGCGGCATCCATCATGTCAACCTTGTGCAACTCGTTGGGTTCTACTCCGAGAGAGCTCACAAGCTTCTGGTTTATGAGCACATGAGCAATGGGTCATTGGATAACTGGATCTTCTCGAAGAATGGCGGTGAGACGGTGCCAGTGCCGGCGCCGACGGCTCTGGATTGGCCAACCAGGAACGGGATCATCACGAACGTAGCCAAAGGGCTATGCTATCTGCACGAAGGTTGTAGGCAAAGGATTGCCCATCTGGACATCAAACCGCAGAATATCCTCCTAGATGAAAGCTTCAACGCCAAGATCTCCGACTTTGGGCTAGCAAAGTTGATCGAGAGAGACAGGAGCAAGGTAGTGACCAGAATGAGGGGCACTCCGGGATATTTGGCTCCGGAGTGGCTGACGTCGACGATCACTGAGAAGGCTGATGTGTACAGCTTCGGCGTCGTGGCGATGGAGATCATCTGCGGGAGAAGAAACTTGGATCTCTCCCAGCCGGAGGAGAACAATTATCTGATAAAGATGCTGCAGGAGTCAGCAAGAAGTGGGGTGATCTTTGATCTTGTTGCTAGTCACTTTGGCCATGAGATTGAGCTGTATGCTGAGCAAGTCATGGAGATGACCAAGCTTGCCATGTGGTGCTTGCAAGTGGACAGCAACAGGAGGCCCGCCATGTCAACTGTTGTGAAGGTTTTAGAAGGTGCAATGATCGTTGAGCGTGATCTAGATTATAACTTCATAGTTACAACAGCTGATGAAGAAATAATGTCTGATGAAGTAAGCCATGTGTGGTCATATCTTCCATCATCCTCTATTTTATCAGGACCCCGGTAGGCCTTACCATGTTGACATGGGACATGCATGGGCATGTACGTACCGATGTAGAAGTATATATATGTATCTCTTTAAAGGAAAGACAATGTACAGATTTCTTTTATCCTAAAGATTTAGAGATTTCCTTGGATCTGAATACATACAGAGCAGTGCTTCAATGCTTTCTTTCCCAATGTAAGTTGCACAAATCTTGAAACAAGCGAAAGGGTAAGTAATTACCATCTACCATTCATTCATGCTTTAATATTTATGCAACTGTCAAAAAGAAAAGTATTGAAGCACCTCTCATACATAAATCGATCTACTACACCCTAACGATGACCTTTTGGTCAACGGTTTTTCTTAGTGATACATCAGTATGAGAGCTTTGTACACATATATAAAATAATTTATCCATGTAAGTTTTAAACTATATGGAAGGATATATGCATATTATTTTTATCTTATACTCCGTAATGGTACACTGAAATGGTCTGGTGCCGGTACCTTACATTCCAAATCAGATCTGGAATAATATCTCTACTACTTCTAATTACGAGTTGATGGCAGCGGTCCGTTGTTCAAACACCGCGCCCGGACCAATTGGGAAAAAAAACGCCGCGTCCCCCACACCCAACCCCCACCCCGCTTCATCTCTGGCATGACACCTCCGCCTTCTACACCTTGGGGCAGCAGCAGCCCACCTCACAAACCAACGCCATGGGAGGGGAGAAAGAACCAAATCAAAATCAACATGCACTCTCTCCAGATCCAAAATTTGAGCATAGAACCGCCATGGCTAAGGACGTCGCCGCACCATGTTGATCTCTGAGAGAGACAAGGTGCAAGGGCAAACCATCTCGAATGTCGGTGTCTACCTCCCTGAATAGGTTTTCTCTCATGGGCAACTGTATGTTGCGATATCTAGAGCCACCGCCAGAAGTAACATCAAGATACTTGCCGTCGTAGATAAGAAGGACAAGGGCAGAAAGTCTAAGAAAACTCACGAAAACCTCACAAAAAACATTGTCTACAAAAAAGTACTCGCATCATAGACAAGGTTTTGACCAAAATGATATCCAAGTCGTGTTGCATTGTGACTGTTCATTTTCAGATCTTTTAAGACGTATACCAAGAATATCATTTCTAAATATGTTCTAATATGATGAATGCTCTATGTACTATGTACAATATATTTGGTTTTAATTCATGTTGGAGAAGAAACCATAAAAACTTTTGTAATCAGAGAAATAGATGTTTGATCTTGTAGCACAATTTTATTTTATTGCTTGACCTTTATGTTTCGTTGCCAATTTTATTTTTCGTAGCAACGCACGGGCATTGAACTAGTCTGAAATATAATTGATAACTTACAGAGAAAGATCATCACCGATGCACAAATATTGATGTCGATGCAAAGGTAAGAAATTCGATTGAAATAAAAAAAAGTTAGTTGAATGTTGTATAGCAATTTTGTACATTTAAACATACTTTTTTATTTTCGTTTTAACAAAAATGGAGCCAGGGTTGTTGCCCAATGTTTCTAAAACATTTACGCATATTCGTTAGAGGTGGGCGTCGTGATGTACCAGGCCGGCCCGGCATGGGCCTATCGGGTTGCATGCCTAACCGTGCCATGCCGCTATGGCATGGTCGACCCGGCTCACTTTCGCCCATTTGCGATTCGTGTCGGTTTTATGCCGCGCCGGCTCAGGTACAGACCATTTGCTGTATTGCTTCAAGAGGAAAGGAGTCGGAAATACACGGAGCTGAGGCAGTGGACATAAATATTGGGGAAAAGAACTAAATTTTATTCATTTTTAAACAAGTACAGAGTTACTACCTTATTAAAAATATTACACCTCAGTACAGAGCGTCGGCTCGGTATGCACGCCTAGTGTCGATAAGCATGTACTTTCTAGTCTCCATTATCTATCTTTTGGCATCTCCGTTGTTTCTCCTTTCTTCGTATGCGACGACCGCAACGGCACCGGCCGTAGGTAAGCCACAATATGCCGTAATATCGTAGCATAGCGCCATACTGTATGCCATGCCTATTTCAGGCCCATCGAGCCTGTTTCGTGCCGTGCTGGCTCAAGCACGGGCCATGCAGACTTGCCGTACCATGCTGCCCATCGTACTCAATCGCGAAGCCCGACACAACTGTCATTCATGTCGTGCTAACTTGGCCAGTGCGCATATATACGGTGCCATAAACCGGCCAAAAAAAAATGCTCGGCCTAATGCCAGGTCCAGTACTCCTTATAGATATTCCTTGAATGCTTGTTTTGCTCCAAGTGGTATCACCGCCAAAACACTGTAGTTTCTGGCTCATATATTTATTGTTCCTCACACATCACAACCCGCTCTTTGCTCGGTTGGCTGAGGTCTTCTCCTTCGTGCTCCGGCTCCCAGGTTCCAATCCGCCTAGGCGCAGGCTCTGTAGCTGCAACAGTTTTTGATTTTTTTTTTCCCCGCCCGCGTCGCGGCCGCGAGTCCCCGACCGTGCAGTGCACGGTCCGTATGCTAGTTTGTTGAAGGATTGTGGGCCCTTCGAACGAGCTTGATGACTGGTAAGCGGTGACCATCCTTATCTGGATTCTGGGTGCGGTCTTTTTCCGGTTTTTTATTTATACATTAAAAAAGATCGACATTTCCATTGTGGATCTGGCCAAAGTGATTGTGATAAACCTTGCTCCTATTAATGACTTTTTCAATTATGATAGTTGAGACATAATTGGATTCTTAATCTTAGTTATTGAAATATGATTGGTCTCTATCTTTT
This sequence comes from Otatea glauca, assembly GCA_036346275.1. NCBI lineage: Eukaryota > Viridiplantae > Streptophyta > Magnoliopsida > Poales > Poaceae > Otatea > Otatea glauca. Next base: position 45,619,963 of record CM070721.1, on the reverse strand, counting down.
TTGAACAATCCAAATCTATCTCTAATAGGTTTTTCACTATAATTATGATACTCTATTGCACAACAGAATTAATTTAATAAAGAGGAGAGCTTTGCTTCCCTATATGCTATGTATTTATCTATTGTGGTTGTTATTCGTCTCACTACGCTAAAACCTGCAATAGGTGACGGTCTATTTGTGGCGGTTTTTTTCGAACCGTCACAAAGATAATTATCAGTGGCGGTTCTATTTTAAAAATGGCGGAAAACATATCAGTGGCGGTTCTATCCTCGAACCGCCACTGATAATTCATTATCAGTGGCGGTTCGAGATAGAACCGCCATCGATAACAATACATTATCGATGGCGGTTGGAGGATAGAACCGTCACTGATAACTAGGTTATCAGTGGCGGTGCTGTCCTCCAACCGCCACTGATTCTATTGGATTATCCGTGGCGGTTATCAGTGGCGGTTCGAGGATAGAACCGCCACAGATAATGTTATCAGTGGCGGTTCTAGTTAAAAACCGCCACTAATAATACTGCCTATAAATAGGTGGTCGAGAGCGCTCTGGTCTTCTTCCTCCCGAGAGCAAACCAAAACTTCTAAATTTGATTTCGTTTTCTCCAATTCTTGTGCTTGTACTTCCTCTAGTTGTTCCTTGGTGAGTTATTTTTTCTCCTCTCTTGATTTGTGTTAATCTTATTGCAATTTAATTTTTAAACCAAGTTTAATTAGGGTTTATATGTAGATGAGATGAAAAGTTTAGATTTTGTTTATTTTTATTTAGCTACCATTTTGTAGTTGATGAATTTATTTCTAGCTAGGTTCATTAGATGATGTTGTGTTCCTTTTATAGATGATGAATTATGATTAAGCATATATTTAATATTAATTGCATTTTAAGTTAATTTGATACATGATGAATTTATTATCTAGCTCCTTTAGATGATAAGTAATTAGATTGGTTTTTTAATTACTATTAATTGGGTTCTATTAGTGTACGGACATATACATCTTGCATATATATGAACTTATTATCTAGCTCCTTTAGATGATAAGTAATTAGATTAGTTTTTTAATTACTATTAATTTGGTTCCATTAGTGTACGGACATATACATCTTGCATATAATAAATTTATTTAATTAAGATTATTGGGTATTAATATAAATGAAATTTTAGTTAATTTGGTAGTGGGTGCTCATCATTTTTAGATGATGAATTTATTATCTAGCTTCTTTACAGGAAAAGTATTGATTAGTTTTTAATTACTATTAATTTGGTTCCTTGATGCGGACATATATTAAATTTATTTAATTAAGATTATTGGATATTAATATACATGAAATTTTAGCTAATTTGGTAGGTGGATGCTCATCATTTTAGATGATGAATTTATTATCTAGCTCATTTAGATGATAAGTAATTAGATTAGTTTTTAATCAATTTTTATATGTTAATTAATTTTAGATGGACCGGAGATGGATGTACAATGCGAACTGTTACAGTAGAGATTATATCGATGGGGTATCTGCTTTTCTAAGAGCATTGAGGAGAACAAGTTGCACAAGAAGACGGAGTACATACATTGTCCATGCATTGATTGCAAGAATGAGAAAATGTTTTGGACAAAGAGCACATCCACTTGCACTTGATTCAAGAGGTTTTGTACTTGGCTATACACGTTGGACAAGTCACGGTGAAGAGGAAAACATACATGAAGGTGATAACGTATTGGATGATGGAGAAGGCATTATGGCGGTGACATCGATTATGGATCCGATGAGGATAGGTTGGACATTGATGACGATAATAATCTTGCTCGGATGTTGCGTGATGCGTAAGGAACTACACTAGTCGAGAGAGTTTAATCAATTCAAGGGTTTGTTGGACGACTCGGACACACCTTTGTTCTGGGTTGCAAGGAGGAATACACAAAGTTGCACACCGTGCTTTCACTTCTAAAATTGAAGGCAAGCAATGGTTGGTCCGATAAAAGTTTCACGGCGCTATTACATCTCTTAGCGGACATGCTTCCGGATGGAAACGTATTGCCGATAACCACTTATTTAGCTAAGAAGGTTGTATGTCCATTGGGATTAGAAGTAGAAAGAATACATGCATGTCCAAACGATTGTATACTCTATCGCAAAGAGTATCTGAGACATGCATGTATGTCCGTGTGCAAATCATCGCGATACAAGCGTAAAGGCCATGACAATGAGGGCACCGTGGTGAAGAAAGGAGCTCCCGCTAAAGTGGTGTGGTATTTACGGTAATACCTCGGTTGAAGCGCTTATTTGAAACAAAAGTATGCCCAATCGATGCGATGGCACTCGGAAGAGCGTAAAAGGATGGAAAGTCGAGACACCCACGATTACGCCGGTGGAGAACCATCGATAGGCTCTTTAGGATGGACTTTGGGAATGAACCGAGGAATGTAAGGTTTGGGTTGAGTACGGATGGAATGAATCCTTTCGGTAACATGAGTAGTATTCATAGCACTTGGCCCGTAACTCTCTGTATCTACAACCTTCCTCCTTGGTTGTGTATGAAACGAAAGTACATTATGATGTCGCTGCTTATCCAAGGGCCGAGACAACCTGGCAATGATATTGATGTATACCTACAACCATTGGTGGAAGATCTTGTGATCCTGTGGAACGAAGGTGTACAGGTATGGGATGAGTACAAGCGAGAGTACTTCACCCTACGCGCATTGTTGTTTTGCACCATCAATGATTTTCCTGCCCTTGGTAACCTATCTGGTCGTACTGTAAAAGGGGCCAAAGCATGTCCCCATTGCATGGATGAAACCGCAAGTGTGTGGCTCAATAACTCGAGGAAAACTATGTACATGCATCACCGCAGGTTCCTTCGCAGGAATCACCCCTACCGCAATATGAAGAAACAATTCGACGGGACAAAAGAGGATGGTATAGCTCTAAGGCCTCCTCGTGGGGAAGAGGTATATGATATGGTTAAGGATATTAATGTTGTACTTGAAAAGGGAGAGAGTAATAATAAATCGAGGTCTCGTACTGAGAAGATCACGTGGAAGAAGAGATCGATATTTTGGAACTTGCCCTATTGGAAGGACTTAGAAGTTCGACATCGCATAGACGCGTCATGCATGTAGAGAAAATGTATGTGATGACTTGATTGGTATTTTGTGAATATTCCTAGCAAAACTAAGGACTGATCAAGGCACGAAGGGACACGGAAGATATGAAAATCGAGTGAGCTACATCCTCGAGACAACGGAAAGACCGACTTTACCTCCCCGACTTGTTACACTCTATCCAAAAAGAGAGAACAAACCTCTGCAAATGCTTGCATGGTGTGAAAGTTCCATCCGGTTACTCGCAAGCATCAAGAAACGGTCTCGATGAAAGATTTGAAGTTAATCGGCATGAAGTCTCATGATTGTCATGTGATGATGACACAAATGCTTCCTATTGCAATTAGAGGTATTTTGCACGAAAAGGTCCGAGAGGCAATCATGAGGTTGTGTTTCTTCTTCAACACGATTTCACGAAGGTCATCGATCCCATCGGACTTTTCGAATCGCAGAATGATGTGGTCAAGACACTATGCCGCTAGAGATGTATTTCCTCCATCATTTTTGATATAATGGTTCATCTCATTGTTCACCTTGTGAATGAGATAAATGTATATGGCCCCGTATTCTGCATCGATGTACTCGCTCGAAAGGTACATGGGTATCTGAAGAAGTATGTACGCAATCGATCTCACGGAGGGTGCATTGTGGAAGGTTATGCAACCGAGGAGGTTATCGAGTTTTGCGTGGATTACATGGAGGGGTGGAACCGGTAGGAGTGCTCAGATCTCGCCATGAGGGTAGGCTAGCCGAAAAGGGACGATTGGAAGGAAATCAACAAATTCTTACGATCATGGATTGTTCAAAAGCTCATTTCACGCCTTGCAATGATCGGTTGAGGTGTCCTCGATATGGACATGCACAAGGATAAGCTACGAGAGGAAAATCGTGGACAATCGAGGCTTGGGTAACAAAAGAGCATAACCGCTTGTTCAATCATTGGTTCAAAGAGCATATGGTGGGAAAGAAATGAGTGTTGTGTTGAGGTGGTTGGCAAAAGGGCCATCAGTACAATCTTGACATGGCAAGGATCGACATAAATGGATATACCTTTTACACGAGATCTCGGGATAGCAAAACACTTACCAAAATAGTGGTGTCGCATAGATGCCTATGACAACACAGCAAGAAGAAGACTAGCTTCTATGGGTTCATAGAAGAGATTTGGGAGCTCGACTATTGTATTTTTAAGATCCCGATGTTTCGTGTCGTTGGGTACAACTCCCAAAGGGTGTCAAGGTGGACAAGCACGGCTTCACTACTTTGGACATCGAACATGTCGGATCTGAGACGAACCATTCGTACTTGCGAAGTAAGTAGCACAAGTCTTCTATGTAATCGACCCGACAGATAAGAAGCGACATGTAGTTCTTCAGGGAAAAAGAAGGATCGTCGGAGTTGAGAATGTCGTGGATGAGGATGAGTACAACCGGTTTGACGAGTTGCCTCCTTTCGTAGATGGCAACATCAGCTCGAGGAAGAGACCACTCAGAAGCTACCTATCATTGCGACGATCATGAAGAAGGGCAAATTGTGAAAGAAAATAATTAGCTATATACGAGTAATGGCAATGTGATGTAAACAATATGCATTTGTATGGAGTAATAAAATATGGTGTTATGCATTTGTGTGTAGTAATGGAAATGTGGGTCATTAATATATTTGGATTACATAGGTTATAGTACTATATTAGAATTATAAATGGTCATTACTGTATTAGTATTATATAGGGTATATTACTATATTAGGATTATATAGGGTTATTAATATATTAGTATTATATAGGGTATATAATATTTATTAGGATTATATAAGGTCATTAATACATTAGGATTATGTAGGGTCATTACTATATTAGGATTATGTAGGGTATACTAGACACGTATGCGGCAAGACGCACACAATAACGCTATGATCGTAACGCGAAATTCGGGTCTTTACGCATATATGGTGTTATGCATATATAGACTAATATGTAAGTTTAGGAATTTTCGAAAAAAGACGGACTATTCTGTAATCTTAGAAAAATTTTCGAGGCCCTTTCTGCAAAAAAAACCAGAAGTTTGGGCCCATTTCTGCAAAACAAACTGGATTTTCCATGTAAAATAGGACTATAATATATGTCAATTAACAGCATTGAATATATATAATATAATGTATTGCGCGAGATGGAGTCGAACCCAGGACCAGCCGGTGCGAGCTGAACGCTCTAACCAACTGAGCAACGAAATGTTTATGAGCTGTGAGCGATATTTAATATATAAGCTTGATTAACCGCGGTTCTTCAAATCCAGTTACATTTATGTTAGGATAACTTTATCAGTGGCGGTTCGTATAAAGAACCGCCACAGATAATATATGTATCAGTGGCGGTTCGTATAAATAACCGACACAGATAGTATCAGTGGCGGTTCTTGTTAAGAACTGCCACAGATAACCAACATATGAAATATCGCTTTTCGCACCGTTGCCCTAAACCCTTAGACTCCCGTCGCTTCACTCTTCTCACAAACTCCCGCCGCTTCACTCTTCTCACCGAGCCCGACGCCGCCCGACGCTGCGCGCCGCGCCGACGCCCGCCGCGACGCCGTTCCTACTCCGCCGGACGCCACCCCGACGCCGCCCCTACTCCGCCGGACGCCGCCCGACGCCGCCGGGACGCCGCCACGCCGAAGGTACTTTACATTAGTAATGGGTAGATGTGCATCAATGTCCAAAGAAAAACCATGGAGTATTAGCGGTTGGCGTGTCCAAATCCACGAGTGCACTATCTTGATCTCGTTGAGTGTACTTGCATGTCACTTGTTGATCCGCTTCGATGTGGTTCTTTAGTTTGGGCGGCAAAAATGGCAATGATCATTATAAAATTAACATGACTAATTAGGTAGCAAGTACTACATGACTCGAGTACATAAGTAGGTGAATCCCCCGTTGGTAGGTAAGGATGGATAAGATCCGCCGCTGCCATGACGACTCATGACTCATGAGCCGAGCTTGGTGTAAGCAAGTAACCATCATCCACGACCATCGGCTTCGGTGAACCTACTCCTGTAGGTTTTGCATCCTTTCGTTGGCATTCATCTCTACCAAAACAATGACGACCAAGAGCAAAACCGAAGAGGAGTTACCATTAGTCATGAGCTAGAGATTGTGTTGAAAGTTTTTGAGGCTAGCTATTTGTCGCCACACAAAATGGCCCAAGACTTTGCAAGGACTTGACGAACGGCTAGCTTTGTGGCAAGAACTATTATTTGCACGTCTCGTCTGTGGAAGTAGGTGAGTTGATTCCACTGTAAGCCACAACCAACTCTACTAGTACTTAGTACTTACTAGTTAGATTTAGTAGAATCTGCATGCGCTATCGCTAGTCCGCCTTGCGCTAGTGATGTGCCATCGGTGGACAGAGGGCCCTTGACGAGTTAAACTTCCGCACTTAACCCAAATGACCGCCAAATTGTAATGGTTCCATACTTTACCTCTTTGACCGCACATCCAAGGTCGATATGGAGGAGCAATCCACCCGAGCCCGAGCCCTAGCCCTAGCGGTGTTCCTCAACCTCCACCCAACCACCGCATTGTTGCGCCGATCCGACATACCGTGGCAAGACCTCGTGGCCGAGGAAGAAATAAGAAGCCCAAGGCCGGTATACCATCTCGGAGGTCTCGAAGCTGGGCCCCTATTGCACCGCCAAAGTTCGTAGCAAAGTACGTAACAACTGCGGGTATATCTCAAGGAGAGAGTGCCAATCACCTTTTGGATTGGCACAAAGTGCCCGAGACCATCAAAATGGATCTATGGACGGAGCTCAAACAAACCTTGAATTCCCGAAGAAGATGAACACCGCAAGCGTCGGGATGCGTTGATGACCATGGATGCGGCATGGAGGAACTTCAAGGCCAGTGAATACTACTTATGTGAAGAAAACCGATCGCCATCGGGGACTACCCAAACTTAGAACCATATTGGGATGATTTCGTGTCGATGAAGCAAAGTGAAGCGACAAAAAGTCCAATGAGGATCACATAAACATCGGAAGAAGGAACATCCATCCACACGCACTTGGTACGGTGGGTACGGTGGTAAAATCCTCAATGGGAGAGGCAGGAAGCGAGAATCATTACAATCGGTGGTACAAGTCAATTGGCCGGACTACGGACGAGTCAAGCACTACGTGCTAGCGAGGGCAAGTGTCACGCCCGTGGGGCTTATCCTTCGAAATAGCGATGACGAAGCAATGTCGCAAAGGGTCCAGAGTCAGACGTCGAGTCTTCCCAAGGAACATTCCAACCGGATAGGAGAACGACGAACTAACACGTGCCACGGGAAACAAGGAGCATCCTGGACGGACACGAGGTGTCGGGGTTAAGGTTCCGTGGAAGACAGGATTCCCAGAGCACCTTCACACTTACAAGAGTCGAAAGAGAGCTAGAGAAGCGTTTGTCGAAATAGAAATGATGAAGGAAAAGATGCTTCGAGAATTACAAGGCACAATAGAACAACAAGTACAACGACAAGTACAACAAGCCATGAGCCAGTCGCAAGCAACGAATATTGTTACGACCAGCCCTCCGAATTATCGCAGCAGTTGCGCATCCGCCCCACTTGTAGAACAGGACATGGGTCATTATCCTGTGGACGACATACATGACCCCACACCGTGCCAGCTCACTTTGCCCGTCATGAACATATTCATTCAGGCTGGTACAGGCATAGCGTACCCATGCCAAGAAGGAGGTGTATTGCACAACTCTGCGATAGCGCCGGGATATGCAAAGGTCCAGGTGGACACGGTTAATCCCCAGTTTGCCAACCTCGGGCTAGAAATGCCCCCGAACGACGAGGTTACAACTCTAGGAAGTGCCGTCCACTCATTCATCCAGTGGCGCAAACGTGACATCACCTTGGACCATCATGAAGTGCCTGTTCCTCCTGAGGTGAACCTGCCAGCCCCTCCTGAGGTGACCCTGCCGACCTCTCCTGCAGTGAACCTGCCGGCCTCACCTGCAATGAACCTTTCGGCCTGTCCTACAGTAAACCTCGCACAGTCGTCACCAACACATCAGCGTACAAAAGTTAGTGCGACAACTTCAGTTGACCGACTTAAAACCCCTCCTCTGAAGGCATGGCAGAATAGACAAGCCATATCAGCGAGGTCAGGCGAAGCCAGAACAGAGTATGATGTTGTGTGCGAGAAAATGAAGGGTAAAGCGGTATCCAAAGGACAAGCTGCTGAAGAAAGACTGAAATACGAATTGGGGAAGCCGTTTGTCACCCCTTCGAAGCTTCATAGTCTAACAAAGGCAGCTAAGGCGATTACATGAATGGTATATGGAGCGATCGAACCAACATGTACTCCGAAGGTGATCACCGCCATTTTCAGAGAGGAACATTTCCACCATGAGGGACTGGCCGCTTCATGATAGAATTCAATGACTTGCACAACATGTACTATCAAGATGCCCTCGACGTGTCTCTTATGAGATTTGGTCACCGTAAGTGTCCAATATAAAAATCATTGTCTACATTCATGTAATACCGATAAATGTGATGTCTAAATCATTTGTTATGTAGATACGAGTTGATCGAACTAAAAGAACCAAAGGGCGATGGTATTCCTCGATCCGGGAACGGTTTGCCACCGGAAGTCCAAAGAGTACCAAAGGAGGTCGAGGACTACGATATAACGCCTCATCAAACTCCAAGACAAGGAGTTCATACTTTTACCGTACAATTTCAAGTAAGTGGCTCACTAGCTAGTTCAACTACTTGTTGATCTCGTTCTTTGCTCAGTTAGGACTAATGACTACGGCATCATACATGTGTATGTAGTTTCCAATCGGATTCTCGTAGTAATTACTCCGGATAAAGCAAGATGTCGATCTTGGACCCAGCGGACAAAGATCCAAAAGACTACAAAGATATGACAAGTCTAGTGAATAGGGCCTTCAAAGCATATTGTAAAAGTGCTCGAGACACCGTCCTTTCCATAAATCACTAACAATCCGTACTAAATTTCCAGACGCACAAAAACAACTTTCCTATATCGCACCTCAAGTCAATAACTCCTTCAATGTCGTATAAGTTTATTCAATTTTTTGCGATTACAAGCGTACCGCTAGGAACAAATTTATGTGGGTACTTCGTGTGCCAATACATGCGCGAAATCTTAGGCTCTACAATAGTAAACAATGACGTAGAGGTTTGTCACGATAACATCACACATTGATTTGCACATCCCATTCTCTATATAAGCTCTTAAGACAAACTTTTTCTATCTATAGCGTTTGAAGTTGCCTACGGAGGATGGTTCCAAATGAAATCCAAGGCATTCAGGACAGCTCGCCTACTTCATCATGAAGGAAGTAATCAACAAGAACGGCGAGTTTCATGACCTAGATAATAATGATGAAGTCTTCCATACTCATCTGCCACCTCCGAGGCCCCTACCAACAAAGTGAAGACTGTGAGGCTTATAGTTCACAAAACTAGTTAATTTTTTCTTACGGTGGTGTAAATTGATGTTTCATTGAATGTCAAGTTTAGTATTGGATGGCATGGCTTGCACATATTCTAATTTCGTCATTTGATTTAAGAAGTTGTGATTGATCTGCGCTTGTGTTGTTGCCCTTCTCCGTGCGTGTGTGTGTGTTGATGGGTGGTGTGTGTGTGTGCGTGCGCTCTAGGCGAGGAGCGCCCTTTATTGCTTTTCTTCGTGCCCTTTCATGATGGCTAGTAGAGCTTTTTATAGACGTGGGTGATGGATGAATACGAAAAGAGCTCATTTCAAAACCGCACCATTACAAAGCAGGTTTATTTGATTGCTTGATTTAGTTGCCAAAGTTTCCTTTTGCATCTTTACCGTCCATTCATAAGAGATTTGATTACATGGTCCTTATATTTTTAGATGGTGTGTTTTACTCTAATGTATGATAGTAAATGCCATTAAAAATAGCTAAATGGAGATTATAGAAGGAAAAATAGTAAAAAGTAGGATCAAAATTGTAGAACGATATGTATTTAGGAATAAAAATTGAAAAATAGAATGTCACATACTCAAAAATAGAGGGACTATAAACTAGCTAATGCATGTACAACATCTGGAGGATGCCACGGCATTCACATGGAATAAGACGGCAATGGATCGGCTAGATTTGTGATACAACAAAAGTGATCTATTTAGCGTTCCATAGTATGATATATAATGACTTCATTTACATACTCTGAGAAATATTAATGCAAAGATGGTGAACTAGAGAAGGAGCAGTCCAGGGAGGCATGCCCTACACCATCACCATGATCGAGCGCCTCATGCATGAGACACTTTAATTGTACATTGTAATTGTGTATATTGT